>CM054058.1:203418123-203763910 GCA_028641055.1 Alopecurus myosuroides
GCTGTCTCCCTTCCTCGCCCTCAATCACCAGCCTGACCTTGGCCTCCACCTCGTCCGCCTTCACAAAACCCGCCCTGTATCCATCCAGCTCCACCGCGACGCCCATGTCCTCCGTCATGCACACCTTGTTCATCTTCTGCTCCGCTTCCAGCGGCCAACACAGCATCGGGACGCCCGCCACGACGGCCTCCAGCACCGAGTTCCACCCGCAGTGGGTCACGAACGCGCCGGTCGCGCGGTGGCCGAGCACGCCCACCTGAGGCACCCACGACTTGACGACAAGGCCCCTGTCTTTGGTCCGCTCTAGGAAACCCTCCGGCATGAGCTCGTCGAGGTCCGGTTCCGGGCGCACCTCCAAGTATTTCGCCGCGTCCTGGCTTCCGGCCGGCGTGCGCACGGACCATAGGAACCGCTGCCCGGACCTCTCCAGCCCAACGGCTATCTCCTTGAGCTGCTCCGCCGAGAGCGTGCCCTTGCTTCCAAAGCAGAGGAACACGACGCTGCTGTCCGGCTGCGAATCGAGCCACGCGAGGCACTCGTTCCTCTCCGCCCCGTCGTCATCCTTGGCTCCCTCGCCGACCAACGGCCCGACGCAGTAGATCGGAGGCAGGATCCGGCCGGGGACGCAGAGCGGGTCCCTGAGCGACTGCACCGCCCGGCTCTCCAGCGACTCGAACGTGTTGACCAGAACGCCCATCGTCTCGGTGTTGCGCTTCCAGATGTTCGTCAGGATCTTGCACATCTCGTCCTCCGGGTGCTCCAGCAGCTCTTGGATGAGATGAGACGCCGGCATCGGCGGAACACCAAGGAAATCGAGGGGCGTGTCCCCGATCTCCTTCAAGCCCGTCTGCCTGCTGGCAATCAGCGCCGGAAGCTGGGTCAGGATGGTGAGGCACGAGGCGCCCGAGGCGAAAAACGTGTAGACAGGGACGCCCAGGTCCGTGCAGACGTCCACGGCGTGGGAGCAGAACATGTCGAGGACGACGGAGTGCAATCGTTCCCTGGGGATGGAGCGGAGGAAGGTTTGGAGCAGCTTGTTGTACTCGAGCAAGAGCTGGAATATGAGTAGGAAAGGGTTCTTGTTGCCGGCGGCGGCGAAGTCTGGGGCGGGAAGGGGAGGGAGGACGTGAAAGGAGATGGACGGGTTGGAGGCGACAATGCGCTCGATGGCGCTGGCGCCGGAGTCGGACGACTTGAAGGGCGGCTCGACGAGCACCATGGTGACGTCGTAGCCGTGCTTGAGGAAGACGTTGGCGAGCTCCGTCATGGCACCGACGTGGCTGCCGCCGCCGCCAGGGTACATGACTACAGTCTGCTTCATCTTGTCCGGGTGGAAGGTGGTTGAATGGGAATCTTTTGGGAGCTGGCAGCGTGGAAATGATTGCCGCGGCCGTGCGCGACTTTATAGCTGCGTTCTGCCTTGCGGGTGAAGTAGTTTGGACATCTGGAAAACCTATAGTCAAAGATATGAAAATTATATTATATGGAGAGATGATTTTGAAACCTACCTTGAATAAAGTAATTTGTGGAAAGCAGTGGTCGAGGAGTTCCAACGTAGTGATGTTTCCTGGAAGCTGCAGCTTGGATAATTGGCTACCTCACGAAGGAAGCATACACGTGATGGAGGGTTGAATCGGTACGCGGCCCTGTAGCTTGTAGCGACTCTCTGGCTATCGTTTGGAAATAACTGTTTAGGATAGGAAAACCATGGGAATAGGAAAAACATAGGATTGTAGTGTCATACTCACTCCATTTCTATAGGATTTGTCATGTATCAAACTTTGTTTGATTTCATCGAAAGAATTGTAAAAAGAGATGCGAGTGGATGTTAGATTTCCTACATGAACTAGTATAAAATTCCTATAGGAAAAGTTCCTATAGGATTCAATCCTACAAATCAAATGATCAAGTTAGGAAAATTTCCTATAGGTTTGAATCCTCCAAAAATTCTACATTGTTTTCTTTGAATCAAAGGAGACTAAATTCCTATAGTTTTGGAATAGCATTATTATGTCTCCGATTCAAATATACCGTTATCATCCCTTGATTTGATTGTTCAAACCAAAAAGATTTCAAGTACACAAGGGCATCTCTAGCTGATCCCCTAAAATCGGTAAGAGGAGAAAAAAAATCTGTTCCACTCCTGCAATAGAGTAAAATTATAACGGCCGGGTACAGAACGAGGCCAAACTCTCTCATATACTTGACTGACGCCTCCTAGAAAAAACTTTTCGGCCGCTCTGTCTCCAGCCCCGAGCCACGCCACTTCCTACCGTCGCCTCCCAATCTCGTCACCGCCGGCACCAATCTTCTTGATTTTGGCTTGAATTGAGTCAGAGCTCTCTTTCTCAACCCCGCCGTCCACTCTTGACGGTGCAACACCGGCAAAATCGACTCCCACGGCCCCACCGGTGGCGAAAAAAAGATTGGGGGCCAAAAACTTGGTGCGGCCACCGACGTACCGCTAATCAAAGCCGACAAGGGCTGTGCCAAGACCGTAGTGACCACGGTGACGACATGTCGCCATCCCATTGTGTCGACCGACGCCAAGCGGACAAGGAAGCCGACATAGGCTGTGAAGACGCTCGAGGAAACGAAGAAGAGGAAAATGAAGGCGGCGGATGATGCTACGTGTTGGGAACCCCAAGAGGAGGGTGTGATGAGCACAGCGGTAGGAAATTCCCCTTAGTTAAGAACCAAGGTTATCAATACAGTAGGAGGAAAAGGATCTTTGGAATGTTGATGCCACTAACGGTGGTGCTGGCGCTTCACCGATGTCAGCAACAACGTGGAACATGCACACAACACAACCAAAATACTTTGTCCCAACGGTACAGTGAGGTTGTCAATCTCACCGGTCTTGCTGAAAACAAAGAT
Source organism: Alopecurus myosuroides (assembly GCA_028641055.1). NCBI lineage: Eukaryota > Viridiplantae > Streptophyta > Magnoliopsida > Poales > Poaceae > Alopecurus > Alopecurus myosuroides. The sequence goes on from CM054058.1 coordinate 203,421,001, forward strand.
GAGACGTATAGTCTGAAAAATAATGTATGCTTGCAGTAAGTAAAGAAAGCAGAAAATTGTGGTAGTTTGTTTAACAGTGTAAGAAAATGGACCGGGGTTCATAGGTTCACTAGTTTGTCTCTCCATAAAAGATAGCATGTTGGGTGAAAAAATTACAGCTGGGCAATTGACAAATAAAGGTTGCGCCGTAGTGCACATTCATGACATGATGACTACTATGATATTTGGTGCGGGCATTACAACAATATACATAGACCGTAATCCAACTGCATCTATGACTAATAATCCACCGTCAGGTTATCATCCGAACCCCCTTAGGTATTAAGTTGCAAGCAACAGATAACTGCATTAAACAATGTGTGTAATGTAACCAATGATTGTACACGTGGGCACTCTCACCGTTGTTTTCTCCCTAGTGGCAACATCACATCCTCCCCCGCCACGTTTCTGTCACTCGAGCATCGGCGAAAAGGAGGCATGAACCCACTATCAAGCATAAATACTCCTCTTGGAGTCACTAGCAACTACTTGGCCAGAGCAACCACTAGCAGCGAAAAGCATGCAAGATCACAAATAACATATGCAAATAAAGACTATAATCAATTTGGCATAAGTTCAATATTCATCGGATCCCAGCAAATACAACACATAGAATTACATAAGATCAATCTCGATCATGTTAGGCAGCTCACGAGATCTAAACATGGAGGCATATGAGGAGGAGACAACCATCTAGCTATTGCTATGGACCCGTAGTCCATGGATGAACTACTCACGCATCACTCCGGAGGCAGGCATGGTGATGTAGAGGCCTCCTGTGATGATTTCCTCTCTCACGGGGTGCCGGAGACAGCTTCAGAACCCCCCTAATATAGGGTTGACGACGACGGCGGCTGCGGAACATTTCGGAGATTTTTGATCAGGTTTTTAGAGTTTTCCATCCGGGAGGAATAAATAGGCGAAAGGCCAGAGGCGGTGGAGCCCCGGGGGCCCCACACCACCCCCTGGCGCGGCCAGGGGCGCGCCACCTCATGGTGTGGGCCCCCTGATGCCCCTCTTCGTCTCCTCTTCGGTCTTCTGGATGCTTCCGGATAAAATAGGCACTTCGGACTTTGTGGGGTCCAATTCCGAGAATATTTCCAGAAGAACTTTTCTGAAATAAAAAAAAACAGCAGAAAACAGGGAACTGGCACTTGACATCTTGTTAATAGATTAGTCCCGGAAAACATGTAAAAATGCTATAAAGAAGGGAGAAAACATGTAGCAATTGGCATAATATTATCATTGAGCATCAGAAATTATAGATACGTTGGAGACGTATCAAGCATCCCCAAGCTTAGTTCCTACTTGTCCTCGAGTAGATAAATGATAAAACAATAATTTTTGAGGTGACATGCTACTAACATAATCTTGATCATAAAAATGTAAAGCCATATGCAAGCTGGGATCGTAGAACTTCAAACACAAACATGATAAATAGAACTTTAATAATAAAGCAAAGCAATCACTTTTCATCATGAAGAGTATCTCAAATAAAGGATCACGAGTAATAATGCAAAGAAAGATAAACGTTTGTTTCAGGTATACAGAAAGCATGGCAAAGTGATATTTCGCTAGTCCTTAAGAGTGGGGCAAAACATAAATGCCAGTACACCTTGAAAGTATATGAGGAAGACTAGAGCAAATAATTAAAGAACAAATAATATCACATCAGGAAGTTATTATTGATGTCTATGGGAAAATGCACATAGAACTCATAATGGCAAAAATTCTCTCTCAACTGTGCATAAAGTTAGAATATGGAGACTCAACATAAAAGTAAAAGAAAGACCCTTCACGGAGGGAAGCAGGGATCACTCATGTGCTAGAGCTTTTTATTTTATTAAACAGAGGTATTAAAGTTTGACACTCCTCCCATCCATCTTACACAAACCATGGCTAACCAAATCCTCGGGTGCATGCCAACAATCACATACCGTGGAGGAGTGTCTATATTTTGGGAGATGTATGCTAATGTCAACGAATGGTAAACAGAAAATACAGTACGTCACAAGCCAATTGGATTCACAAGAGCGGCCCCCATGTGAAGGACGCATCTGGGTAGAAGGTCATCCCTCTTTCTCTTTTGTTTACACAATTATGCTTTGACTGATAAATCAGGGGCAAAAATAGTGAAGAGATTTTGTGTGTATTAATTTGGGGCTGGGCACCCTGCTGCCAACTCTTCTATCATTTGGATAAGCGGATGAAGCCGCTAGTCTAGGGTGTTAAATCCAATCAACAAGTGAGATAAATATTCTCTATTGACTTCCTCATGAGAAAAAACAGGAACATAAAGTAGGAGTAGTTTTTGAAAGTTTTAAAGGTAACACATGAGAAATTTACATGGAGTGGCAGTTAAATACCACATGTATGTAGGTATGGTGGACACAATGGGAAAAACGTTGGTTTAAGGGAGTTGGATGCACGAGTAGAGCTCATGCTCAGTATAGGTGGAGGCTAGCAAAAGACTGGGAGCGACAAATCAAGAGAGCATAAGAGCCATAATCATGCATAGCGACATAAACATCAGTAATTGAAGCATAAGCGGTATCATAGTTCAAAAACTAAGTGGTCACGGAGTCTATCCGTGACTGGTTCATAGTCATAAACATGGTGTGAGCATGCGCCAAGTGAACCAAATAAAACATTCGAAAGAGAATACCATAAATTTATGCTTCTTTATGACAAGAACAACTCATGAATCTTTCAGTGACATATTAAACACTCTCAGATTTTTTGAGGCTATTCATGCTACTCAACATCACAAGGCTTTAGAACTAAAATAACATTTAGCATGGCATAAAAAAGTTCTAGCAACAGTCTATACGAGCTTCTACTTGCACTGTTATAAATTCTACTTTAAGCAACAATTTCTTTCTCCCAACAAGAACCATACAAGATATGTTTTAACAAAAATAATCTTTATGATACAGCTAGCAAACATGAGAGTACTCACACAACACTACTAAAACTAACAACTCTGATAAGAGATGCATGCAAAACAGGAGCTAAATAAATGCAGCAGCAAGACAGAGATTAAGAATACAAAGTATTCCCATGAAAAAGTGTAGCGTGTCACTCTCCAATAAAATAATGTTGTGGTCCAACCAAGCTTATTGCAAAAATAAAAATAAACTGAAAGCAAAAATAAAAGACGCTCCAAGTGAAGCACATAAGATGTGACCGAATAAAAATATAGTTTCACTAGAAGTGACCTGATAATTTGTTGATGAAGAAGGGGATGCCTTGGGCATCCCCAAGCTTAGACGCTTGAGTATTCTTGAAATTTTCTGGGATGTACCACCGGTGCATCCACAAGCTTAGGCTTTTCACTCTTCTTGATCAAATCATATCATCCTCTTCGCTTGACCCTTGAAAACTTCCTTCACACAAAACTTCTCACAATCTTCATTAGCAACGTTAGTGCAATTGAAATAATAAATTCACATGGTTCAGTTTCAACACATGTCTAAAACTTAAAAACACATTAGCTACTGTCACAACTTCTTTTAAAACTATTTTCCTCAAAAGAACACCAAAAGAAGGCAATTAAGATGCAAATGCAATTATAGGCAGAAATCTGTCAAAACAGGACAGCATGTAAAGATGATTTTTTTTTCGAAAATCTTCTGTTGCTCAAATAAAAAAGTGGTCAACTAAGAAAAGTTGCGTATACAGACCAGGATTACGCACAAAACAATTCAGGTCATTTTGAATTTTCTGTGTTTTTATACGGAATAAACAGTGGACAGCAGAAATCTGTTTCCTGCGCAGAAATCCGAAATATAGCTGCAACTTTCCAATAGAGGCTTTACTTGGCTCAACAAAAACTCAAAAGAAAAGATACAGGAGGGTTGCTAAGTAAATAGACAACACCCATGTGCAAAGCACACAAAAGAAAACAAAGGAAAACGGGTTGAAAACAGAGAAATAAAACGGATTGTCTCCCGGTAGCGCTTTTCTTTAACGCCTTTCAGCTAGGCATAGAAAGCAACTCAAGTATTTTTCAAGTGAAGAAGCAGCAACATTGTTACGAAGCTTGCGTTTACCTTTCTTACCCTTATTATTTTTAGGGAACTGATGGTCCAAGCATGATTTGAAGGTGAAAGTCATGGTACCTTTTCCCATATCAATAGTTGCTCCTAAGAGCTTCAGCAGAGATCTTCCAAGGGTAATTTTTCCTCCTTCTGCACATTCAATAACAAGATAATCAGTGGAGACTGTTTTTCCTAGGAGTTTTGCAAACACTCCCTCAGCTATCCCAATGGGAAATATAGTGGTGTTATTAAATAGAGGAATTTCTTCTCCTCCTTCAGCTAGCCCCCAAATGTTCAAAGATTCATAAATTTCCTTAGGCATAAGACAAGATTCAGACATGATATCACAACGAGCATTAAGTATTTCACCATTTATAACAACTTTCACCGAAGGAATCATATTTGAGGATTCAAAATTTATTGGGACATGATCAAGATGTTCACGAATTTGGTTATATCCCTCTTTTAAGATAGAAATATGTGACTCAAGAGTGTTTAATCTAGCATAAATATTTGCAAAGGCTTTATCAAAACTATTGGTTAAACTGTAGGTTGCATTTAATTTTCTTATAGCATTGAAAGCTTGATCTCTATCACAATGAAGGAAATCCCCTCCTACCACAGTATCCAAAGAATATCTATAACAAAGAACCAGACCGAAGTAAAAGCTACGAAGAAACATGCTTCTTTGAAATTCTCATCAATCCCTTGTTTGAAAGTAAAGATTGTTTCCTCTGGTGACATGGTGACAGGAGCAAAACTAGACATAAAAGCAAGCAAATGAATAATAGCTATAAAGTAAACTATTTTTTTTGTGTTTTTGATATAAATAAGAAAAACAAGGCAAAAATAAAAACAAGACAATAAACAAAATAAAGAGGTTGAGAGTGAGAACCAACCCCTTGACAGAAGACTTCTTCCTCCCCGGCAACGGTGCCAGAAATTTCCTTGATGCTATGTGTTGGGAACCCCAAGAGGAGGGTGTGATGAGCACAGCGGTAGGAAATTCCCCTTAGTTAAGAACCAAGGTTATCAATCCAGTAGGAGGAAGAGGATCTTTGGAAGATTGATGCCACTGACGGTGGTGCTGGCGCTTCACCGGTGTCAGCAACAACGTGGAACCTGCACACAACACAACCAAAATACTTTGTCCCAACGGTACAGTGAGGTTGTCAATCTCACTGGTCTTGCTGAAAACAAAGATGAGACGTATAGTGTGGAAAATAATGTATTCTTGCAGTAAGTAAAGAAAGCAGGAAATTGTGGTGGTTTGTTTAACAGTGTAAGAAAATGGACCGGGGTTCATAGGTTCACTAGTGGTGTCTCTCCATAAAAGATAGCATGCTGGGTGAACAAATTACAGCTGGGCAATTGACAAATAAAGGTTGCACCGTAGTGCACATTCATGACATGATGACTACCATGATATTTAGTGCGGGCATTACAACAATATACATAGACCGTACTCCAACTGCATCTATGACTAATAATCCACCCTCGGGTTATCATCTGAACCCCCTTAGGTATTAAGTTGCAAGCAACATATAACTGCATTAAACAATGTGTGTAATGTAAACAATGATTGTACATGCGGGGACTCTCACCGCAGTTTTCTCCCTAGTGGCAAGAGCACATCCTCCCCCGTCACGTTTCTGTCACTCGAGCATAGGCGAAAAGGAGACATGAACCCACTATGAAGCATAAATACTCCCTCTTGGAGTTACTAGCAACTACTTGGCCAGAGAAACCCCTAGCAAGGGAAAGCATGCAAGATCACAAATAATATATGCAAATAAAGACTATAATCAACTTGGCATAAGTTCAATATTCATCGGATCCCAGCAAACACAGCACATAGAATTACATAAGATCAATCTCTATCATGTTAGGCAGCTCATGAGATCTAAACATGGATGCATGTGAGGAGGAGACAACCATATAGCTACTGCTATGGACCCGCAATCCAAGTATGAACTACTCACGCATCATTCCGGAGGCAGGCATGGTGATGTAGAGGCCTCCGGTGATGATTTCTTCTCTGGCAGGGTGCCGAAGGCAGCTTCAGAACCCCCTGATCTAGGGTTGACGACGGCGACGGCTGCAGACCTTTTCGGGGATTTTTGATCAGGTGTTTAGGGTTTTCCATCCGGGGGGAATAAATAGGCGAAAGGGCAGAGGCAGTGGAGCCCTGGGGGACCCACACCACCCCCTGGCGCGGCCAAGGGGGGGCGCCACCCCATGGTGTGGGCCCGCTGATGCCACTACCAAATTCCACGCGATCCGGAATATTTTGAGCGGCACGTTTTGATAACGTCGAACGTTTCCATCGCGAATGACTGAAAAGTTGATTTTGCTCTCAACGTATTTGTTTGGTCCGTCGCAGACTGGTTTTGCCTGAATTTTTGCTACTTTTACGTTGCGGATTTTCGTCTTTGGCCCAGTAGCCCACTAAGAGCCTAGTTTCCTTCGACGAAATTGGCTTGGTCACGTAGAACGTCGCGAATTTTCATCGGACCCACGCATCCTGCCATGTTCGACTGCTTTGACCGGCAACGACCGCGCTCTCTCGCGGTTGTTCCTAACGTTTTTTTTGCACGGGCCCGTCAGTTCACCAATTCACACCAGCATCACAAAGGTTACCCGCCATCATCACAACAAGGAAATTTATAATAACTAGAATTAACACCAGTTCACACCAGCATCACAAAGGTTACCCGCCATCATCACAACATGCTCACATCATTAACTAAATAGTTTCATGTCATCGATAGGGTTCACATCACAACAGGTGCACCTCAGCATCTAAACAGGTGCACATCGTAAACTAAATAGTTTCTCATCGATACGGTTCACGTCAATTTTTCCTACTGATCCACCCATTCCGAAGGCACATCCACAGGTTTCACGTCACTTTTCCTAGTCACCAATCCATTCCGAAGGCACATCCACAGGTTCGACTTCACTTTTCAGCGGCCTCAATGCTCTCCAAACGCACATGCAATTGTTCCACATCACTTGACCCATTGATCCATCCATTCTGAAGCCACAACCACAGGTTCACAAACCCTACAAAAAAAAAGGCATGATACATGTTTAGCACATCATCAACTACAAGTCCAACCATCAGCACAGTCTAATCATCGGCACATGCAACAAAACAAATAAAAGTGTAATAGTGAGCCTCATTGCCAACCATGGTACATACAAATGACACGCAATAATTCTGACAGATTTACCTACTATAGTAAAATGAGGCACAACTGAACTTGTTCTGCATGCTATTTGCTATAGTAGCCAAACTGGTAGACACATTGCTGCATATTAATCATTAGCAAAGACAGTTTAATCATTAGCACACGTATAAGGGCTTCTTTAGATCATAGGATTACAAAATAGAGGAACCGAGAAAACATAGGAATTTGACAGGATTGTAGGTGCAAAACAAAGGATTATAAAACAGAGGAAAACTGTCCAAACATTCATTTGGATAGAACCAGTGGAAACTTGCCTCGATCCTACGCGAATGAGTGTAAAAAAGAGGTTAGAGTGGATGTTGAAATTCCTATGGAATTGGCTGTAGGAATACAATCCATAGGAATTTTGTAGGTGTCATTCCTTTGGTCCAAAGGCATTCCTTAGGAAAGAATCATATGGATCATCGAACATTCCAAAGGCATTCCTATGGATCCAAAAGCATTCCTATGGATCCAAAAGGCATTCCTATGGATCCAAAAGCAATGGAAAGCAAGAAAAGTAGCCTCATATTAATAAGCACAAAATAAAATTAATGAGATCATCGAACATTTACCAAGGAAGATGCAGAACCAATGTGGCTGTACACAACACTAGGTAAATGCTCAATGATCTCATCAAGACCGAGTGCATACTTTAACCATTGGCACATGTATCAAGCACAGATGTTTAGCAATGGAAAACAAGAAAAGTAGCCTCATACTAATAAGCACAAAACAAAATTAATGAGATCGTAGAACATTTTACCAAGGAAGATGCAAAACCAATGTGGTTGTACACAATTTCTAGCTGGGGTGAAAGTAGCCTCATACTAATAAGCACAAAACAAAATTAATGAGATCGTAGAACATTTTACCAAGGAAGATGCAAAACCAATGTGGTTGTACACAACACTAGGTAAAATGCACGATGATCTCAACAAGATCGAGTGCACAGTTTAATCATTGGAACACGTATAAAGCACAAATGTTTAGCAACTGAAAACAAGAAAAGTAGCCTCATACTAATAAGCACAAAACAAAATTAATGAGATCATCAAACATTTTACCAAGGAAGATGCAAAACCAATGTGGTTGTACACAACACTAGGTAAAATGCTCATTGATCTCATCAAGATCGAGTGCACAGTTTAATCATTGGCACATGTATCAAGAACATATGTTTAGCAATGGAAAACAAGAAAAGTAGCCTCATACTAATAAGCACAAAAAAAAAATTAATGAGATCGTAGAACTTTTACCTCCCGAGTTGGAATTTTACCAACTCCATTAACCAGAATGCCACGCGCCTCAATCCAGTTACGAGTTTCATAAGGATAAGGAGACATGGTGCAGAAGCTACAACCTCGACTAGAGTGCTACAGCCAAATACGAAAAGAAGAAAAATCAAACAAGTAGCTACGAAGGCGAAAGGAGATACTAATTTATATGCTAGTATTTACCTTGGGGATCTGAAGAACAGGGGGGCTTGCGAGCTCCAAGGCCTTGTTCAGGTGGATCTCCATCTGGGTAGGGGAAGCGATCTTCGAGATACTTGTGACAGTAGCGTGAGCTAAATCCATGGATGGTGGTGACCTAAAACACGTCAACGACGATGGCCGCCGGCATCTAACCTACATCCGCCGACATCTAACCTAGATCTGCTGCCATCTAAACTAGATCGAATCGTTTGGTTGAGGAAGGGAAGGGAGGCAACTAGGACTTACCAGTCATTGGTTGAGGACATCGGCGAGGACGGGGAAGCTAGGGAGGGCGCCGCCGTGATAGCCTCCACCTAGTGGGCGAAATGGAGGCAATGTGTTTTTTTTGGGAGGGGGCAGAGTGATCCCTTTCGGTGGGGAAGTAGCCGAGAGTGGGCGAGGGAGCGCGGCGGCCTGTGACGCTAACGAGTAGGACCCCGTGTGAGGCTGTTTCGGTGAAGATTTAGCGCGTGCACGGCTATAATGTTGACGAGTGGGAACCCGTGTGAGACTGTTTCGTTTTTTAGCGCGCACGCGGCTGTTAGCGGTCGTAATTTAGGCGCGCAGATGTTAGGTTTGGATGTGAATTTTTTAAAATTGAGGGTCTGTGTGTTAATTAGGGTACAATGGGCTATAGCTGCCAATTGTGGCATGTTGTCCCATAAATTGAAGGTTTTTCAAATGTTAATCTTTGCTAATACGAAAAAGGTTGCATTCTTACCATTAGTTCTTTATTTTCTACTAATTAAATGAAGAATTAAAAACCATTGATCCATCAGATCAACGAGTTTTGGACAAGGATTAGCTTATTGGGCAAGATCGAGTACTAAATGGACGTGACACATCCACTTATTACTAAGTTATATCATATTTAGGCATCCTAAAAACATGATCGGCTGAAGCAACATAGTATAGAAGTACTACATATATAGTACTTAAATTCTTACACACACGAGGAATTATTCCACAATACTAATAAAGTTCTTACATATACTACTTGTTCAAACCAGAACATTAGCTAGTAGCACAACTATTCAAATTAAGTTCATGCATTCGGCACAAGCGACAACATTACTGGCTCCTCCAAGGATTCCTGTCCTGGTGATTGGGGTTCAGATGGGGATACCCGATCCCTAAGCGGATATTGCGCGCGAGAAACTTCTTTAGGAACACACCGTAGGCAGCATGCTTGGCCCTAACAGCGGGCACGCGGTTTTCCGAGCCACGTCCAATTCCGCTGGCATGCTGGATCGTGCTGACGATGCTCGTGTCAATGTTCCTGCAGCAGAAGGGGCAGAACAGCAAGCCGGCGCGACGACGGTACCTAATCTGCCCATTCCGTAGCTTCCTAAGAACATGTCTGCTCTTAGCATCGCGGGACTCCTTTTCAGATGATACGCTGTCATTGGAATGCTTCAAATTAGAAATGAAACAAAAGTTAGCACCACACTCCAATTCTAGGTCATTTTTAAAATGCACGTACTAACACTAGTTTAAATCAAATAACCATGCCATTGATAAACTAATGACATCAATCTTTGCTTAAATAGCATACAAAAATTTAAGCAGAACATAAATGGTACCACATATATGCAGTTAGTTAATGGACTTAATATGTAATAACAAGCCTAGAATTTATGCCCACATTCGAATCATATATAGCTAATTCCTAGTTAATGGACAATAGAACTTGCAGATAGACAAAATGCCATCAAAATCATGTATAGCTAATTCCTAACTTGCATATACCAATCGCTCTATTCTACAAGCTCTAGAATCCAGGACCTAAAATCATTAGCGGACCCGGGAATAGATTCAAGACCGGGCAAACAGTCAGTTACAAGGCTTAATGTGTTTTTTCTATGAAATAAACTTCAACTACACTGTTCCGACCGCTGGGTAATAGGGGGCGTTGGGTTTGCAGTTGCATATGTAGAATCCCCGTCTCCAGATCCAACTTGCTTGCATGTCTCTACAAACCATTGGATGTTAAATACTAAACTAGGGCTAGATATATATGCTTAGGGAAGCACCTCAGACTCCTCGTCGGAGATGACCTCCTCGAACACTGGTACCTCCCCATGGGGTCCCCCAGATAGGACATGAGAGGGAGTCCCGGTGCTTCCACCGCCAGAGGAGGCGATGACACCGAACCGCCATGACCGGCCGCACCTGCAGCGACGACAGCAGATGCCGCGCCGGCGTTAGTCCCCTGCATCGGATCCGGACATGAGGTCCAACCGAAATGGTGGGCCGCACCGGCAACAGATGATGCGACAACGTCCTCCATTCCTCGTGAAACCGCCTCAAGGTTGGGGGAGAAGGAGGGAGGCGTTGGGGCCGGAGCAAAGTGGTTTTTTTTGCTAGATTTGGGGCCGGAATGGTGGGGGAAGGAGGCGATGCAAGCAGGAGGGGCATTTATACTGACTGCCATTTCGAGGGCTGTTGGGCCTGCTGACGTGTTGACATGCATGTCTCTGCATGGCTCTCCCGTGGGCTGACTTTGTCAAACACAGAGTGATGTGACATTTAGTCACTGTCAACTGGGGCCACAACGAGTCAGGGCCACCTACCAGTCGAACAAATTCAGCCAAACCGAGCCAACGAATTCTCCTTCCTGCAAACACAACGGTCATTTGCAAGGGAGGTCAAACGGACACCCACGGTGACGAACGTGTATATGCACTCTGCCTCGTTTTCAGTTGCCATTAGTTTCCCGTTTGTTCATCTACTTGCTTGGGTTCACACACCTTCGTTCCACACGGTGCCAAACGTGTATATGCACTCTGCCTCGTTTTCAGTTGCCATTGGTTTCCCATTTGTTCATCTACTCGCTTGGGTTCACACACCTTCGTTCCACACACGCCTTCGATATTTAGGCGATTGCCATTTGCGGTTGCCATTTGCGCTCCTTCCGTTCATCATCTTCCCCGACTCTTCTTCCAAACCCATCGAACCCATCGAATCCAGACTTCATCTTCCCCAACCATTCTTCCAAGCCCACGACGGAGACTTGCCATGGACGATTGCCGACCAACCACGGAGGTTATCAGCCTCCCTGTCCACAGCGGCAACATGCTGGAGGTGTTTTACACCAACGAGGAACGTGCCTTGGAGACTGCCCTGGCTAATTTCGAGCAATGGCTTCAGCCTGAAAAGCACAAGTTCTTGGGCTTCGAACTTGAGTACACACGTATCCATGCTTACAAATCCCATTCCGTCGCCGTCGTGCAAATCGCCATGCGCAACCACGTCCTCGTGTACCACTGGTGCAGGTCGCCGCAGACAGATCATGGACGCAAGTTGCTGCAAGACTTCTTTTCAACAAAGAAGATCACGTTCGCAAGCGTGGACACGACGGGCGACAAGAAGGCTCTTGCCCAATCAGCCTTCTTTCTGCCACCAGAGTACCACCATGACATCCAGTTGGAATTCGGGGTACCCAAAATTGGAATGGACACCCTAGCAGGAAATATCATAGACAGTTGGTACCTCGAGATGAAGTCTGGATTCGATTCATACCTGCACCATTATTGGGAATGGAAGATGACTCCAACAAGCCGCAACTATGCAGCGGTGGACGGATATGTCAGCTACGAGCTATACAGAAGGATCCGAGACATGAAAAACAGTTTAGGTTCAACATGGCTGGAGAAGATCCGTCCCTGGTGCAAGAGCGAAGAAAGAGCTTCATGCCGCCGCCGCGACAACGAGGGCACGGGCAAAAGGATACGCATGGATTAGTTGTTTAAGTGTTTTTAGCGCTTGATAATAAGTGTTCTTATTTGTGTTCTGGTTTGTGTGCGCAAAAAATATGTTTGTTTTACATATTAATGTAATTTTGTGCAATATGTAATACCTGCAATTTGTTTCCATGATTTATAGATGAAATACAATGCTGCTGTTTTTTTTTGGCATGAATTAACATTATTTGGTCAAACATTAGGAGCCTTAGATTCAACTCAAATTCAACAACAAACTCGAACATTTTCAAACTTACTAGAGATCAAACTGACATAAACAGATAATAGTCGCAACATAAGTCAAACATTTTCAAACTGACTAGAGATCAAACTGACATATTACAACAGTTAATAGTCGCAACATAAGTCAAACATTTTCAAAATGACTAGAGATCAAACTGACATATTACAACAGATAATAGTCGCAATATAATCAAACATTTTCAAACTGACTAGAGATGCACGATACAACACACAATTCAGACTCCCAAAAGATAGCAGCTGCAACATAAGCCAAATGATATCTTCAGATAGCAGTTCAAACAGCAGCTCAATCTTCTTCAGTCAACAGATCATTCTCCTCCGGCAGATCCGTTGCCGTTGTGCCTACCGAAACAGTGGCCACCGTCCCTCACCTGAGGAGGGCCACTGCCATCCACACACCCACCGAAGAATGGGAACTGGCGCGTGCGTGTGGTGTCGACCTCGTCATCGTCTCACAGTGGAGTGTCCGAGACGACTAGGACATGGTCCACGACCTCCGAGACATGGATGAGGACAGTTTGTTCCAATGTCCTCATCGAGGTCGGGGTGTGCACTGTGGCCGGCAAGTACAGCTCTGGCACCTTCACAATGTAGGTATTCGGGATTGCGCTCGGCTGCTTCATCCAAGCCTCCACCGACAAGAACCAGCTGTCCACTGGGACATGCATCTGCACCAGATCACCGCCAAGATGGTTGACGAACTGCTCCACCACAACGGTCTCCCATGCTTCCCGCGGGAACTGCTCGAAGGTGGGCTTCGTCAGATACGGTAGCTCAGATCGCTCGGCGCCGCTTTCACGGCACCAGCGAATAAATCTGAGCGGCGCTCCACCGGCAACGACGCGCTGGGACAGATGTAACACGGCGGTGCAGTCCTCCTCGGAACGGAATCGAATGAGAAAGTCCATCGGCGGCACAGTAATATCCACCTTCACATGCCTACGGGTGACTGCGCATTACGCGACCAGCGCAGCCAGGACTTCCTCAGGCGACAAAGGAGGGCGACACCCTCCCACGGTGACCTCGAGCGTGCGACCGTGCCACTTCTCCTCGAGCTTCTCCATTGCACGCGAGTGGGCAAGCACGCAACGGTCTTGAGTCGGCCGTAGTGCGGGATCCCCAGTCCGGAGCATCTCCTCCGGGAACATGCGGCGGGCAGCCATAAAAGAACGAGACAACGAATAGCCTCCCGCGATCTATGGATACGGTGGGGAAGAGTGGGGAATTTGAGGTTCGATCCTATTTCAGTCTGCGAGCTGGGCAGATGAGAAAATGGGGAATTTGGGGTTCGATCCTGTTTCAGTCTGCGAGCTGGGAAGATGAGAAAATGGGAAATTTGGGGTTCAATCCTGTTTTAGTCTCAATTTGACCCTTTTTTCAACACAAAATCTGCACTAGGGGCTCCAATTCCTGTTATAACATGTGCTAGATTTTGGTTTTCTATGTATGTACGACATGCCCCAACAAAGTGAGGAAATAAATCCATTGGTCTGCCCCCTTTCCAATGCCAGTTGAAGGGGTAAATGGAAAAGTTTCGGTCAACACATGCCAGAGTTTCGTTGAAGAGGGGGCTCCAGAGTAGGAATCCTTCCTAAGCCTATATGGAGTAAAATCATGTCCATACAAGTGTGCTAGGAGGTGAAGAGAGCCAAGATACAAAACCGAGGTGTGACCGGTTTCACCCGCATCGCTTGCTATATATGCAAGAAGGATCTATACGTACACCTCAACCCCCTCCCCCTTCGGACGATCCCGAGGGAATACTATAACAACTCCGGACCGTCTGAATCCCACCCAAAATAAGGGTTTGCCATACCATGTGTGTTAGAGTGTGGCATGAGCTTTGTATGCCCAAGATTCCCTCACTCTTTGTGTTAGGTCTCACCGGCGTTGGATTCTCTCTAATGGGTTCCAGGACTACTCAGAGCCCGAAACTCCCGGTTCTGAAGGAACGGGGGGAATGTCGCCAATGGGTGGGCCCTAATATTGTCATGGGTGTTCCTTGGGCCTAGTAGAACACAAAAGAGTAATTAGTTCCACTTTTCTACAACCTTTCCGGCTCATAGAGGGTCCAAAACGACAGTTCTGTCCTTTTCTCCACCGGGCCTAGGGTTTCTCCAAAGAGAGGCTCCGGAGCGTGTGAATCTCACACAAACCTGGGATATTCCATATAATGTGTGTTAGAGTGTGGCATGGGTCTTGGATGCCCAATATTACCTCACTCTCTGTGTCATGGCTTCACCGGCGTTAGATTCTCTCTCGCGGGTTCCAAGG
This sequence comes from Alopecurus myosuroides, assembly GCA_028641055.1. Classification (NCBI taxonomy): domain Eukaryota; kingdom Viridiplantae; phylum Streptophyta; class Magnoliopsida; order Poales; family Poaceae; genus Alopecurus; species Alopecurus myosuroides. The sequence continues at coordinate 203,436,072 of CM054058.1, forward strand.
CTAATCAGAGAGCGAAACTCCTGGATCTGACGGAACTGGGGAATCTTGCCAAGAGATGGGACCCAATGTTGTCTTGGGTGTTCCTTGGGCCTAACCTAACACAACCAACCAATTATTTCCACTTTTCTACCCCTTTTCGGCTCACGTAGAGGGGCCAGATCGGCAGTTCCGTCCTTTTCTCCGACGGGCCTAGGGTTTCTCCGGAGAGGAGCTCCAGAGCGTCTTAATCCCACCCAAGCCTAGGGTATCATGTAACATGTTTGTTAGAGTGTCTGGCATGGATCTTGTAAGCCCAAGATTCCCTCACTCTTTGTGTTAGGGATTCACCGGCGTCAGATTCTCTCTAGTTGTTGCAGGACTACTCACGGACCAAAACTCCCGGATCTGACAGAGAACGGGGGGGGGGGATCTTGCCAAGAGGTGGGCCCTACTATTATCTTGGGTGTTCCTTGGGCCTAACAAAACAAAACCAAGCAATTAGTTACACTTTGATACCCCCTTCTGGCTCACGTAGAGGGTCCGGAATGGCAGTTCCGTCCTTTTTTTTAACGGGCCTAGGTTTTCTCCGGAGAGGAGCTCCAGAGCGTCTTAATCCCACCCAAACCTATGGTATGACATACCATGTGTGTTAGAGTGTGGCATGGGTCCTAGATCCCCAATATTCCCTCACTCTTTGTGTTATGGCTTCACCGGCGTCGGATTCTCTCTCGTGGGTTCAAGGACTACTCACAGCCTGAAACTCCCGGATCTGACGGAACGGAGGGAATCTTGCCAATAGGTAGGCCCTACCATTGTCTTGGTTGTTCCTTGGGCCTAACCTAACACAACCGAGCAATTAGTTCCACTTTTCTACCCCCTTCCGGCTCACGTAGAGGGTCCAGAGCAGCAGTTCCATCCTTTTTTCTCCAACGGGCCTAGGGTTTCTCCGGAGAGGAGCTTCGGAGCGTCTGAATCCCACCCAAGCCTAGGGTATGCCATACCATGTGTCTTATAGCGTGGCATGTGTCTTCGATGACCAAGATTTCCTCAATCTTTTTGTTATGGCTTCACTCGCGTTGGATTCCCTCTCGCTGGTTCCAGGGCTATATATACTCAGAGACCAAAACTCCTGGATCTGACGGAACGGGGGGAATCTTACCAAGAGGTGGGCACTACATTGTATTGGGTGTTCCTTGGGACTAAACTAACACATTCAAGCAATTAGTTCCACTTTGCTATCCCCCTTCCGGCTTACCTAGAGGGGCCAGATCAGCAATTTCGTCCTTTTCTCCAACGGACCTAGGGTTTCTCTGAAGAGGAGCTCCGGTGCGTCTTAATCCCAACCAAGCATAGGGTATCACATAACATGTTTGTTGGAGCATGGCATGGGTCTTGGATGCCCAAGATTCCCTCACTCTTTGTGTTAGGGCTTCATCAGTTCCAGGGCTACTCAGAGCCCGAAACTCCAGAATCTAACGGAATGGGGGGAATCTTGCCAAGAGGTGGGCCCTACCATATTATTGGGTGTTCCTTGGGACTAACCTAACAGAACCAAACAATTAGTTCCGCTTTTCTACCCCCTTCCGGCTCACGTAGAGAGGGGCTAGATCGGCAGTTTCGTCCTTTTATCAAGGGGGCTAGGGTTTCTCCGGAGAGGATCTCCAGTGTGTCTTAATCCCACCCAGGCCTAGGGTATCACATACCATGTGTATTATAGTGTGGCATTTATCTTCGATGACCAAGATTGCCTCAATCTTTGTGTTATGGCTTCACTGACGTCGGATTCTCTCTCGCGGGTTCTAGGGCTATATATACTCAGAGCCCAAAACTCCTTGATCTGACAGAACGGGGGGGAGGGGGGATATTGCCAAGAGGTGGGCCCTACCATAGTCTTGGGTGTTCCCTTGGGCCTAACCTAATAGAACCAAGCAACCAGTTCCAGTTTTCTACCCCCTTCCGGCTCATATAGAGGGGCCAGATCGGCAGTTCCGTCCTTTTCTCCAGGGGGGCTAGGGTTTCTCCGGAGAGGAGCTCCAGATCGTCTTTATCCCACCCAAGCCTAGGGTATAATATAAAATGTTTGTTATAGGGTGGAATGGGTCTTGGATGCACAATATTCCCTCACTCTTTGTGTTAGGGCTTCACCGGCGTGAGATTCTCTCTAGTTGTTGCATGAACGGAACTCCCGGATCCGACGGAACGGGGGGATCTTGCTAATAGGTGGTCCCTACAATTGTATTGGTTGTTCCTTGGGCCTAAACCAACACAACCAAGCAATTAGTTCCACTTTGCTACCCCCTTTCGTCTCACGTAGAGGTTCCATAACGGCAGTTCCGTCCTTTTTTCCAGCGGGCCTAGGGTTTCTCCGGAGAGGAGATCAGGAGCGTATGAATACCACCCAAGCCTAGGATAAGCCGTACCATGTGTGTTAGAGTGTGGCATGGGTCCTGGATGTCCAATATTCCCTCAATCTCTGTGTTATGGCTTCACCGGCGTCGGATTCACTCTCGTGGGTTCGAGGACTACAAACAGCCCGAAACTCCCGGATCTGACGGAACGGATGGAATCTTTCCAATAGGTGGGACCTAAAATTTTCTTGGTTGTTACTTGGGCCTAACCTAACGCAACCGAGCAATTAGTTCCACTTTCTTACCCCCTTCTGGCTCACGTACGTAGAGGGTCCAGAACAACAGTTCCGTCCTTTTTTCTCCAACGAGCCTAGGGTTTCTCCGGAGAGGAGATCTGGAGAGTCTCAATCCCAACCAAACATAGGGTATGCCATACCATGTGTGTTAGAGTCTGGCATGGCTCTTGGATTCCCAGTATTCCCTCACTCTCTGTGTTATGGCTTCACCAGCGTCGGATTTTCTCTCGTGGGTTCCAGGAGTACTCATAGCTCGAAACTCCCGGATCCGACGGAGAACGGGGGAATCTTGCCAAGAGGTGGGACCTACCATTGTCTTGGATGTTCCTTTGGACCAACCTAACACAACAAAGCAATTAGTTCCACTTTTCTATCCCCTTTCTGGCTCACGTAGAGGGTCCAGAACAGCAGTTTCGTCCTTTTTTCTCCAACAGGCCTAGGGTTTCTCCGGAGAGGAGCTCTAGAGTGTATTAATCGCACCCAAGCTTAGGGTATGTCATAACATGTGTGTTAGAGTGTGACATGGGTCTTGTATTCCCAAGAATTCCTCAATCTCTATGTTATGGCTTCACCGGCATCAGATTCTCTCTCGTGGGTTCGAGGACTACAAACATCCCGAAACTCCCGGATCTGACGGATCGGAGGGAATCTTTCCAAGAGGTGGGCCCTACCATTGTCTTGGTTGTTCCTTGGGCCTAACTTAACACAAATGAGCAATTAGTTCCACTTTGCTACCCCCACGTAGAGTCCAGAACAACAATTACGTCCTTTTTTCTCCAATGGGCCTAGGGTTTCTCCGGAGAGGAGCTCTGGAGCGTCTGAATCCCACCAAAGCCTAGGGTATGCCATACCATGTGTGTTAGAGTGTGTAATGGGTCTTGGATGCCTAATATTCCCTCACTCTCTATGTTATGGCTTCACCGATGTCAGATTCTCTCTCGTGGGTTCCAGGACTACTCATAGCCCGGATCTGACGGAGAACCGGGGGATCTTTCTAATAGGTGGGACCTACCATTGTATTGAGTGTTACTTGGTCCTAACCTAACACAACAAGCAATTAGTTCCACTTTTCTACCCCCTTCCGGATCACGTAGAGGGTCCATAATAGCAGTTCCGTCCTTTTTTCTCCAACGGGCCTAGGGTTTCTCCGGAGAGGAGCTCTAGAGCGTCTTATTCCCACCCAACACTAGGGTATGTCATATACCATTTGTGTTAGAGTGTGACATGGGTCTTGGATTCCCAAGATTTCCTCAATCTCCGTGTTATGGCTTCACCGGCGTCAGATTCTCTCTTGCGGGTTCCAGGATATACTCAGAGCCCGAAACTCCCGGATGTGACTGGACGGGGGGGAATCTTTCCAAGACGAGGGCCCTACCATTGTCTTGGGTGTTTTTTGGGATAACCTAACACAACCAAGCAATTAATTCCACTTTGCTACCCCTTTTCAGCCTACGTAGAGGGGCCAGGACGATCGATAGTTCCGTCCTTTTCTTTAGCGGGCCTAGGGTATCTCCAGAGAGGAGCTTCAGAGCGTCTGAATCCCACCCAAGCCTACGGTATGCCATACCATGCATGTGTATTATAGTGTGGCATGTGTCTTCGATGACCAAGATTCCCTCAATCTTTGTGTTATGCCTTCGTCAGCGGCGTCGGATTCTCTCTGGCGGGTTCCAGGGCTACTCAGAACCCGAAACTCCTGGATCTGACGGAACGGGGGGAATCTTGACAAGAGATGGGCCCTACATTTTATTGGGTGTTCCTGTGGCCTAACCTAACACAGTCAAGCAATTAGTTCCACTTCGCTACCCCCTTCCGGCTCACGTAGAGGGGCCAGATCAACAGTTCCGTCCTTTTCTCCAACGGGCCTAGGGTATCTCCGGAGAGGAGCTCCGGAGCATCTTAATCCCACCCAAGCCTAGGGTATCACATAACATGTTTGTTAGAGTGTGGAATGGGTCTTGGATGCACAATTAATATTCCCCCACTCTTTGTGCTAGGGCTTCACCGGCGTGAGATTCGATCTCTCTAGTTGTTGCGTGACTACTCAGGGACCGAAACTCCCGGATCTGACGGAACGGGGAGATCTTGCCAAGAGGTGGGCCCTACCATTGTCTTGGTTGTTCCTTGGTACTAAACCAACACAACCAAGCAATTATTTCCATTTTGCTACCCCTTCCGGCTCACGTAGAGGGTCTAGAACGGCAGTTCCGTCCTTTTTTCCAGCGGGCCTAGGGTTTCTCCAGAGAGGAGCTCCGGAGCGTCTGAATCCCACCCAAGCCTAGGTTATTCCATACCATGTGTGTTAGAGTGTGGCATGCATGGGTCCTGGATGCACAATATTTCCTCACTCTTTGTGTTAGGGCTTCACCGGCGTGAGATTCTCTCTAGTTGTTGCATGACTACTCAGGGACCGAAACTCCCATATCTGGGGGGTTCGGATCTTGCCAAAAGGTGGGCCCTACCATTGTATTGGTTGTTCCCTTGGGCCTAACCCAACTGAACCAAGCAATTAGTTACTCTTTTTCTAGCCCCCTTCCGGCTCACGTAGAGGGTCCAGAACGACAGTTCCGTCCTTTTTCCAGCGGGCCTAGGGTTTCTCCGGAGAGGAGCTCCGGAGCGTCTGAATCCCACCCAAGCCTAGGGTATTCCATACCATGTGTGTTAGAGTGTGTCATGGGTCTTGGATTCCCAATATTCCCTCACTCTCTGTGTTATGGCTTCACCGGCGTCGGATTCTAGCTCGTGGGTTCCAAGACTACACATAGCCCGAAACTCCCGGATCAGACGGAGAACGGGGGGATGTTGCCAATAGGTGGGCCCTACCATTTTCTTGGGTGTTCCTTGGTCCTAACCTAACACAACCAAGAAATCAGTTCCACTTTGCTAGCCCCTTCCGGCTCACGTAGAGGGGCCAGAACGATAGTTGTGTCCTTTTCTCCAACGGCCTAGGGTTTCTCCGGAGAGGGGTTCCAGAGTGTCTGAATCCCACCCAAACCAAGGGTTTGCCATAACATGTGTGTTAGAGTGTGGCATGCGCCTTGGATTCCCAAGATTCCCTCACTCTTTGTGTTAGGGGTTCACCGATGTTAGATTCTCTCTAATGGGTTCCAGGATACCGAGAGCCCAAAACTCCCGGATCTGACTGGATGGGGGGAATATTTCCAAGATGTGGGCCCTACCATTGTGTTGGGTGTATTTTGGGCCTAACCTAACACAACCAAGCAATTAGTTCCACTTTGCTACCCCTTTCCATCTCACGTAGAGGGTCTATAACGACTATTCTGTCCTTTTCTTTAGCGGCCCTAGGGTATCTCCGGAGAGGAGCTTCAGAGTGTCTGAATTCCACCCAAGCCTAGGTATTCCATACCATGTGTATTATAGTGTGGCATGTGTATTCTATGCCCAATATTGCCTCAATCTTTTTGTTATGGCTTCACCAGCGTCGGATTCTCGCTCGCGGGTTCTAAGGCTACTCAAAGCACGAAACTCCCGGATCTGACAGAACGGGGGGAATCTTGCCAAGAGGTGGGACCTAAATTGTCTTGGGTGTTCCTTGGGACTAACCTAACACAACCAAACAATTGGTTCCACTTTGCTACACCCTTCCGGCTCACGTAGAGGGGGCTAGACCGGTAGTTCCGTCCTTTTTTCCAACGGGCCTAGCGTTTCTCCGGAGAGGAGCTCCGAAGCGTCTGAATCGCACCCAAGCCTAGCGTATGCCATACCATGTGTGTTAGAGTATGGCATGGGTCCTAGATTCCCAATATTCCCTTACTATCTATGTTATGGTATCACATAACATGTTTTTTAGAGTGTGGCATGGGTCTTGGATGCCCAAGATCCCCTCGTCTTTGTGTTAGGGCTTCACCGGCGTTAGATTCTCTCTCGCGGGTTCCAGGGCTACTCATAGCCCGAAACTTCCGGATCTGACGGAACGGGGTGAATCTTGCCAAGAGGTGGGATGTACCATTGTCTTGGGTGTTAGTTGGGCCTAACCTAATATAACCAAGCAATTAGTTCCGCTTTGCTACCCCCTTTCGGCTCACGCAGAGGGGCTAGGTCGGCAGTTCCGTCCTTTTCTCCAAAGGGCCTAGGGTTTCTCCGGAGAGGAGCTCCGGAGCATCTTAATCCCACCCAAGCCTAGGGTATCACATAACATGTTTTTTAGAGTGTGTAATGGGTCTTGTATGCAAAAGATTCCCTCACTCTTTGTGTTAGAGTTTCACCCGCGTCAGATTCTCTCTAGTTGTTGTAGGAGTACTCAGAGACCAAAACTCCCGGATATGACGGAACGGGGGGATATTTCCAAGAGGTGGCCCCTACCATTGTCTTGGTTGTTCCTTGGTCCTAAACCAACACAACCAAGCAATTTGTTACACCTTGCTACCCAATTTCGGCTCACGTAGAGGGTCCAGAACGACAGTTCCGTCCTTTTTTTCCAGCGGGCCTAGGGTTTCTCCGGAGAGGAGCTCTGGAGCGTCTGAATCCCACCCAAGCCTAGAGTATGCCATACCATGTGTGTTAGAATGTGGCATGGGTCCTGGATTCCCAATATTCCCTCACTCTCTGTGTTATGGCTTCACCGGCGTCGGATTCTCTCTCGTGGGTTCCAGGACTACTCATATAGCCCGAAACTCCCGGATCTAACGGAGAACGGGGGGATATTGCCTAGAGGTGGGCCCTACCATTGTCTTGGGTGTTCCTTGGGCCTAACCTAACACAACCGAGCAATTAGTTCCACTTTGCTACCCCCTTCCGGCTCACAAAGAGGGGCGAGAACGACAGTTCCGTCTTTTTCCCTAGCGGGGCTAGGGTTTCTCCGGAGAGGGGTTTCGAAGCGTCTGAATACCACCCAAACCAAGGGTTTGCCATACCATGTGTGTTATATTGTGGCAAGTTCCTTGGATTCCTAAGATCCCCTCACTCTTTGTGTCAGGGCTTCACCGACGTCAGATTCTCTCTAATGGGTTCGAGGACTACTCAGAGCCCGAAACTCTCGGATCTGAAGGAACGGGGAAAATGTTGCCAAGAGGTAGGCCCTACATTGTCTCGAGTGTTCCTTGGGCCTAACCTAACACAACCAAGCAATTAGTTCCACTTTGCTACCCCCTTCCGGCTCACGTAGAGGGGCTAGGTCTGCAGTTTCGTCCTTTTCTCTAACGGGCCTAGGGTTTCTCCAGAGAGGATCTACAGAGCGTATTAATCCCACCCAAGCCTAGGGTATCACATAACATGTCTGTTAGGGTGTGGCATGGGTCTTGGATGCCCAAGATTCCCTCACTCTTTGTGTTAGGGCTTCACCGGCGTCAGATTCTCGATCTCTCGCGGGTTCTAGGGGCTACTACTCATAGCCCGAAACTTCTGGATCTAACGGAAGGGGGGGGGGAATCTTTCCAAAAGGTGTGACCTACCATTGTCTTGGGTGTTCCTTGGTCCTAATTAACCTAACATAACCAAACAATTAGTTCCGCTTTGCTACCCCCATCCGGCTCACGTAGAGGGGCTAAATCGGCAGTTCCGTCCTTTTCTCCAACGGGCCTAGGGTTTCTCCGGAGAGGAGATCCGGAGCGTGTTAATCCCACCCAAGCCTATGGTATCACATAACATGTTTGTTAGAGTGTGGCATGGGTCTTGGATGCACAAGATTCCCTCACTCTTTGTGTTAGGGCTTTACCGGCGTCAGATTCTCTCTCTCGGGTTCTAGGACTACTCAGAGCCCGAAACTCCCGGATCCAACGGAACGTGGGGAATCTTGCCAAGAGGTGGGCCCTACCATTTTCTTGGGTGTTCCTTGGGCCTAACCTAACACAACCAAGGAATCAGTTCCACTTTGCTATCCCCTTCCGTCTCACGTAGAGGGGCCAGAACGACAGATTCATCTTTTTCTCCAGCGGGCCTAGGGTTTTTCCGGAGAGGGGTTCCAGAGCGTCTGAATCCCACCCAAACCAAGGGTTTGGCATACCATGTGTGTTAGAGTGTGGCATGTTCCTTGGATGCCCAAGTTTCCCTCACTCTTTGTGTTAGGGCTTCACCGGCGTCAGAATCTCTCTCGCAGGTTCCAGGACTACTTAGAGCTTGAAACTTCCCCTTCGGACGAACCCGAGGGAATACTATGAGAACATGTGGTATATATTAGTTTTCCATATACCTATATCCTACCCTAACACGACCAAACAAAATATTCCATTAGAACACCCCCTTCCGACGGACGAACAAGTTGACTTTTCGGTCAACATACCAGAGTTTCGCTGAATCGGGGGCTCCGGAGCATAGGAATCCCTACAAAACCTAGATGGGGTCCAATCATGTCTATACAAGTGTTTTTGGAGGCGGAGAGAGATCCAAGATCCTAATAAGAGGCGTGACCGGTTTCACCGACATCACTTGTACAAAGGAAGGGTTCTTCCACTACATCTCGAAACTCCCCCTTCAGACGAACCTGAGCGAATGTCTTATCAGAACTAGTGGTAGATATTAGTTCTCCATGTACCTATGGCCTACCCTAACACAACCAAACAAAATATCCCATTGGGGCACCCCCTTCCGACGCCGGTGGAAGGGGTAGACGAAAAAGTCTACTTTGAGCATGAGAAGCCTACCAGAGGCAAACTAAATATACAACTGGGACACCCCTTTGGAGCTGAAATTTAGGGAGTTTCAATCAAACTTGAGTCAAAATAAAGATAATACATTCACACTGAAGGGATCTTAATTAAGATAATAATAATTACAGTCAATAAAAGCCTAAACTAGGTGGTGGCACTCCTCGGACCCGCAGTTTGGGAAGGTTCCCGGCTGTGCAACAACCCAGCTACAAATGGGGCAGCTACATGGGAGGAAGATGGCGTTTGCTGGCGGGGCGGTAGGTTCCGGAAGTGCCAAGGGGCGCTACTATGTCTCGGGCGAGTCCTCTTCCTCCTCGTCCTCGTCGGAACACTCCGTGTCGCTGGAATGCACACTGTTGTCGATGATGTAGGAGTGGAGCCGCCCTAAGTACTCCAGCTGCACTTGCTCGTCCCAGTAGAACGAAGACATGGCGTCCTGGGGATCATGATGCCTTGTCTGCCATGGGATGTTATCCTAGCACTGGTTAATGTAGTCGACCCGTGCCTGGCCGGAGAGACGCGGCGCCACCGGGATGAAGATGGTGTTGGTCGTCCAACCTTCCGCGAGGCGTAAAGCAGTCGGCACGGGAGTGTTCGTGCGGATAAGTGCGCGCGTGTCCTCCTCCGTCAGCAGATTATCGTCAGATGGAGGCGCGTGGGCACCCGCAGCTCGTTGTCCGGCCGCGTCGCGTCGGTGTTGGTGCATAGTGGAGGCCGAGAGAAGCTAATGGATGAGTGGACTTTAGGATTGGAGGAGGAGAAAGCTAATGGAGGAGTGGACTTTAGGAGTGCAGGAGGAGAGATGCTCGGCCCCTTAAATTTCTTGTCTCAGTGCACGGGAAAGACGGGACGTCGCCACAGTTCTGTCTACATGCGTGTTGAGCCTGCTTTGGGGCTAGCTAGCTGTTGCACGCCATGCCTGCAAACTTTGGGCGAGCTAGCTGCATACCGCGCGAGACGTGCACTCTTTGCCTCCGTGCGCTTTGTGTTGTGCCTGCGTGACCCGTCGCGTCTTGATCTTAATGCGTGCCTGCGCGCGTGCCCGGCCATGCGCATGCATGCCCATGTCTCGCTTCTGCTGTTGCACACACAAACGGCTAGTTGTGGACTGCTGGGTCGAAGTCGGCGCCGGCCGTTTGTGTGTGCTCGTTGTCATCGCTGCGCCTAGACAGCAAATTCAATGGTAAAGGCCGGCCTCGGCACCAATTAATGTTGTTTGGTGCTACGCCGGCCGGCCTCTCCCCGCCGCTATATTACCCGATCGGTGCATTTGGAGGGCCTATGCAAAACGCACCCCCTTCATCAACACGTCTCGAATAGATAGCTTGTGCAAAACATAAGAGCTAGGTCAGCTTTGTGCTCTCTGCGCGCCACATGGCCTGGACGACCATCGAGCTGATCGGGGAGGAACCGCTCGAGGACGCACACCAAGTGGAGTACGTCCGCCCCGACGGCTATGATCTCTCCGACGTGGTGCAGTTCTTCACCGCTGGTGGAAATATCTCTGCTTGGAGCGCCGCGCACATCGTGCTTGGCGCAAAGTACGCCGATCGGCGGATGTTCATCATCGACCACGGCAAGGATGGCGGTGGGGTCTACGCTAGGCTTTGGGAGCATGGCTTGGGAGCAAATCTGCATGGTGGCCTCTACTGGCTGAACGACACCCTGGTGTGCTGCGTCCAGGTCAACCCTTTGCTCCTCTGGAACAAGTCCATCCCACTGGTGCGTCCGGTTGTTCGTGTCCTTCATCGCGGCAACTAGTGTGCTTATAGAGCATATGTGTAACCTGCTACGTCGTCGACTCGTCGTGTTTTACTTGTCGACATGTCTGTGTGTGCTGTGATTGTGTTTTGCTACTCTATAATTAAGTTAATAGTATGTGTTGTGTTGCAAATACTTAGTTATCTGTAGTTCTTTAGTTACTGTTAGTTTCACATAGAACCGTTCTGCATATTCTAACGCGTAATATGCCTGACGACCTCAACTCCAAAATTATTTCATAATACTTCTTTATTTCCTCACAAGGTCCCTTTAGTAAATTATTGCATAAATGGGCAATTTGTTTAAGCCACCCATCAGGTCCCTTTAGTAAATTATTGCATAAATGGTCAATTTGTTTGAGCCACCCATCAGGATCCGACGGCTAGCATAGTTTCCCGCACTTCCGCCAAAATTTCGCGTCCCTCCAAAAATTTGGCGCCAGGACAGCCCACTCAAATATTTTTTGCAAAAGAATATTACATCTCAGCCCTCCCGCACACAACGCTCGAACTTTATCGCGGAGGGCATTTCTGTAATCATTTTGAATCTCTCCCTTATCCCCTCGGCCCTCGCCCACAGAATCGACTACTCCCCCTTCTCCCCTCCAATCCCCGTCCTCCCAGACCAGATCCCACCCCTCTTACACATCAATGTATAGCTCGCTTGCCAGATCTCCAACGTCGCCGTCGAGATCCCCCACCCCGCCCAAGTCACCGTCCAGGACCACGACCTCGCCGTCGTGCTCACTGGTCTGCCACATCGTCACCAACCTCGCCGTCGTGTGCTCCCGGTGTGCCACCTCGCCGTCGTGCTCACCGGTCTGCCACATCTTCACCAACCTCACCGTTGTGTGCTCCCTGGTGTGCCACCTCACCGTCGTGCTCACCGGTCTGCCGCATCGTCACCAACCTCGCCGTCGTGTGCTCCCTGGTGTGCCACCTCGCCGTCGTGCTCACCGGTCTGCCACATCGTCACCAACCTCGCCTTCGTGTTCTCGCTGGTGTGCCACCTCGCCATTAACCTCGCCGTACGTCTAGATCTGCCACCTCGTCTCCAACCTCGCCTTCGTGTGCTCGCTGGTGTGCCACCTCGCCATTAACCTCGCCGTACGTCCAGATCTGCCACCTCGTCTCCAACCTCGCCTTCGTGTGCTCGCCATTAACCTCGTCGTACATCCAGATCTGCCACCTCGTCTCCAACCTCGCCGCAACTTCACCGTCAATGTCTGCAACCACGCCGAGACGGGTAAAGGTTGAAGGTGAGAAACACAGTAAGATTGATGGTTCTTCATATGTTCGATGCAATTAATCTTTCTGAATTAGTTGTCTGTTTAATTGTATGCTTGATTCTTCTTATGTTCGATGCAATTAATCTCTCTAAATTGTTTGATCGATGCTTCTTAATTATCCTGCTAATGTTTGATGTAATAAATCTCTCTAAATTGTTTCCCTGTTTAGTTGTATGATTGATGGTTCCTTATATCCGTCTTTGTTATTGGTTTGCATTTATAACTTTGTATAGTGGTAAACAGAGGCTTGTTCATGTGTTAATTTTGACAAATATGTAGCAGAAATGGGTGTGTTGCCCTCCTGATGCTCCTTTTTTTAATTATTTGCTTTCGTAGTAGAAAAGACTGCATGGTTTCTTTTAATGGAAATCGTTAGGGGGACCATTTTGCTAATCTTGCATAAAAATAGAAGTATCCAGCTTTTTTTTCCTACGGTAAAAGTTTGCTTATTTCTAGCCTGTATACTATTAGGTTTAAGCTCACTTTGCTTATGATCCTATCAGTCTTAGTTATGAATCTATGATCAGAATTTATATTACTTACACTGGACTGTTCTTACAGGATGAGTACCTTAATTTTTGATGATGTATTAGGTTCTTACCAAGTGTTTATATTTGGAGCTTACTTTGAGTTATTTATTCATGTTAGGATCACCACTACACCCCATGGAAGAAGAGCGTGCCAGAACTATCATGGCAAACAGTGCAAGGATTTTGGATGTAAAGTCTTTAGCAAGTATTCTGTCATGTCCAACTGTATTCACACCCAAAAAGATCAAGAAGGAAGACTCTGGATCTGAGTACAATCCTGAGGATGATGATAAAGAGGAATCAGATTCCAGTGAAGGAGACTGGTCATGTCAATCCCTATTCAGTGAGGACAATGAGTTGCAGGTTATTCCCTAATTTGGCAGCTCAACATTCTTCCATGATATCACAACGCCTAGGGTGTAATGCTTAAAACTCTTTAAGTAATAAAAACTCCCTTTAGTTAAAAAAACAACAACTAGGGCACATCTTACTTATCTTGTGTTGAACAGTTTGATTACTGTCGTGTCATATATTTTGTGCTACTTCATCTATTCCATACCATAAGACGTTTTAGCAAGCTAATTAAGGATGTGGTTGTCATTTTAACATGGTTTCCATCTATGCTCCTGACATGCTTGACATCTGCTAGGTCATTTGTCATTACAGACACGCTTGTTTGATTGTCATCTGCTATTTTTCAAATATTTTCTGTACATTGCTGGCCATCTGTTAGTTTCATCAATTTTCTGTACATTGCTGGTCACCTGCTAGTTTCATCTATTTTCTGTACATACTTACATCTATTTTCTTTGCATTCTTGATAGGAAAGCAAGAAAAGGATGATGTCGACACCAGGTTCAGAAGATGAGGATGATACATTCGGTGTCATGCTGGATCATGGAAAGCATACCTTGTCGAAGAAATCTCGTGTGGAAACAAGTATTTCAAAGTCTGAACACCAAGTGCAAACTGATGTTGAGAGAGGGGAGCATACCAATATGCGCAGCACAATTGCTGATTTGAGGGCGGCAAATGCAGACTCTGAGAGAATGAGGCTCCGGTTTGCATTTGAAATGGAAAAATCCGGAAGGAACAACACGGTCTAAAAACATGCTAACAAGAAGGAGTTTCCTTGCTTGAGGAGTTAGCTCAGCGCATATGTGGTAATTGAAATGATGGTCGTGTTGCTGAAAGCTGAATTTCTGTATGTTGGTTTGCTTTTCTGTAAAATAAACCACTAGTATTGTAATTTCTGTATTTGATGCCTGATATGTGGTTTGCTTTTCTGCATATGGAACATGGAAAGGTCAATTCGAACGATGATTTAAGCACCCATCTCGCACGAAAAAAACGTCGTAGTATCGTAACGTAAAAACAGACCCGGATTAGGTGCCGTATGCCATGCCCATGTGTCGTTTTACGGTTGGACAGTTCCACAACAAAAATAAAAACGTCGTGAAAAAGGTGCCACGTGGCACTGTACCCATGGCCCACTTGTCGTTTTATGACTGGGTAGTTCCACAACGAAACAGAAACGTGACGGAAAAGGCGCCACGTGACACCACGCACTTGGTCCACGTGGAGTCGTTTTGGGTCAAAAAAAATTCCGTCGCCGCGTAGCCCGCGACGATCGGAGATCGTCGCCGAAAAAAAACACGCGGCGACGTACGATTGTTCCACGTGGTGTCATCTCGTTGCGTCATCTCATACCACGACGCTAGCAAGTTCGTCGCAGATGGCGTCCACATGGTTTCACATGATTGGTCGAGGACGCGACAACAAAAATCGTCGTGAACGGGATCGGCGGTTATGACGTCATGAACGGATTGGTGATGTCATAAACGGGGCCTCAACATAATCTATTTTTGACGGAAAAAAACCGTTGCGATCGTAATGAAATAAGCTGCTTGTACTATAACATCAGCTGATTACGCTAACGGCCGTCAGTTAATCCTTTGCCACGTGTCAGCCGACAGCGACGAAAAACAACGTTGCCGCTTAATGGGCCGGGACCGGACGGCCCAGATGCTCGCGACAATTTTCTGAACGTTGCGTATATCCTCAACGTTCTCCCGTTCAAATTAACGTCGCAGTATCGTCCGTGACAGTCAATCAGGGACGTTCTCACTCCGTCGAGCAAACCGTCGCAGATTGCCCTTAGCGACGGTTTGGAGCCTATCCGCAACGATATTGAAACGTACGTGATCGCGCGAAAATTGGTAGTGTGCCCCTCTTCGTCTCCTCTTCAGTCTTTTGGATGCTTCCGGGGGAAATAGGCACTTCGGTCTTTGTGGGATCTAATTCCGAGAATATTTCCAGAACAACTTTTCTGAAATCAAAAAACAGCAGAAAACAGGGAACTGACACTTGGCATCTTGTTAATAGGTTATTCACGGAAAACGTGTAAAAATGCTATAAAGAAGTGAGAAAACATGTAGCAATTGGCATAATATTATCATGGAGCATCAGAAATTATAGATACGTTGGAGACGTATCAGCGGACAACATCGGCTTTTCCTCGCCCGGCTGCTCGTACCCCGTCTCTGGCCCTCATTGTCTGACGGCGTTCGGCTAATCTAGCCACTGCCGATCAGCATGGCCACCAAGTTGTTGAAACACCCGAGAGGTACACATTTGTGGCCTTTTATTTTCTACCGACGATTAATTGGCCATGGTTTGTGGTGGTGCTTGTTGTTCATGTTTATTATAGTCCGGAGAAGATAGAGCTAGCCGATTTTATGTCTCAATTGGATAAATACCATGCACTTGGCCTCGATAATCTCAAATATGATATGATGGAGGTGGTCGAGGAGGAGGAACATGTTGTTGAAGTGGAGGAGGAAGAGGTCAATGATCACATTTCCAACTATGATACACACAGAAGCAACAAGAGATCAATGACCCAAAAATTATTGCGTTGAAGAAGATATTTCTTTGTGCCATGCTTGGTTGAATTTTTGAGTTGATTCCTTAGTTGGCTTGGATCAAGCAAATGATAAGTTTTGGGCTAGGATTGAAGAGTAGAATTCCAGCACCATCCTAGTCCCATCAAACCGCTCTCAAGGCTCTCTTGGAAACCGCGGTGGAACTATCCTAGAGCAATACAACTGATATTTTGGTTGTGTTGATCAACTGAAACTTCCACCACAAAATAGTGAAGTATTGTTGGCTGGCGCCCGTGGTTTTTCTCTTCCTTGCTGGAAGGGTTTTCCATGCTAAAATTCCGTGTCCCCGTTGGTTGGATCTTTCTTAGCTTTATCGTTGTTTTGCTATTGCGTGTAACATGGGGTGCCTATCATGTAGTATGAGCCTATAATTCATGTTATCAACAAGAAACACAAGAAGAACAGCGACAAAGGCTTCGAATTGCACCATTGCTACAAAGAATTAGCAGGAGAGGAGAGGTGGAAGTGCAAGAATTACGAGACCACGCCGAAGAGATCATGGATTAGCATTTCGTTGAAGCCAATGATGAGGAGGACGAAAACCCTCACGAGAAGCCAAATGGGAAAATGATTGGAAAATAGAGGAAGATGATAGGTGGCATCGATGCCTATAAAGATGAGCTTTATGCCATGATTTAGACCAAGAGAATTGGTATATGAATAAAAAAAGACAAGGTAGCAAGGTGGAGTGAGCTCAAGGCCTTGGAGAATGAGAAGGAGAGGTCCAGGTTGGCAATCAAAGATAATAGGCTTGCACTAGAGGAGAAAAGGCTTAAACTAGAGGAGAAAAGGCTTGCAAAATAAAAGAAGGCCAATGATCGTGCATGTCACGATCTCAGACCCATATGTATACATAAATGTTATGCACTCCTAGTAATAAACCGGAATCCATGATTCATCTGAAACTGTCATATCAGCCCCGGCCGTAACACACGATGACAGATAAACCGGAATCATCGACACGCAAGCGAGAAAACATTGATAATACTGCTCCTCGTGTCCATGCTAGTCGTAACCAAGTATGCATATCGAAGAATCCATGATTCATCTGAAACTGTCGGAACGGGATCAAAGCTATACATAAATGCTATGTGTCACAGGAAATGTTACACATGTCGAGGGTTACTAGGGTTGCCAATCCCAGGCCGAGTAAACATTTGCAGGCATGCTCGGATATGGATCATCGGCACCACAACCCCTCGACTGCGACAGTCAACACAGGCATAGCCAATATAACAATGAGCTCGACACCGACAACCAATCAAAGCAGTAACTCTAGACATGAAGTTGTATAAAGCAAGTATTACTAGAGTGTAGCTTTACACACAGAGGTCACATGACCCAACATTACATTACACAACAGAAGACAAATTATGTTGCTACTCAAAAAGATATTAAAAGGCCTAAGAGGCCGCAACATAAGGCGATGTCCTAGCCAATAGATTCCAGGCTGCTACCTGGGAACCCCGAACTACTCGTCGATGTTGATAACCCATAAGTGTAGGGGATCGATCGTAGCTTTTTCAATAGATAAGAGTTTCGAACCCAACGAGGAGAAAAAGGTATTGATAAATAGCTTCAAGCAATTTTTCACTATAAACAGTAGAGAACAATTGTCTAGTGATTTTTGTAATAGTAATAAAGCGACAACAAGTAAATAAAAATAAAGGTAAATAGCTGCTGCAAGTGGCCCAATCCTTTTTAGCACAAAAGAAACGCCGGTGGTACTTCTTATAAAGGCTAAAACGGTCCCGAGGACACACAGGAGCTTTTGTCTAGTTATTTTCATCACATGTTGTTGATTAATATTTGTCATTTTTGGTAAGTGTTATGTGGGTAGACCTATGCTAGTGCAATGTCTTATTCAAGACTAATGCACACTTACGATTACACTACTTGCAAGAATCCGCAAATACCAGGAAATAATTAAGAAATAGATCTAACCGTACCAGTAAACTCGTGGTATCTACTACTCCCTTATGTGAAGTATTGCAAGCTGGGGTTTAGGTTTATGTCACTCCCGCAGCCCACCACAAAAAATCCAACACATAATGCATTCCTCTTGGACCATAAAAGGTGAAGTGCTATGTTATAGAGGGACGGAGGTGGATGGTGAGGATGATGGTGATGATGGTGAGGACGATGACGATGATGATCTTGATGATGCTCGGTGCGATAACGGTGATGGTGGTGACGACCCCCCCCCCCCTCCGGGAGGGAATTTCCCCTGCGGAATCTCCCCGCGAGGAAGGTGTTTTCTTCTCTCTATCATTTTCATCGTGAAGAGGCAGCAGAAAAATTGTACGAAGTGCCTCCCCGGGATTTTTAGATCAAGGCGGGTAAGTACCCCGAAGGGGAGCTGCTGGAGGGGCATGGGGCCTCTAGGGGCCCACTAGGCCCAGCCAAGAGGGGCCCCGCACCTGGCAGGCGCCTGGGGACCCCCTGGCTCCCCTCTGGTAGCCCTTATGGCTCCCTCGGTGATTTCTGACAAAAACATTTTTTCTGATTTTTCCCGATTTTGGCGACGTCTAGAAAATATCCCTTCTGACAGGTGCTTTTTCTAGCTGTTTACTGACTATGATAAATAATTCCATAAAATTGTAAAAATAGAGGAAACAGCAAAATAACATAAGTATACTGATCTAATAGGGAAAAATATCAATGAATAAGGGTAAATTATCATATAAAATACTGATGCAAAATGGACGTGTCAACTCCCCCAAGTCTAGGCTCCGCTTGTCCCCAAGCGAAAACTGAGCTCGGAAAACATGACCACGGGTTTTATGATGTGAAGTGTCAATAATAAAGAATACATACATGAAGCATCAGCAATTACTCAATAAACACTAACAATTCTATACAACAATATTTCCCATAATGATTCTCAAAGAGAAGTAATGATTCAATCATATAAAGTTATAGTGAGTGCAAATTCATTGAGATATGGCAAACTGTGTTCTTGGTCAGAGAACAACTATCATATCGATCTTATCTTCCCAGAAGAGTCTATGTCAGAGCTATTAAGCAAATAACACATACTTCAATTATCACAAAGTATTTTCATGAATAGAAAACTTCTAGAGATTATGTTCTTAATAAAGGAGGTGAAAACAACTAACAAAAAGGAAGATACTAGTTAGAAAAGCTCTACTTTCAACTTGTTTATTCTCGGGCCCGCGGATACGAGGGTATCCTGGGCCGAATGCCATGGGCCAGTCCCGTGGACGTCCACAGCCTTGCGGAAGCGGCCTGTATCGACCACGAGTCTCACCGAGTCATTCTCCGAATGGACTCGGTCAGTAGGGGGCTGGCCCTTCCGGAAAGACTACTTCTCCGGTCCTTGGAGAGGAGCTCTACCTCGCCCCCGCTTCTCTCTGGGAGGCGTTCCCCTCTCGAGAGGGGACACACCATGTGCGGGTGACGTCTACTCTTCTGCACGCTGACGAAGGAAGGGCGCAAAGCCACGGGGCTCCCTTTGTCCATAGTTGCCGTTCTCACATGGTTCAGTTTCAACACATGTCTAAAACTTAAAAACACATTAGCTACTGTCACAACTTCTTTTAAAACTATTTTCCTCAAAAGAACACCAAAAGAAGGCAATTAAGATGCAAATGCAATTATAGGCAGAAATCTGTCAAAACAGGACAGCATGTAAAGATGATTTTTTTTTCGAAAATCTTCTGTTGCTCAAATAAAAAAGTGGTCAACTAAGAAAAGTTGCGTATACAGACCAGGATTACGCACAAAACAATTCAGGTCATTTTGAATTTTCTGTGTTTTTATACGGAATAAACAGTGGACAGCAGAAATCTGTTTCCTGCGCAGAAATCCGAAATATAGCTGCAACTTTCCAATAGAGGCTTTACTTGGCTCAACAAAAACTCAAAAGAAAAGATACAGGAGGGTTGCTAAGTAAATAGACAACACCCATGTGCAAAGCACACAAAAGAAAACAAAGGAAAACGGGTTGAAAACAGAGAAATAAAACGGATTGTCTCCCGGTAGCGCTTTTCTTTAACGCCTTTCAGCTAGGCATAGAAAGCAACTCAAGTATTTTTCAAGTGAAGAAGCAGCAACATTGTTACGAAGCTTGCGTTTACCTTTCTTACCCTTATTATTTTTAGGGAACTGATGGTCCAAGCATGATTTGAAGGTGAAAGTCATGGTACCTTTTCCCATATCAATAGTTGCTCCTAAGAGCTTCAGCAGAGATCTTCCAAGGGTAATTTTTCCTCCTTCTGCACATTCAATAACAAGATAATCAGTGGAGACTGTTTTTCCTAGGAGTTTTGCAAACACTCCCTCAGCTATCCCAATGGGAAATATAGTGGTGTTATTAAATAGAGGAATTTCTTCTCCTCCTTCAGCTAGCCCCCAAATGTTCAAAGATTCATAAATTTCCTTAGGCATAAGACAAGATTCAGACATGATATCACAACGAGCATTAAGTATTTCACCATTTATAACAACTTTCACCGAAGGAATCATATTTGAGGATTCAAAATTTATTGGGACATGATCAAGATGTTCACGAATTTGGTTATATCCCTCTTTTAAGATAGAAATATGTGACTCAAGAGTGTTTAATCTAGCATAAATATTTGCAAAGGCTTTATCAAAACTATTGGTTAAACTGTAGGTTGCATTTAATTTTCTTATAGCATTGAAAGCTTGATCTCTATCACAATGAAGGAAATCCCCTCCTACCACAGTATCCAAAGAATATCTATAACAAAGAACCAGACCGAAGTAAAAGCTACGAAGAAACATGCTTCTTTGAAATTCTCATCAATCCCTTGTTTGAAAGTAAAGATTGTTTCCTCTGGTGACATGGTGACAGGAGCAAAACTAGACATAAAAGCAAGCAAATGAATAATAGCTATAAAGTAAACTATTTTTTTTGTGTTTTTGATATAAATAAGAAAAACAAGGCAAAAATAAAAACAAGACAATAAACAAAATAAAGAGGTTGAGAGTGAGAACCAACCCCTTGACAGAAGACTTCTTCCTCCCCGGCAACGGTGCCAGAAATTTCCTTGATGCTATGTGTTGGGAACCCCAAGAGGAGGGTGTGATGAGCACAGCGGTAGGAAATTCCCCTTAGTTAAGAACCAAGGTTATCAATCCAGTAGGAGGAAGAGGATCTTTGGAAGATTGATGCCACTGACGGTGGTGCTGGCGCTTCACCGGTGTCAGCAACAACGTGGAACCTGCACACAACACAACCAAAATACTTTGTCCCAACGGTACAGTGAGGTTGTCAATCTCACTGGTCTTGCTGAAAACAAAGATGAGACGTATAGTGTGGAAAATAATGTATTCTTGCAGTAAGTAAAGAAAGCAGGAAATTGTGGTGGTTTGTTTAACAGTGTAAGAAAATGGACCGGGGTTCATAGGTTCACTAGTGGTGTCTCTCCATAAAAGATAGCATGCTGGGTGAACAAATTACAGCTGGGCAATTGACAAATAAAGGTTGCACCGTAGTGCACATTCATGACATGATGACTACCATGATATTTAGTGCGGGCATTACAACAATATACATAGACCGTACTCCAACTGCATCTATGACTAATAATCCACCCTCGGGTTATCATCTGAACCCCCTTAGGTATTAAGTTGCAAGCAACATATAACTGCATTAAACAATGTGTGTAATGTAAACAATGATTGTACATGCGGGGACTCTCACCGCAGTTTTCTCCCTAGTGGCAAGAGCACATCCTCCCCCGTCACGTTTCTGCCACTCGAGCATAGGCAAAAAGGAGACATGAACCCACTATGAAGCATAAATACTCCCTCTTGGAGTTACTAGCAACTACTTGGCCAGAGAAACCCCTAGCAAGGGAAAGCATGCAAGATCACAAATAATATATGCAAATAAAGACTATAATCAACTTGGCATAAGTTCAATATTCATCGGATCCCAGCAAACACAGCACATAGAATTACATAAGATCAATCTCTATCATGTTAGGCAGCTCATGAGATCTAAACATGGATGCATGTGAGGAGGAGACAACCATATAGCTACTGCTATGGACCCGCAATCCAAGTATGAACTACTCACGCATCATTCCGGAGGCAGGCATGGTGATGTAGAGGCCTCCGGTGATGATTTCTTCTCTGGCAGGGTGCCGAAGGCAGCTTCAGAACCCCCTGATCTAGGGTTGACGACGGCGACGGCTGCAGACCTTTTCGGGGATTTTTGATCAGGTGTTTAGGGTTTTCCATCCGGGGGGAATAAATAGGCGAAAGGGCAGAGGCAGTGGAGCCCTGGGGGACCCACACCACCCCCTGGCGCGGCCAAGGGGGGGCGCCACCCCATGGTGTGGGCCCGCTGATGCCACTACCAAATTCCACGCGATCCGGAATATTTTGAGCGGCACGTTTTGATAACGTCGAACGTTTCCATCGCGAATGACTGAAAAGTTGATTTTGCTCTCAACGTATTTGTTTGGTCCGTCGCAGACTGGTTTTGCCTGAATTTTTGCTACTTTTACGTTGCGGATTTTCGTCTTTGGCCCAGTAGCCCACTAAGAGCCTAGTTTCCTTCGACGAAATTGGCTTGGTCACGTAGAACGTCGCGAATTTTCATCGGACCCACGCATCCTGCCATGTTCGACTGCTTTGACCGGCAACGACCGCGCTCTCTCGCGGTTGTTCCTAACGTTTTTTTGCACGGGCCCGTCAGTTCACCAATTCACACCAGCATCACAAAGGTTACCCGCCATCATCACAACAAGGAAATTTATAATAACTAGAATTAACACCAGTTCACACCAGCATCACAAAGGTTACCCGCCATCATCACAACATGCTCACATCATTAACTAAATAGTTTCATGTCATCGATAGGGTTCACATCACAACAGGTGCACCTCAGCATCTAAACAGGTGCACATCGTAAACTAAATAGTTTCTCATCGATACGGTTCACGTCAATTTTTCCTACTGATCCACCCATTCCGAAGGCACATCCACAGGTTTCACGTCACTTTTCCTAGTCACCAATCCATTCCGAAGGCACATCCACAGGTTCGACTTCACTTTTCAGCGGCCTCAATGCTCTCCAAACGCACATGCAATTGTTCCACATCACTTGACCCATTGATCCATCCATTCTGAAGCCACAACCACAGGTTCACAAACCCTACAAAAAAAAAGGCATGATACATGTTTAGCACATCATCAACTACAAGTCCAACCATCAGCACAGTCTAATCATCGGCACATGCAACAAAACAAATAAAAGTGTAATAGTGAGCCTCATTGCCAACCATGGTACATACAAATGACACGCAATAATTCTGACAGATTTACCTACTATAGTAAAATGAGGCACAACTGAACTTGTTCTGCATGCTATTTGCTATAGTAGCCAAACTGGTAGACACATTGCTGCATATTAATCATTAGCAAAGACAGTTTAATCATTAGCACACGTATAAGGGCTTCTTTAGATCATAGGATTACAAAATAGAGGAACCGAGAAAACATAGGAATTTGACAGGATTGTAGGTGCAAAACAAAGGATTATAAAACAGAGGAAAACTGTCCAAACATTCATTTGGATAGAACCAGTGGAAACTTGCCTCGATCCTACGCGAATGAGTGTAAAAAAGAGGTTAGAGTGGATGTTGAAATTCCTATGGAATTGGCTGTAGGAATACAATCCATAGGAATTTTGTAGGTGTCATTCCTTTGGTCCAAAGGCATTCCTTAGGAAAGAATCATATGGATCATCGAACATTCCAAAGGCATTCCTATGGATCCAAAAGCATTCCTATGGATCCAAAAGGCATTCCTATGGATCCAAAAGCAATGGAAAGCAAGAAAAGTAGCCTCATATTAATAAGCACAAAATAAAATTAATGAGATCATCGAACATTTACCAAGGAAGATGCAGAACCAATGTGGCTGTACACAACACTAGGTAAATGCTCAATGATCTCATCAAGACCGAGTGCATACTTTAACCATTGGCACATGTATCAAGCACAGATGTTTAGCAATGGAAAACAAGAAAAGTAGCCTCATACTAATAAGCACAAAACAAAATTAATGAGATCGTAGAACATTTTACCAAGGAAGATGCAAAACCAATGTGGTTGTACACAATTTCTAGCTGGGGTGAAAGTAGCCTCATACTAATAAGCACAAAACAAAATTAATGAGATCGTAGAACATTTTACCAAGGAAGATGCAAAACCAATGTGGTTGTACACAACACTAGGTAAAATGCACGATGATCTCAACAAGATCGAGTGCACAGTTTAATCATTGGAACACGTATAAAGCACAAATGTTTAGCAACTGAAAACAAGAAAAGTAGCCTCATACTAATAAGCACAAAACAAAATTAATGAGATCATCAAACATTTTACCAAGGAAGATGCAAAACCAATGTGGTTGTACACAACACTAGGTAAAATGCTCATTGATCTCATCAAGATCGAGTGCACAGTTTAATCATTGGCACATGTATCAAGAACATATGTTTAGCAATGGAAAACAAGAAAAGTAGCCTCATACTAATAAGCACAAAAAAAAAATTAATGAGATCGTAGAACTTTTACCTCCCGAGTTGGAATTTTACCAACTCCATTAACCAGAATGCCACGCGCCTCAATCCAGTTACGAGTTTCATAAGGATAAGGAGACATGGTGCAGAAGCTACAACCTCGACTAGAGTGCTACAGCCAAATACGAAAAGAAGAAAAATCAAACAAGTAGCTACGAAGGCGAAAGGAGATACTAATTTATATGCTAGTATTTACCTTGGGGATCTGAAGAACAGGGGGGCTTGCGAGCTCCAAGGCCTTGTTCAGGTGGATCTCCATCTGGGTAGGGGAAGCGATCTTCGAGATACTTGTGACAGTAGCGTGAGCTAAATCCATGGATGGTGGTGACCTAAAACACGTCAACGACGATGGCCGCCGGCATCTAACCTACATCCGCCGACATCTAACCTAGATCTGCTGCCATCTAAACTAGATCGAATCGTTTGGTTGAGGAAGGGAAGGGAGGCAACTAGGACTTACCAGTCATTGGTTGAGGACATCGGCGAGGACGGGGAAGCTAGGGAGGGCGCCGCCGTGATAGCCTCCACCTAGTGGGCGAAATGGAGGCAATGTGTTTTTTTTGGGAGGGGGCAGAGTGATCCCTTTCGGTGGGGAAGTAGCCGAGAGTGGGCGAGGGAGCGCGGCGGCCTGTGACGCTAACGAGTAGGACCCCGTGTGAGGCTGTTTCGGTGAAGATTTAGCGCGTGCACGGCTATAATGTTGACGAGTGGGAACCCGTGTGAGACTGTTTCGTTTTTTAGCGCGCACGCGGCTGTTAGCGGTCGTAATTTAGGCGCGCAGATGTTAGGTTTGGATGTGAATTTTTTAAAATTGAGGGTCTGTGTGTTAATTAGGGTACAATGGGCTATAGCTGCCAATTGTGGCATGTTGTCCCATAAATTGAAGGTTTTTCAAATGTTAATCTTTGCTAATACGAAAAAGGTTGCATTCTTACCATTAGTTCTTTATTTTCTACTAATTAAATGAAGAATTAAAAACCATTGATCCATCAGATCAACGAGTTTTGGACAAGGATTAGCTTATTGGGCAAGATCGAGTACTAAATGGACGTGACACATCCACTTATTACTAAGTTATATCATATTTAGGCATCCTAAAAACATGATCGGCTGAAGCAACATAGTATAGAAGTACTACATATATAGTACTTAAATTCTTACACACACGAGGAATTATTCCACAATACTAATAAAGTTCTTACATATACTACTTGTTCAAACCAGAACATTAGCTAGTAGCACAACTATTCAAATTAAGTTCATGCATTCGGCACAAGCGACAACATTACTGGCTCCTCCAAGGATTCCTGTCCTGGTGATTGGGGTTCAGATGGGGATACCCGATCCCTAAGCGGATATTGCGCGCGAGAAACTTCTTTAGGAACACACCGTAGGCAGCATGCTTGGCCCTAACAGCGGGCACGCGGTTTTCCGAGCCACGTCCAATTCCGCTGGCATGCTGGATCGTGCTGACGATGCTCGTGTCAATGTTCCTGCAGCAGAAGGGGCAGAACAGCAAGCCGGCGCGACGACGGTACCTAATCTGCCCATTCCGTAGCTTCCTAAGAACATGTCTGCTCTTAGCATCGCGGGACTCCTTTTCAGATGATACGCTGTCATTGGAATGCTTCAAATTAGAAATGAAACAAAAGTTAGCACCACACTCCAATTCTAGGTCATTTTTAAAATGCACGTACTAACACTAGTTTAAATCAAATAACCATGCCATTGATAAACTAATGACATCAATCTTTGCTTAAATAGCATACAAAAATTTAAGCAGAACATAAATGGTACCACATATATGCAGTTAGTTAATGGACTTAATATGTAATAACAAGCCTAGAATTTATGCCCACATTCGAATCATATATAGCTAATTCCTAGTTAATGGACAATAGAACTTGCAGATAGACAAAATGCCATCAAAATCATGTATAGCTAATTCCTAACTTGCATATACCAATCGCTCTATTCTACAAGCTCTAGAATCCAGGACCTAAAATCATTAGCGGACCCGGGAATAGATTCAAGACCGGGCAAACAGTCAGTTACAAGGCTTAATGTGTTTTTTCTATGAAATAAACTTCAACTACACTGTTCCGACCGCTGGGTAATAGGGGGCGTTGGGTTTGCAGTTGCATATGTAGAATCCCCGTCTCCAGATCCAACTTGCTTGCATGTCTCTACAAACCATTGGATGTTAAATACTAAACTAGGGCTAGATATATATGCTTAGGGAAGCACCTCAGACTCCTCGTCGGAGATGACCTCCTCGAACACTGGTACCTCCCCATGGGGTCCCCCAGATAGGACATGAGAGGGAGTCCCGGTGCTTCCACCGCCAGAGGAGGCGATGACACCGAACCGCCATGACCGGCCGCACCTGCAGCGACGACAGCAGATGCCGCGCCGGCGTTAGTCCCCTGCATCGGATCCGGACATGAGGTCCAACCGAAATGGTGGGCCGCACCGGCAACAGATGATGCGACAACGTCCTCCATTCCTCGTGAAACCGCCTCAAGGTTGGGGGAGAAGGAGGGAGGCGTTGGGGCCGGAGCAAAGTGGTTTTTTTTGCTAGATTTGGGGCCGGAATGGTGGGGGAAGGAGGCGATGCAAGCAGGAGGGGCATTTATACTGACTGCCATTTCGAGGGCTGTTGGGCCTGCTGACGTGTTGACATGCATGTCTCTGCATGGCTCTCCCGTGGGCTGACTTTGTCAAACACAGAGTGATGTGACATTTAGTCACTGTCAACTGGGGCCACAACGAGTCAGGGCCACCTACCAGTCGAACAAATTCAGCCAAACCGAGCCAACGAATTCTCCTTCCTGCAAACACAACGGTCATTTGCAAGGGAGGTCAAACGGACACCCACGGTGACGAACGTGTATATGCACTCTGCCTCGTTTTCAGTTGCCATTAGTTTCCCGTTTGTTCATCTACTTGCTTGGGTTCACACACCTTCGTTCCACACGGTGCCAAACGTGTATATGCACTCTGCCTCGTTTTCAGTTGCCATTGGTTTCCCATTTGTTCATCTACTCGCTTGGGTTCACACACCTTCGTTCCACACACGCCTTCGATATTTAGGCGATTGCCATTTGCGGTTGCCATTTGCGCTCCTTCCGTTCATCATCTTCCCCGACTCTTCTTCCAAACCCATCGAACCCATCGAATCCAGACTTCATCTTCCCCAACCATTCTTCCAAGCCCACGACGGAGACTTGCCATGGACGATTGCCGACCAACCACGGAGGTTATCAGCCTCCCTGTCCACAGCGGCAACATGCTGGAGGTGTTTTACACCAACGAGGAACGTGCCTTGGAGACTGCCCTGGCTAATTTCGAGCAATGGCTTCAGCCTGAAAAGCACAAGTTCTTGGGCTTCGAACTTGAGTACACACGTATCCATGCTTACAAATCCCATTCCGTCGCCGTCGTGCAAATCGCCATGCGCAACCACGTCCTCGTGTACCACTGGTGCAGGTCGCCGCAGACAGATCATGGACGCAAGTTGCTGCAAGACTTCTTTTCAACAAAGAAGATCACGTTCGCAAGCGTGGACACGACGGGCGACAAGAAGGCTCTTGCCCAATCAGCCTTCTTTCTGCCACCAGAGTACCACCATGACATCCAGTTGGAATTCGGGGTACCCAAAATTGGAATGGACACCCTAGCAGGAAATATCATAGACAGTTGGTACCTCGAGATGAAGTCTGGATTCGATTCATACCTGCACCATTATTGGGAATGGAAGATGACTCCAACAAGCCGCAACTATGCAGCGGTGGACGGATATGTCAGCTACGAGCTATACAGAAGGATCCGAGACATGAAAAACAGTTTAGGTTCAACATGGCTGGAGAAGATCCGTCCCTGGTGCAAGAGCGAAGAAAGAGCTTCATGCCGCCGCCGCGACAACGAGGGCACGGGCAAAAGGATACGCATGGATTAGTTGTTTAAGTGTTTTTAGCGCTTGATAATAAGTGTTCTTATTTGTGTTCTGGTTTGTGTGCGCAAAAAATATGTTTGTTTTACATATTAATGTAATTTTGTGCAATATGTAATACCTGCAATTTGTTTCCATGATTTATAGATGAAATACAATGCTGCTGTTTTTTTTTGGCATGAATTAACATTATTTGGTCAAACATTAGGAGCCTTAGATTCAACTCAAATTCAACAACAAACTCGAACATTTTCAAACTTACTAGAGATCAAACTGACATAAACAGATAATAGTCGCAACATAAGTCAAACATTTTCAAACTGACTAGAGATCAAACTGACATATTACAACAGTTAATAGTCGCAACATAAGTCAAACATTTTCAAAATGACTAGAGATCAAACTGACATATTACAACAGATAATAGTCGCAATATAATCAAACATTTTCAAACTGACTAGAGATGCACGATACAACACACAATTCAGACTCCCAAAAGATAGCAGCTGCAACATAAGCCAAATGATATCTTCAGATAGCAGTTCAAACAGCAGCTCAATCTTCTTCAGTCAACAGATCATTCTCCTCCGGCAGATCCGTTGCCGTTGTGCCTACCGAAACAGTGGCCACCGTCCCTCACCTGAGGAGGGCCACTGCCATCCACACACCCACCGAAGAATGGGAACTGGCGCGTGCGTGTGGTGTCGACCTCGTCATCGTCTCACAGTGGAGTGTCCGAGACGACTAGGACATGGTCCACGACCTCCGAGACATGGATGAGGACAGTTTGTTCCAATGTCCTCATCGAGGTCGGGGTGTGCACTGTGGCCGGCAAGTACAGCTCTGGCACCTTCACAATGTAGGTATTCGGGATTGCGCTCGGCTGCTTCATCCAAGCCTCCACCGACAAGAACCAGCTGTCCACTGGGACATGCATCTGCACCAGATCACCGCCAAGATGGTTGACGAACTGCTCCACCACAACGGTCTCCCATGCTTCCCGCGGGAACTGCTCGAAGGTGGGCTTCGTCAGATACGGTAGCTCAGATCGCTCGGCGCCGCTTTCACGGCACCAGCGAATAAATCTGAGCGGCGCTCCACCGGCAACGACGCGCTGGGACAGATGTAACACGGCGGTGCAGTCCTCCTCGGAACGGAATCGAATGAGAAAGTCCATCGGCGGCACAGTAATATCCACCTTCACATGCCTACGGGTGACTGCGCATTACGCGACCAGCGCAGCCAGGACTTCCTCAGGCGACAAAGGAGGGCGACACCCTCCCACGGTGACCTCGAGCGTGCGACCGTGCCACTTCTCCTCGAGCTTCTCCATTGCACGCGAGTGGGCAAGCACGCAACGGTCTTGAGTCGGCCGTAGTGCGGGATCCCCAGTCCGGAGCATCTCCTCCGGGAACATGCGGCGGGCAGCCATAAAAGAACGAGACAACGAATAGCCTCCCGCGATCTATGGATACGGTGGGGAAGAGTGGGGAATTTGAGGTTCGATCCTATTTCAGTCTGCGAGCTGGGCAGATGAGAAAATGGGGAATTTGGGGTTCGATCCTGTTTCAGTCTGCGAGCTGGGAAGATGAGAAAATGGGAAATTTGGGGTTCAATCCTGTTTTAGTCTCAATTTGACCCTTTTTTCAACACAAAATCTGCACTAGGGGCTCCAATTCCTGTTATAACATGTGCTAGATTTTGGTTTTCTATGTATGTACGACATGCCCCAACAAAGTGAGGAAATAAATCCATTGGTCTGCCCCCTTTCCAATGCCAGTTGAAGGGGTAAATGGAAAAGTTTCGGTCAACACATGCCAGAGTTTCGTTGAAGAGGGGGCTCCAGAGTAGGAATCCTTCCTAAGCCTATATGGAGTAAAATCATGTCCATACAAGTGTGCTAGGAGGTGAAGAGAGCCAAGATACAAAACCGAGGTGTGACCGGTTTCACCCGCATCGCTTGCTATATATGCAAGAAGGATCTATACGTACACCTCAACCCCCTCCCCCTTCGGACGATCCCGAGGGAATACTATAACAACTCCGGACCGTCTGAATCCCACCCAAAATAAGGGTTTGCCATACCATGTGTGTTAGAGTGTGGCATGAGCTTTGTATGCCCAAGATTCCCTCACTCTTTGTGTTAGGTCTCACC
Source organism: Alopecurus myosuroides (assembly GCA_028641055.1). Lineage (NCBI taxonomy): Eukaryota > Viridiplantae > Streptophyta > Magnoliopsida > Poales > Poaceae > Alopecurus > Alopecurus myosuroides. The sequence continues at coordinate 203,466,515 of CM054058.1, forward strand.
GGCGTTGGATTCTCTCTAATGGGTTCCAGGACTACTCAGAGCCCGAAACTCCCGGTTCTGAAGGAACGGGGGAATGTCGCCAATGGGTGGGCCCTAATATTGTCATGGGTGTTCCTTGGGCCTAGTAGAACACAAAAGAGTAATTAGTTCCACTTTTCTACAACCTTTCCGGCTCATAGAGGGTCCAAAACGACAGTTCTGTCCTTTTCTCCACCGGGCCTAGGGTTTCTCCAAAGAGAGGCTCCGGAGCGTGTGAATCTCACACAAACCTGGGATATTCCATATAATGTGTGTTAGAGTGTGGCATGGGTCTTGGATGCCCAATATTACCTCACTCTCTGTGTCATGGCTTCACCGGCGTTAGATTCTCTCTCGCGGGTTCCAAGGCTAATCAGAGAGCGAAACTCCTGGATCTGACGGAACTGGGGAATCTTGCCAAGAGATGGGACCCAATGTTGTCTTGGGTGTTCCTTGGGCCTAACCTAACACAACCAACCAATTATTTCCACTTTTCTACCCCTTTTCGGCTCACGTAGAGGGGCCAGATCGGCAGTTCCGTCCTTTTCTCCGACGGGCCTAGGGTTTCTCCGGAGAGGAGCTCCAGAGCGTCTTAATCCCACCCAAGCCTAGGGTATCATGTAACATGTTTGTTAGAGTGTCTGGCATGGATCTTGTAAGCCCAAGATTCCCTCACTCTTTGTGTTAGGGATTCACCGGCGTCAGATTCTCTCTAGTTGTTGCAGGACTACTCACGGACCAAAACTCCCGGATCTGACAGAGAACGGGGGGGGGGGATCTTGCCAAGAGGTGGGCCCTACTATAATCTTGGGTGTTCCTTGGGCCTAACAAAACAAAACCAAGCAATTAGTTACACTTTGATACCCCCTTCTGGCTCACGTAGAGGGTCCGGAATGGCAGTTCCGTCCTTTTTTTTAACGGGCCTAGGTCTCTCTCTCGGAGAGGAGCTCCAGAGCGTCTTAATCACCCAAACCCTATGGTATGACATAACCATGTGTGTTAGAGTGTGGCATGGGTCCTAGATCCCCAATATTCCCTCACTCTCTTGTGTTATGGCTTCACCGGCGTCGGATTCTCTCTCGTGGGTTCAAGGACTACTCACCGCCTGAAACTCCCGGATCTGACGGAACGAGGTAATCTTGCCAATAGGTAGGCCCTACATTGTCTTGGTTGTTCCTTGGGCCTAACCTAACACAACGAGAGCAATTAGTTCCACTTTTCTACCCCCTTCGGCTCACGTAGAGGGTCCAGAGCAGCAGTTCCATCCTTTTTTCTCCACCGGGCCTAGGGTTTCTCCGGAGAGGAGCTTCGGAGCGTCTGAATCCCACCCAAGCCTAGGGTATGCCATACCATGTGTCTTATAGCGTGGCATGTGTCTGCGATGACCAAGATTTCCTCAATCTTTTTGTTATGGCTTCACTGCGTTGGATTCCCTCAGCTGGTTCCAGGGCTATATATATCAGAGACCCCCCCCCAAAAACTCCTGGATCTGACAGGAACGGGGGGAATCTTACAAGAGGTGGGCACTACATTTTTTGGGTGTTCCTTGGGACTAAACTAACACATTCAAGCAATTAGTTCCACTTTGCTATCCCCCTTCCGGCTTACCTAGAGGGGCCAGATCAGCAATTTCGTCCCTTTTCTCAACGGACCTAGGGTTTCTCTGAAGAGGAGCTCCGGTGCGTCTTAATCCCAAACCAAGCATAGGGTATCACATAACATGTTTGTTGGAGCATGGCATGGGTCTTGGATGCCCAAGATTCCCTCACTCTTTGTGTTAGGGCTTCATCAGTTCCAGGGCTACTCAGAGCCCGAAACTCCAGAATTAACGGGAATGGGGGGGAATCTTGCCAAGAGGTGGGCCCTACCATATTATTGGGTGTTCCTTGGGACTAACCTAACAGAACCAAACAATTAGTTCCGCTATTCTACACCCCTTCCGGCTCACGTAGAGAGGGGCTAGATCGGCAGTTTCGTCTTTTATCAAGGGGGCTAGGGTTTCTCCGGAGAGGATCTCCAGTGTGTCTTAATCCACCCAGGCCTAGGGTATCACTACCATGTGTATTATAGTGTGGCATTTACTTCGATGACCAAGATTGCCTCAATCTTTGTGTTATGGCTTCACTGACGTCGGATTCTCTCTCGCGGGTTCTAGGGCTATATATACTCAGAGCCCAAAAACTCCTTGATCTGACAGAACGGGGGGGAGGGGGGATATTGCCAAGAGGTGGGCCCTACCATAGTCTTGGGTGTTCCCTTGGGCCTAACCTAATAGAACCAAGCAACCAGTTCCAGTTTTCTACCCCCTTCCGGCTCATATAGAGGGGCCAGATCGGCAGTTCCGTCCTTTTCTCCAGGGGGGCTAGGGTTTCTCCGGAGAGGAGCTCCAGATCGTCTTTATCCCACCCAAGCCTAGGGTATAATATAAAATGTTTGTTATAGGGTGGAATGGGTCTTGGATGCACAATATTCCCTCACTCTTTGTGTTAGGGCTTCACCGGCGTGAGATTCTCTCTAGTTGTTGCATGAACGAACTCCCGGATCCGACGGAACGGGGGGATCTTGCTAATAGGTGGTCCCTACAATTGTATTGGTTGTTCCTTGGGCCTAAACCAACACAACCAAGCAATTAGTTCCACTTTGCTACCCCCTTTCGTCTCACGTAGAGGTTCCATAACGGCAGTTCCGTCCTTTTTTCCAGCGGGCCTAGGGTTTCTCCGGAGAGGAGATCAGGAGCGTATGAATACCACCCAAGCCTAGGATAAGCCGTACCATGTGTGTTAGAGTGTGGCATGGGTCCTGGATGTCCAATATTCCCTCAATCTCTGTGTTATGGCTTCACCGGCGTCGGATTCACTCTCGTGGTTTCGAGGACTACAACAGCCCGAAACTCCCGGATCTGACGGAACGGATGGAATCTTTCCAATAGGTGGGACCTAAAATTTTCTTGGTTGTTACTTGGGCCTAACCTAACGCAACGAGCAATTAGTTCCACTTTCTTACCCCTTCTGCTCACGTACGTAGAGGGTCCAGAACAACAGTTCCGTCCTTTTTTCTCCAACGAGCTAGGGTTTCTCCGGAGAGGAGATCTGGAGAGTCTCAATCCCAACCAAACATAGGGTATGCCATACCATGTGTGTTAGAGTCTGGCATGGCTCTTGGATTCCCAGTATTCCCTCACTCTCTGTGTTATGGCTTCACCAGCGTCGGATTTTCTCTCGTGGGTTCCAGGAGTACTCATAGCTCGAAACTCCCGGATCCGACGGAGAACGGGGGAATCTTGCCAAGAGGTGGGACCCTACCATTGTCTTGGATGTTCCTTTGGACCAACCTAACACAACAAAGCAATTAGTTCCACTTTTCTATCCCCTTTCTGGCTCACGTAGAGGGTCCAGAACAGCAGTTTCGTCCTTTTTTCTCCAACAGGCCTAGGGTTTCTCCGGAGAGGAGCTCTAGAGTGTATTAATCGCACCCAAGCTTAGGGTATGTCATAACATGTGTGTCAGAGTGTGACATGGGTCTTGTATTCCCAAGAATTCCTCAATCTCTATGTTATGGCTTCACCGGCATCAGATTCTCTCTCGTGGGTTCGAGGACTACAAACATCCCGAAACTCCCGGATCTGACGGATCGGAGGGAATCTTTCCAAGAGGTGGGCCCTACCATTGTCTTGGTTGTTCCTTGGGCCTAACTTAACACAAATGAGCAATTAGTTCCACTTTGCTACCCCCACGTAGAGTCCAGAACAACAATTACGTCCTTTTTTCTCCAATGGGCCTAGGGTTTCTCCGGAGAGGAGCTCTGGAGCGTCTGAATCCCACCAAAGCCTAGGGTATGCCATACCATGTGTGTTAGAGTGTGTAATGGGTCTTGGATGCCTAATATTCCCTCACTCTCTATGTTATGGCTTCACCGATGTCAGATTCTCTCTCGTGGGTTCCAGGACTACTCATAGCCCGGATCTGACGGAGAACCGGGGGATCTTTCTAATAGGTGGGACCTACCATTGTATTGAGTGTTACTTGGTCCTAACCTAACACAACAAGCAATTAGTTCCACTTTTCTACCCCCTTCCGGATCACGTAGAGGGTCCATAATAGCAGTTCCGTCCTTTTTTCTCCAACGGGCCTAGGGTTTCTCGGAGAGGAGCTCTAGAGCGTCTTATTCCCACCCAACACTAGGGTATGTCATATACCATTTGTGTTAGAGTGTGACATGGGTCTTGGATTCCCAAGATTTCCTCAATCTCCGTGTTATGGCTTCACCGGCGTCAGATTCTCTCTTGCGGGTTCCAGGATATACTCAGAGCCCGAAACTCCCGGATGTGACTGGACGGGGGGGAATCTTTCCAAGACGAGGGCCCTACCATTGTCTTGGGTGTTTTTTGGGATAACCTAACACAACCAAGCAATTAATTCCACTTTGCTACCCCTTTTCAGCCTACGTAGAGGGGCCAGGACGATCGATAGTTCCGTCCTTTTCTTTAGCGGGCCTAGGGTATCTCCAGAGAGGAGCTTCAGAGCGTCTGAATCCCACCCAAGCCTACGGTATGCCATACATGCATGTGTATTATAGTGTGGCATGTGTCTTCGATGACCAAGATTCCCTCAATCTTTGTGTTATGCCTTCGTCAGCTGCGTCGGATTCTCTCTGGCGGGTTCCAGGGCTACTCAGAACCCGAAACTCCTGGATCTGACGGAACGGGGGGAATCTTGACAAGAGATGGGCCCTACATTTTATTGGGTGTTCCTGTGGCCTAACCTAACACAGTCAAGCAATTAGTTCCACTTCGCTACCCCCTTCCGGCTCACGTAGAAGGGGCCAGATCAACAGTTCCGTCCTTTTCTCCACGGGCCTAGGGTATCTCCGGAGAGGAGCTCCGGAGCATCTTAATCCCACCAAGCCTAGGGTATCACATAACATGTTTGTTAGAGTGTGGAATGGGTCTTGGATGCACAATTAATATTCCCCCACTCTTTGTGCTAGGGCTTCACCGGCGTGAGATTCGATCTCTCTAGTTGTTGCGTGACTACTCAGGGACCGAAACTCCCGGATCTGACGGAACGGGGAGATCTTGCCAAGAGGTGGGCCCTACCATTGTCTTGGTTGTTCCTTGGTACTAAACCAACACAACCAAGCAATTATTTCCATTTTGCTACCCCTTCGGCTCACGTAGAGGGTCCTAGAACGGCAGTTCCGTCCTTTTTTCCAGCGGGCTAGGGTTTCTCCAGAGAGGAGCTCCGGAGCGTCTGAATCCCACCCAAGCCTAGGTTATTCCATACCATGTGTGTTAGAGTGTGGCATGCATGGGTCCTGGATGCACAATATTTCCTCACTCTTTGTGTTAGGGCTTCACCGGCGTGAGATTCTCTCTAGTTGTTGCATGACTACTCAGGGACCGAAACTCCCATATCTGGGGGGTTCGGATCTTGCCAAAAGGTGGGCCCTACCATTGTATTGGTTGTTCCCTTGGGCCTAACCCAACTGAACCAAGCAATTAGTTACTCTTTTTCTAGCCCCCTTCCGGCTCACGTAGAGGGTCCAGAACGACAGTTCCGTCCTTTTTCCAGCGGGCCTAGGGTTTCTCCGGAGAGGAGCTCCGGAGCGTCTGAATCCCACCCAAGCCTAGGGTATTCCATACCATGTGTGTTAGAGTGTGTCATGGGTCTTGGATTCCCAATATTCCCTCACTCTCTGTGTTATGGCTTCACCGGCGTCGGATTCTAGCTCGTGGGTTCCAAGACTACACATAGCCCGAAACTCCCGGATCAGACGGAGAACGGGGGGATGTTGCCAATAGGTGGGCCCTACCATTTTCTTGGGTGTTCCTTGGTCCTAACCTAACACAACCAAGAAATCAGTTCCACTTTGCTAGCCCCTTCCGGCTCACGTAGAGGGGCCAGAACGATAGTTGTGTCCTTTTCTCCAACGGCCTAGGGTTTCTCCGGAGAGGGGTTCCAGAGTGTCTGAATCCCACCCAAACCAAGGGTTTGCCATAACATGTGTGTTAGAGTGTGGCATGCGCCTTGGATTCCCAAGATTCCCTCACTCTTTGTGTTAGGGGTTCACCGATGTTAGATTCTCTCTAATGGGTTCCAGGATACCGAGAGCCCAAAACTCCCGGATCTGACTGGATGGGGGGAATATTTCCAAGATGTGGGCCCTACCATTGTGTTGGGTGTATTTTGGGCCTAACCTAACACAACCAAGCAATTAGTTCCACTTTGCTACCCCTTTCCATCTCACGTAGAGGGTCTATAACGACTATTCTGTCCTTTTCTTTAGCGGCCCTAGGGTATCTCCGGAGAGGAGCTTCAGAGTGTCTGAATTCCACCCAAGCCTAGGTATTCCATACCATGTGTATTATAGTGTGGCATGTGTATTCTATGCCCAATATTGCCTCAATCTTTTTGTTATGGCTTCACCAGCGTCGGATTCTCGCTCGCGGGTTCTAAGGCTACTCAAAGCACGAAACTCCCGGATCTGACAGAACGGGGGGAATCTTGCCAAGAGGTGGGACCTAAATTGTCTTGGGTGTTCCTTGGGACTAACCTAACACAACCAAACAATTGGTTCCACTTTGCTACACCCTTCCGGCTCACGTAGAGGGGGCTAGACCGGTAGTTCGTCCTTTTTTCCAACGGGCCTAGCGTTTCTCCGGAGAGGAGCTCCGAAGCGTCTGAATCGCACCCAAGCCTAGCGTATGCCATACCATGTGTGTTAGAGTATGGCATGGGTCCTAGATTCCCAATATTCCCTTACTATCTATGTTATGGTATCACATAACATGTTTTTTAGAGTGTGGCATGGGTCTTGGATGCCCAAGATCCCCTCGTCTTTGTGTTAGGGCTTCACCGGCGTTAGATTCTCTCTCGCGGGTTCCAGGGCTACTCATAGCCCGAAACTTCCGGATCTGACGGAACGGGGTGAATCTTGCCAAGAGGTGGGATGTACCATTGTCTTGGGTGTTAGTTGGGCCTAACCTAATATAACCAAGCAATTAGTTCGCTTTGCTACCCCCTTTCGGCTCACGCAGAGGGGCTAGGTCGGCAGTTCCGTCCTTTTCTCCAAAGGGCCTAGGGTTTCTCCGGAGAGGAGCTCCGGAGCATCTTAATCCCACCCAAGCCTAGGGTATCACATAACATGTTTTTTAGAGTGTGTAATGGGTCTTGTATGCAAAAGATTCCCTCACTCTTTGTGTTAGAGTTTCACCCGCGTCAGATTCTCTCTAGTTGTTGTAGGAGTACTCAGAGACCAAAACTCCCGGATATGACGGAACGGGGGGATATTTCCAAGAGGTGGCCCCTACCATTGTCTTGGTTGTTCCTTGGTCCTAAACCAACACAACCAAGCAATTTGTTACACCTTGCTACCCAATTTCGGCTCACGTAGAGGGTCCAGAACGACAGTTCCGTCCTTTTTTTCCAGCGGGCCTAGGGTTTCTCCGGAGAGGAGCTCTGGAGCGTCTGAATCCCACCCAAGCCTAGAGTATGCCATACCATGTGTGTTAGAATGTGGCATGGGTCCTGGATTCCCAATATTCCCTCACTCTCTGTGTTATGGCTTCACCGGCGTCGGATTCTCTCTCGTGGGTTCCAGGACTACTCATATAGCCCGAAACTCCCGGATCTAACGGAGAACGGGGGGATATTGCCTAGAGGTGGGCCCTACCATTGTCTTGGGTGTTCCTTGGGCCTAACCTAACACAACCGAGCAATTAGTTCCACTTTGCTACCCCCTTCCGGCTCACAAAGAGGGGCGAGAACGACAGTTCCGTCTTTTTCCCTAGCGGGGCTAGGGTTTCTCCGGAGAGGGGTTTCGAAGCGTCTGAATACCACCCAAACCAAGGGTTTGCCATACCATGTGTGTTATATTGTGGCAAGTTCCTTGGATTCCTAAGATCCCCTCACTCTTTGTGTCAGGGCTTCACCGACGTCAGATTCTCTCTAATGGGTTCGAGGACTACTCAGAGCCCGAAACTCTCGGATCTGAAGGAACGGGGAAAATGTTGCCAAGAGGTAGGCCCTACATTGTCTCGAGTGTTCCTTGGGCCTAACCTAACACAACCAAGCAATTAGTTCCACTTTGCTACCCCCTTCCGGCTCACGTAGAGGGGCTAGGTCTGCAGTTTCGTCCTTTTCTCTAACGGGCCTAGGGTTTCTCCAGAGAGGATCTACAGAGCGTATTAATCCCACCCAAGCCTAGGGTATCACATAACATGTCTGTTAGGGTGTGGCATGGGTCTTGGATGCCCAAGATTCCCTCACTCTTTGTGTTAGGGCTTCACCGGCGTCAGATTCTCGATCTCTCGCGGGTTCTAGGGGCTACTACTCATAGCCCGAAACTTCTGGATCTAACGGAAGGGGGGGGGGGAATCTTTCCAAAAGGTGTGACCTACCATTGTCTTGGGTGTTCCTTGGTCCTAATTAACCTAACATAACCAAACAATTAGTTCCGCTTTGCTACCCCCATCCGGCTCACGTAGAGGGGCTAAATCGGCAGTTCCGTCCTTTTCTCCAACGGGCCTAGGGTTTCTCCGGAGAGGAGATCCGGAGCGTGTTAATCCCACCCAAGCCTATGGTATCACATAACATGTTTGTTAGAGTGTGGCATGGGTCTTGGATGCACAAGATTCCCTCACTCTTTGTGTTAGGGCTTTACCGGCGTCAGATTCTCTCTCTCGGGTTCTAGGACTACTCAGAGCCCGAAACTCCCGGATCCAACGGAACGTGGGGAATCTTGCCAAGAGGTGGGCCCTACCATTTTCTTGGGTGTTCCTTGGGCCTAACCTAACACAACCAAGGAATCAGTTCCACTTTGCTATCCCCTTCCGTCTCACGTAGAGGGGCCAGAACGACAGATTCATCTTTTTCTCCAGCGGGCCTAGGGTTTTTCCGGAGAGGGGTTCCAGAGCGTCTGAATCCCACCCAAACCAAGGGTTTGGCATACCATGTGTGTTAGAGTGTGGCATGTTCCTTGGATGCCCAAGTTTCCCTCACTCTTTGTGTTAGGGCTTCACCGGCGTCAGAATCTCTCTCGCAGGTTCCAGGACTACTTAGAGCTTGAAACTTCCCCTTCGGACGAACCCGAGGGAATACTATGAGAACATGTGGTATATATTAGTTTTCCATATACCTATATCCTACCCTAACACGACCAAACAAAATATTCCATTAGAACACCCCCTTCCGACGGACGAACAAGTTGACTTTTCGGTCAACATACCAGAGTTTCGCTGAATCGGGGGCTCCGGAGCATAGGAATCCCTACAAAACCTAGATGGGGTCCAATCATGTCTATACAAGTGTTTTTGGAGGCGGAGAGAGATCCAAGATCCTAATAAGAGGCGTGACCGGTTTCACCGACATCACTTGTACAAAGGAAGGGTTCTTCCACTACATCTCGAAACTCCCCCTTCAGACGAACCTGAGCGAATGTCTTATCAGAACTAGTGGTAGATATTAGTTCTCCATGTACCTATGGCCTACCCTAACACAACCAAACAAAATATCCCATTGGGGCACCCCCTTCCGACGCCGGTGGAAGGGGTAGACGAAAAAGTCTACTTTGAGCATGAGAAGCCTACCAGAGGCAAACTAAATATACAACTGGGACACCCCTTTGGAGCTGAAATTTAGGGAGTTTCAATCAAACTTGAGTCAAAATAAAGATAATACATTCACACTGAAGGGATCTTAATTAAGATAATAATAATTACAGTCAATAAAAGCCTAAACTAGGTGGTGGCACTCCTCGGACCCGCAGTTTGGGAAGGTTCCCGGCTGTGCAACAACCCAGCTACAAATGGGGCAGCTACATGGGAGGAAGATGGCGTTTGCTGGCGGGGCGGTAGGTTCCGGAAGTGCCAAGGGGCGCTACTATGTCTCGGGCGAGTCCTCTTCCTCCTCGTCCTCGTCGGAACACTCCGTGTCGCTGGAATGCACACTGTTGTCGATGATGTAGGAGTGGAGCCGCCCTAAGTACTCCAGCTGCACTTGCTCGTCCCAGTAGAACGAAGACATGGCGTCCTGGGGATCATGATGCCTTGTCTGCCATGGGATGTTATCCTAGCACTGGTTAATGTAGTCGACCCGTGCCTGGCCGGAGAGACGCGGCGCCACCGGGATGAAGATGGTGTTGGTCGTCCAACCTTCCGCGAGGCGTAAAGCAGTCGGCACGGGAGTGTTCGTGCGGATAAGTGCGCGCGTGTCCTCCTCCGTCAGCAGATTATCGTCAGATGGAGGCGCGTGGGCACCCGCAGCTCGTTGTCCGGCCGCGTCGCGTCGGTGTTGGTGCATAGTGGAGGCCGAGAGAAGCTAATGGATGAGTGGACTTTAGGATTGGAGGAGGAGAAAGCTAATGGAGGAGTGGACTTTAGGAGTGCAGGAGGAGAGATGCTCGGCCCCTTAAATTTCTTGTCTCAGTGCACGGGAAAGACGGGACGTCGCCACAGTTCTGTCTACATGCGTGTTGAGCCTGCTTTGGGGCTAGCTAGCTGTTGCACGCCATGCCTGCAAACTTTGGGCGAGCTAGCTGCATACCGCGCGAGACGTGCACTCTTTGCCTCCGTGCGCTTTGTGTTGTGCCTGCGTGACCCGTCGCGTCTTGATCTTAATGCGTGCCTGCGCGCGTGCCCGGCCATGCGCATGCATGCCCATGTCTCGCTTCTGCTGTTGCACACACAAACGGCTAGTTGTGGACTGCTGGGTCGAAGTCGGCGCCGGCCGTTTGTGTGTGCTCGTTGTCATCGCTGCGCCTAGACAGCAAATTCAATGGTAAAGGCCGGCCTCGGCACCAATTAATGTTGTTTGGTGCTACGCCGGCCGGCCTCTCCCCGCCGCTATATTACCCGATCGGTGCATTTGGAGGGCCTATGCAAAACGCACCCCCTTCATCAACACGTCTCGAATAGATAGCTTGTGCAAAACATAAGAGCTAGGTCAGCTTTGTGCTCTCTGCGCGCCACATGGCCTGGACGACCATCGAGCTGATCGGGGAGGAACCGCTCGAGGACGCACACCAAGTGGAGTACGTCCGCCCCGACGGCTATGATCTCTCCGACGTGGTGCAGTTCTTCACCGCTGGTGGAAATATCTCTGCTTGGAGCGCCGCGCACATCGTGCTTGGCGCAAAGTACGCCGATCGGCGGATGTTCATCATCGACCACGGCAAGGATGGCGGTGGGGTCTACGCTAGGCTTTGGGAGCATGGCTTGGGAGCAAATCTGCATGGTGGCCTCTACTGGCTGAACGACACCCTGGTGTGCTGCGTCCAGGTCAACCCTTTGCTCCTCTGGAACAAGTCCATCCCACTGGTGCGTCCGGTTGTTCGTGTCCTTCATCGCGGCAACTAGTGTGCTTATAGAGCATATGTGTAACCTGCTACGTCGTCGACTCGTCGTGTTTTACTTGTCGACATGTCTGTGTGTGCTGTGATTGTGTTTTGCTACTCTATAATTAAGTTAATAGTATGTGTTGTGTTGCAAATACTTAGTTATCTGTAGTTCTTTAGTTACTGTTAGTTTCACATAGAACCGTTCTGCATATTCTAACGCGTAATATGCCTGACGACCTCAACTCCAAAATTATTTCATAATACTTCTTTATTTCCTCACAAGGTCCCTTTAGTAAATTATTGCATAAATGGGCAATTTGTTTAAGCCACCCATCAGGTCCCTTTAGTAAATTATTGCATAAATGGTCAATTTGTTTGAGCCACCCATCAGGATCCGACGGCTAGCATAGTTTCCCGCACTTCCGCCAAAATTTCGCGTCCCTCCAAAAATTTGGCGCCAGGACAGCCCACTCAAATATTTTTTGCAAAAGAATATTACATCTCAGCCCTCCCGCACACAACGCTCGAACTTTATCGCGGAGGGCATTTCTGTAATCATTTTGAATCTCTCCCTTATCCCCTCGGCCCTCGCCCACAGAATCGACTACTCCCCCTTCTCCCCTCCAATCCCCGTCCTCCCAGACCAGATCCCACCCCTCTTACACATCAATGTATAGCTCGCTTGCCAGATCTCCAACGTCGCCGTCGAGATCCCCCACCCCGCCCAAGTCACCGTCCAGGACCACGACCTCGCCGTCGTGCTCACTGGTCTGCCACATCGTCACCAACCTCGCCGTCGTGTGCTCCCGGTGTGCCACCTCGCCGTCGTGCTCACCGGTCTGCCACATCTTCACCAACCTCACCGTTGTGTGCTCCCTGGTGTGCCACCTCACCGTCGTGCTCACCGGTCTGCCGCATCGTCACCAACCTCGCCGTCGTGTGCTCCCTGGTGTGCCACCTCGCCGTCGTGCTCACCGGTCTGCCACATCGTCACCAACCTCGCCTTCGTGTTCTCGCTGGTGTGCCACCTCGCCATTAACCTCGCCGTACGTCTAGATCTGCCACCTCGTCTCCAACCTCGCCTTCGTGTGCTCGCTGGTGTGCCACCTCGCCATTAACCTCGCCGTACGTCCAGATCTGCCACCTCGTCTCCAACCTCGCCTTCGTGTGCTCGCCATTAACCTCGTCGTACATCCAGATCTGCCACCTCGTCTCCAACCTCGCCGCAACTTCACCGTCAATGTCTGCAACCACGCCGAGACGGGTAAAGGTTGAAGGTGAGAAACACAGTAAGATTGATGGTTCTTCATATGTTCGATGCAATTAATCTTTCTGAATTAGTTGTCTGTTTAATTGTATGCTTGATTCTTCTTATGTTCGATGCAATTAATCTCTCTAAATTGTTTGATCGATGCTTCTTAATTATCCTGCTAATGTTTGATGTAATAAATCTCTCTAAATTGTTTCCCTGTTTAGTTGTATGATTGATGGTTCCTTATATCCGTCTTTGTTATTGGTTTGCATTTATAACTTTGTATAGTGGTAAACAGAGGCTTGTTCATGTGTTAATTTTGACAAATATGTAGCAGAAATGGGTGTGTTGCCCTCCTGATGCTCCTTTTTTTAATTATTTGCTTTCGTAGTAGAAAAGACTGCATGGTTTCTTTTAATGGAAATCGTTAGGGGGACCATTTTGCTAATCTTGCATAAAAATAGAAGTATCCAGCTTTTTTTTCCTACGGTAAAAGTTTGCTTATTTCTAGCCTGTATACTATTAGGTTTAAGCTCACTTTGCTTATGATCCTATCAGTCTTAGTTATGAATCTATGATCAGAATTTATATTACTTACACTGGACTGTTCTTACAGGATGAGTACCTTAATTTTTGATGATGTATTAGGTTCTTACCAAGTGTTTATATTTGGAGCTTACTTTGAGTTATTTATTCATGTTAGGATCACCACTACACCCCATGGAAGAAGAGCGTGCCAGAACTATCATGGCAAACAGTGCAAGGATTTTGGATGTAAAGTCTTTAGCAAGTATTCTGTCATGTCCAACTGTATTCACACCCAAAAAGATCAAGAAGGAAGACTCTGGATCTGAGTACAATCCTGAGGATGATGATAAAGAGGAATCAGATTCCAGTGAAGGAGACTGGTCATGTCAATCCCTATTCAGTGAGGACAATGAGTTGCAGGTTATTCCCTAATTTGGCAGCTCAACATTCTTCCATGATATCACAACGCCTAGGGTGTAATGCTTAAAACTCTTTAAGTAATAAAAACTCCCTTTAGTTAAAAAAACAACAACTAGGGCACATCTTACTTATCTTGTGTTGAACAGTTTGATTACTGTCGTGTCATATATTTTGTGCTACTTCATCTATTCCATACCATAAGACGTTTTAGCAAGCTAATTAAGGATGTGGTTGTCATTTTAACATGGTTTCCATCTATGCTCCTGACATGCTTGACATCTGCTAGGTCATTTGTCATTACAGACACGCTTGTTTGATTGTCATCTGCTATTTTTCAAATATTTTCTGTACATTGCTGGCCATCTGTTAGTTTCATCAATTTTCTGTACATTGCTGGTCACCTGCTAGTTTCATCTATTTTCTGTACATACTTACATCTATTTTCTTTGCATTCTTGATAGGAAAGCAAGAAAAGGATGATGTCGACACCAGGTTCAGAAGATGAGGATGATACATTCGGTGTCATGCTGGATCATGGAAAGCATACCTTGTCGAAGAAATCTCGTGTGGAAACAAGTATTTCAAAGTCTGAACACCAAGTGCAAACTGATGTTGAGAGAGGGGAGCATACCAATATGCGCAGCACAATTGCTGATTTGAGGGCGGCAAATGCAGACTCTGAGAGAATGAGGCTCCGGTTTGCATTTGAAATGGAAAAATCCGGAAGGAACAACACGGTCTAAAAACATGCTAACAAGAAGGAGTTTCCTTGCTTGAGGAGTTAGCTCAGCGCATATGTGGTAATTGAAATGATGGTCGTGTTGCTGAAAGCTGAATTTCTGTATGTTGGTTTGCTTTTCTGTAAAATAAACCACTAGTATTGTAATTTCTGTATTTGATGCCTGATATGTGGTTTGCTTTTCTGCATATGGAACATGGAAAGGTCAATTCGAACGATGATTTAAGCACCCATCTCGCACGAAAAAAACGTCGTAGTATCGTAACGTAAAAACAGACCCGGATTAGGTGCCGTATGCCATGCCCATGTGTCGTTTTACGGTTGGACAGTTCCACAACAAAAATAAAAACGTCGTGAAAAAGGTGCCACGTGGCACTGTACCCATGGCCCACTTGTCGTTTTATGACTGGGTAGTTCCACAACGAAACAGAAACGTGACGGAAAAGGCGCCACGTGACACCACGCACTTGGTCCACGTGGAGTCGTTTTGGGTCAAAAAAAATTCCGTCGCCGCGTAGCCCGCGACGATCGGAGATCGTCGCCGAAAAAAAACACGCGGCGACGTACGATTGTTCCACGTGGTGTCATCTCGTTGCGTCATCTCATACCACGACGCTAGCAAGTTCGTCGCAGATGGCGTCCACATGGTTTCACATGATTGGTCGAGGACGCGACAACAAAAATCGTCGTGAACGGGATCGGCGGTTATGACGTCATGAACGGATTGGTGATGTCATAAACGGGGCCTCAACATAATCTATTTTTGACGGAAAAAAACCGTTGCGATCGTAATGAAATAAGCTGCTTGTACTATAACATCAGCTGATTACGCTAACGGCCGTCAGTTAATCCTTTGCCACGTGTCAGCCGACAGCGACGAAAAACAACGTTGCCGCTTAATGGGCCGGGACCGGACGGCCCAGATGCTCGCGACAATTTTCTGAACGTTGCGTATATCCTCAACGTTCTCCCGTTCAAATTAACGTCGCAGTATCGTCCGTGACAGTCAATCAGGGACGTTCTCACTCCGTCGAGCAAACCGTCGCAGATTGCCCTTAGCGACGGTTTGGAGCCTATCCGCAACGATATTGAAACGTACGTGATCGCGCGAAAATTGGTAGTGTGCCCCTCTTCGTCTCCTCTTCAGTCTTTTGGATGCTTCCGGGGGAAATAGGCACTTCGGTCTTTGTGGGATCTAATTCCGAGAATATTTCCAGAACAACTTTTCTGAAATCAAAAAACAGCAGAAAACAGGGAACTGACACTTGGCATCTTGTTAATAGGTTATTCACGGAAAACGTGTAAAAATGCTATAAAGAAGTGAGAAAACATGTAGCAATTGGCATAATATTATCATGGAGCATCAGAAATTATAGATACGTTGGAGACGTATCAGCGGACAACATCGGCTTTTCCTCGCCCGGCTGCTCGTACCCCGTCTCTGGCCCTCATTGTCTGACGGCGTTCGGCTAATCTAGCCACTGCCGATCAGCATGGCCACCAAGTTGTTGAAACACCCGAGAGGTACACATTTGTGGCCTTTTATTTTCTACCGACGATTAATTGGCCATGGTTTGTGGTGGTGCTTGTTGTTCATGTTTATTATAGTCCGGAGAAGATAGAGCTAGCCGATTTTATGTCTCAATTGGATAAATACCATGCACTTGGCCTCGATAATCTCAAATATGATATGATGGAGGTGGTCGAGGAGGAGGAACATGTTGTTGAAGTGGAGGAGGAAGAGGTCAATGATCACATTTCCAACTATGATACACACAGAAGCAACAAGAGATCAATGACCCAAAAATTATTGCGTTGAAGAAGATATTTCTTTGTGCCATGCTTGGTTGAATTTTTGAGTTGATTCCTTAGTTGGCTTGGATCAAGCAAATGATAAGTTTTGGGCTAGGATTGAAGAGTAGAATTCCAGCACCATCCTAGTCCCATCAAACCGCTCTCAAGGCTCTCTTGGAAACCGCGGTGGAACTATCCTAGAGCAATACAACTGATATTTTGGTTGTGTTGATCAACTGAAACTTCCACCACAAAATAGTGAAGTATTGTTGGCTGGCGCCCGTGGTTTTTCTCTTCCTTGCTGGAAGGGTTTTCCATGCTAAAATTCCGTGTCCCCGTTGGTTGGATCTTTCTTAGCTTTATCGTTGTTTTGCTATTGCGTGTAACATGGGGTGCCTATCATGTAGTATGAGCCTATAATTCATGTTATCAACAAGAAACACAAGAAGAACAGCGACAAAGGCTTCGAATTGCACCATTGCTACAAAGAATTAGCAGGAGAGGAGAGGTGGAAGTGCAAGAATTACGAGACCACGCCGAAGAGATCATGGATTAGCATTTCGTTGAAGCCAATGATGAGGAGGACGAAAACCCTCACGAGAAGCCAAATGGGAAAATGATTGGAAAATAGAGGAAGATGATAGGTGGCATCGATGCCTATAAAGATGAGCTTTATGCCATGATTTAGACCAAGAGAATTGGTATATGAATAAAAAAAGACAAGGTAGCAAGGTGGAGTGAGCTCAAGGCCTTGGAGAATGAGAAGGAGAGGTCCAGGTTGGCAATCAAAGATAATAGGCTTGCACTAGAGGAGAAAAGGCTTAAACTAGAGGAGAAAAGGCTTGCAAAATAAAAGAAGGCCAATGATCGTGCATGTCACGATCTCAGACCCATATGTATACATAAATGTTATGCACTCCTAGTAATAAACCGGAATCCATGATTCATCTGAAACTGTCATATCAGCCCCGGCCGTAACACACGATGACAGATAAACCGGAATCATCGACACGCAAGCGAGAAAACATTGATAATACTGCTCCTCGTGTCCATGCTAGTCGTAACCAAGTATGCATATCGAAGAATCCATGATTCATCTGAAACTGTCGGAACGGGATCAAAGCTATACATAAATGCTATGTGTCACAGGAAATGTTACACATGTCGAGGGTTACTAGGGTTGCCAATCCCAGGCCGAGTAAACATTTGCAGGCATGCTCGGATATGGATCATCGGCACCACAACCCCTCGACTGCGACAGTCAACACAGGCATAGCCAATATAACAATGAGCTCGACACCGACAACCAATCAAAGCAGTAACTCTAGACATGAAGTTGTATAAAGCAAGTATTACTAGAGTGTAGCTTTACACACAGAGGTCACATGACCCAACATTACATTACACAACAGAAGACAAATTATGTTGCTACTCAAAAAGATATTAAAAGGCCTAAGAGGCCGCAACATAAGGCGATGTCCTAGCCAATAGATTCCAGGCTGCTACCTGGGAACCCCGAACTACTCGTCGATGTTGATAACCCATAAGTGTAGGGGATCGATCGTAGCTTTTTCAATAGATAAGAGTTTCGAACCCAACGAGGAGAAAAAGGTATTGATAAATAGCTTCAAGCAATTTTTCACTATAAACAGTAGAGAACAATTGTCTAGTGATTTTTGTAATAGTAATAAAGCGACAACAAGTAAATAAAAATAAAGGTAAATAGCTGCTGCAAGTGGCCCAATCCTTTTTAGCACAAAAGAAACGCCGGTGGTACTTCTTATAAAGGCTAAAACGGTCCCGAGGACACACAGGAGCTTTTGTCTAGTTATTTTCATCACATGTTGTTGATTAATATTTGTCATTTTTGGTAAGTGTTATGTGGGTAGACCTATGCTAGTGCAATGTCTTATTCAAGACTAATGCACACTTACGATTACACTACTTGCAAGAATCCGCAAATACCAGGAAATAATTAAGAAATAGATCTAACCGTACCAGTAAACTCGTGGTATCTACTACTCCCTTATGTGAAGTATTGCAAGCTGGGGTTTAGGTTTATGTCACTCCCGCAGCCCACCACAAAAATCCAACACATAATGCATTCCTCTTGGACCATAAAAGGTGAAGTGCTATGTTATAGAGGGACGGAGGTGGATGGTGAGGATGATGGTGATGATGGTGAGGACGATGACGATGATGATCTTGATGATGCTCGGTGCGATAACGGTGATGGTGGTGACGACCCCCCCCCCCTCCGGGAGGGAATTTCCCCTGCGGAATCTCCCCGCGAGGAAGGTGTTTTCTTCTCTCTATCATTTTCATCGTGAAGAGGCAGCAGAAAAATTGTACGAAGTGCCTCCCCGGGATTTTTAGATCAAGGCGGGTAAGTACCCCGAAGGGGAGCTGCTGGAGGGGCATGGGGCCTCTAGGGGCCCACTAGGCCCAGCCAAGAGGGGCCCCGCACCTGGCAGGCGCCTGGGGACCCCCTGGCTCCCCTCTGGTAGCCCTTATGGCTCCCTCGGTGATTTCTGACAAAAACATTTTTTCTGATTTTTCCCGATTTTGGCGACGTCTAGAAAATATCCCTTCTGACAGGTGCTTTTTCTAGCTGTTTACTGACTATGATAAATAATTCCATAAAATTGTAAAAATAGAGGAAACAGCAAAATAACATAAGTATACTGATCTAATAGGGAAAAATATCAATGAATAAGGGTAAATTATCATATAAAATACTGATGCAAAATGGACGTGTCAACTCCCCCAAGTCTAGGCTCCGCTTGTCCCCAAGCGAAAACTGAGCTCGGAAAACATGACCACGG
Organism: Alopecurus myosuroides; assembly: GCA_028641055.1. Lineage (NCBI taxonomy): Eukaryota > Viridiplantae > Streptophyta > Magnoliopsida > Poales > Poaceae > Alopecurus > Alopecurus myosuroides. The sequence goes on from CM054058.1 coordinate 203,485,425, forward strand.
GTTTTATGATGTGAAGTGTCAATAATAAAGAATACATACATGAAGCATCAGCAATTACTCAATAAACACTAACAATTCTATACAACAATATTTCCCATAATGATTCTCAAAGAGAAGTAATGATTCAATCATATAAAGTTATAGTGAGTGCAAATTCATTGAGATATGGCAAACTGTGTTCTTGGTCAGAGAACAACTATCATATCGATCTTATCTTCCCAGAAGAGTCTATGTCAGAGCTATTAAGCAAATAACACATACTTCAATTATCACAAAGTATTTTCATGAATAGAAAACTTCTAGAGATTATGTTCTTAATAAAGGAGGTGAAAACAACTAACAAAAAGGAAGATACTAGTTAGAAAAGCTCTACTTTCAACTTGTTTATTCTCGGGCCCGCGGATACGAGGGTATCCTGGGCCGAATGCCATGGGCCAGTCCCGTGGACGTCCACAGCCTTGCGGAAGCGGCCTGTATCGACCACGAGTCTCACCGAGTCATTCTCCGAATGGACTCGGTCAGTAGGGGGCTGGCCCTTCCGGAAAGACTACTTCTCCGGTCCTTGGAGAGGAGCTCTACCTCGCCCCCGCTTCTCTCTGGGAGGCGTTCCCCTCTCGAGAGGGGACACACCATGTGCGGGTGACGTCTACTCTTCTGCACGCTGACGAAGGAAGGGCGCAAAGCCACGGGGCTCCCTTTGTCCATAGTTGCCGTTCTCATGTATAAAGTGTGGGTAACGGCTGCCCGCGCCAAAGCGCCGCCCCAGGACTTCCTCTTTTGTGCAAGGAGACCAAGACAATGCTACAAGATGGAGGCAACATCACCGGGCGCCCCCACTATCCTGCCATGGACGGTGGCGCTGTCCTCGACGACCAAGACCAAGGAGACAATACAAAGCTCAGCTGGTCTTCATGATTGGCACTTTGTGGTAGCCCTTTGCTGCCAAGTGAGAGGGAAGGAGGTCCAAACGCTGGTATTAGAGCGGACCCTTGGCCCTCGTAGAAGAGGAGCTCAAATCACTCAGAGCCCGCCTTAGTCTGTCCCGAGCACAAGCTCGCATCTTGTACTGTAACTACATTAGTGCAATCCATCAGACAAGCAGGAGTAGGGTTTTACACCGCAATGGTGGCCTGAACCTAGGTAAGCTCTCCGTGTCACCATTGTTGTTGTTCACAAGCTTTCCTCGTGAAGCATCCTCGAGAAGTGTAGGTAGTGTGGTTAGCCCCCAGTGTTCGAACCACTAAAGAGATCATGTCACTTGACAGACCGCTCTCCGACATTTGGCGCGCCAGGTAGGGGGCTAAGGCAATCCTCCACTTCCTCGTCGCCATGGCTCCAGCCACCCGGACCATCCCTCACCTCACCCAAGCCAAGCGCGCTCGCCGCAGGGACTATGCTGATCCGGCAGGCAACGACAACAACGACGACGTGCAACGACGCGACCCACCGGTGCTGATGGCGCACCCGACGTCCAGGACGAAGCCTCCTACCACCCGTCGCAGCAAGATGCACTTGTGTCTCAGCATCCACCACCACCACCGTCAGGAACGCATGGACGCTAGGAGCAGCCAACCCCTGCAGCCCTACTGCTAGCTTGGGAGCTGCTCGCGCACCCGCCTGAGCTTGTCACCGCCGCAAACTTACCCCCGCGACAGTCGCGGGGAGGCGGCACTCGCCAGCCCAGGAGTGCGGCAGCTCATGACGCGCTACCATCTTCTCACGGTGTAAGTTCCCCGGTGCAAGGCGATCCCCGCACAAAGTTCCCTAACAAGGCAACCACCACCAAGGTGCGTGACAAAAGCAGCAACAACTGTCATATCTTGCGCACCCCGCCAGACGCGCGCGTACAGATTAAGCACGGTCACAACCTCGAGCGGCACACCATCCACGATCTCGCCAGGGCCGTCCGCGCCAACCATCCATCGGACCTCGCCGCCCGCGCCACGGTCCACGTCGGGGGCTCCTTCGCTTTCACCAAGAAACTCTGCACGGTCGCATGGTCGCCGAAGTTCAACCCGACGCTACCATCTCGCTATGGCAGCACAATCCCTCCCCTCGACTTCCTGCAGCTGTACAACCTCAGCGTGTGTGCTGCAAAGGGGGACGACAAGTGCATGGCGAACTGGCTGCCCATGGCATTCAAGGGAGAAGTTCTGGTCTAGCTGATGAACCTACTAGAGGGGTCCATCAGGTCGTACGAGGAGCTGTCCGTCCACTTCTTCGCTAACTTCAAGGGCTCCTACGAACGCCCCCTCACCTACAACAACCTCTGCACCATCCGACAGCGTCTTCACGAAACACTTCACCAGTACCTGCAGCACTTCAGCTAGATGCGCAACAAGACCGCCCGTATCGCCAATGCGAATGTCATCCCCGCCTTCGGCGAGAGGGTCACCTTCGAGCGCATGCTTGAAGAGCTCGGCATAAGGGACGACCTCACCTCCATTGTTAAGCTCGTGGACATGGTTGATAGGTGTGTCAAGGCCGAGGAAGGCCACCTCTTTAGGCACAACGCCCCGCACGACGAATCCAGGTCAGTGGCTTCCACGGCCAAAACCAAGACACAGAGCGACGCCACGGACATCAAGTGCAAGGCTCCGACCATCCTGGCAGCAGAGCCAGAACGAAATAATGGCCACAGTGAAGCCGCACCCGTGGCGGAAAACCGCCCCTTCTACGTGTTCCACCGAATGCACTCCCACTCCATTAAGAACTGCTTCCAGCTGGAGAAGATGCAAGGCGACCACCTCATTAGGAGTGGCCAGGAGGGATACTCTCGAGGCGGCGGCTGGCGGCATCCTGGACGAGGAGGCGGCCGTGGCAGCGGTCACTAGGAAGAACGCGGACCGAACAACTACAACGGGTACAACAACTACAACACCAATACTGGTGGCTACAACAACAACAACTACCGGCAGTTTCCTCAGCAGCAGCGCCCCGCCGATGTAGCGTCCCAACCCACCCCCTCCTCAGGTGAACGCTGCCGCTATCTTGAGGGGAACCCGGGCCTCGGCGAGGAACACTGCGGGGGCTACCAAGAACCCAAAGGCTACATCGCCTGCATCCTTGGAGGAGCACAAGATCCCCTCTCCAACCGCCACTTCAAGAAGATCTCTCGCGAGATCAACGCTGTCCTCCCGGGAGTAGAGGCAGCCCAACCTCCCAAGTGGTCCAACCACAAGGTCTCCTTTGGCGCATGGGACCACCCCAAGTCCACAAAGACTGTGGGAACCATCCCCCTGGTCTGCACCCCCACCATCAACAACATCGCCATCACCAAGACACTCCTTGACGGAGGCGCAGGCCTCAACGTCATCTCGGTGCAAACATTGGTCGCCATCACCAAGACGCTCCCACGAGGCCGTTGATGGAGTGTAGACACACGCTCGTTGGGAGGCCCCAAGCACAACGTGTGAAGAGTGCAACAACAAGTTTTCCCCCAGAAAAGAAACCAAGGTTGAATCGACCAGTAGGAGGAAAAGCAACTTCTGAAGGTTGATGCAGTTGATGTGGTAGGGCGCACTACTGGTTCAGCAGCAACGTGGAACCTACTCAACACAATCAATTCACTTTGCCCCAACGTAGCAGTGAGGTTGTCAATCTCACCGGTTTTGCTGATAACAAAGAGGTTAAATGTATGGTGTGGAAACAGTACGAGAACAATATGAAAACAGCAGTAGCTATGTGAAAACAGTGGAAGCAGTGGTTGTATTATTAGTATGAGAAAAATGGACCAGGGTCCACAGTTCACTAGAGGTGTCTCTCCATGAAAGATAGCTAACATGCATGGTGAACAAATTACAGCTGGGCAATTGATAGATAATGAAACATGCATCACATGATGGTTACTATGAGATTCATGTGGGAATTACAACAAGATACATAGACCGTCATCCAACTGCATCTATGACTCAAAATCCACTCTTGGAATATCATCCAAACAAACGTTGGGTATTAAGTTGCAAGCAAAAAATAATCCCAGTAAGCAAAGTGTACAATGTAAACATCGTTGTTTTCTCCCTAATGGCAACATCACATCCTCCATCCGTCACGTTCCTGTCACTCGAGCATAGATGCAAAGGAGGCATGAACCCCCTATCGAGCATAAATACTCCCTCTTGGAGTCACTAGCATGTACTTGGCAAGAGCATCTACTAACAACAGAGAGCATGCAAGATCATAATTAACATACACATGAAGACAACATGATAGATTGATTAATCAAGAGACATAGCATTCAATAATGATCGAATCCCAGCAAACACAACATGTAGCATTACAATAAGATGATCTCGATCATGTAGGACAGTTCAACAGATCTAAACATGAGGCATAAAGAGGAGAGAACAACCATCTATCTACTGCTATAGACCCGTAGTCCAAGGATGAACTACTCACGCATCACTCTGGAGGCGGGCATGGTGGTGTATACCCCTCCGGTGATGATTTTCCCTCCCAGCAGGGTGCTGGGGAGAACTTCAGAACCCTCCCGATCTCGGATTGACGATGACGCAGGCCTCAGGTGTTATTCGTGGAAAATTGGTATATCTCTAGGGTTCACGCATCGAGGGGAATAAATAGGCGAAAGGGCAATGGCGTGGGCGCCCTAGGAGCCCACACCACCCCATGGTGCGGCCAGGGGCGCACCGCCTCATGGTGTGGCCCCCTGTGGCCCCCTCCGGGCCTCTTCATGACTCCGTGGAACCTTCGGGAATTTTAAGACTTCCGGGCTTCAAATTTTCCAATTCCGAGAATATTTCTGGAACAATTTTTCTGAAACTAAAAACAGCATAAAACAGGAACTAGCTCTGTGGCATATTGTCAATAGGTTAGTCCCAGGAAATCGATAAAAATGACATAAAGTGTAAGGAAAACATGTAGCATATGGCATGAAAATAACATGGAACATCAGAAATTAAGGATACGTTTATGACGTATCAACATCCCCAAGCTTAGTTCCTACTCGTCCTCGAGTAGGTAAACGATGAAAACACATAATTTCTGAGGTGACATGCTACCAACATAAACTTGATCATCTAAATTATAAAATCATAAGCAAAACTGAGATCATAGTACTGTAAAGAAAAGCATGATAGATATAATTTTAACAAAGAAACATAGCAATCACTTTACATCATGAAAAGTAACACAAACAAAAGATCATGAATAATAATGCACTCAAAAGTTATACGTTTGTTTCAAGCATAGAGAAAACATAGCAAACTGATGTTTCGCTTTTCCTTAAGAGCGGGGCAAAACATAAATGTCAGGACACCTTCAAAGTTTAAGTGGAAGACTAGAACAAATAGTAACACATCATGAATCAATTAATAATGTTTCTGGGACAAATGCACATTAAACTCGGAATGGCAACTATGCTCTCTCAACTGTGTATAAAGTTAGAAGATGGAGACTCAACGTAAAAGTAAAAGAAATGCCCTTCACAGAGGGAAGCAGGGATCACTCATGTGCTAGAGCTTTCTATTTTGTTAAACAGAGGTATTGAAAACATTTTTTAGAGAGGTGTATGCTTAGGTCATCGAATGGTAAACAGAAAATACAGTATGTCACAAGCCAACTAGACTTCACAAGAGCGGTTCCCATAGAAGGACTCACCTCGGTAGAAGGTCGTCCCTCTTTCTCTTTTGTTTACACAATTATGCTTTGACTGATAAATTAGGGGCAAAATAGTGAAGATAATTTGCTGTATTAATTTGGGGCTAGGCACCCCGCTGCCAGCTCTTCTATCAATTGGATAAGCGGATGAATCCACTAGTCCAGGGTGTGAAAGTCCAATCAACAAGTGAGATAAAGATTCTCTATTTACATCCTCATAAGCTAAAACAGGAGTAATTTTGAAGGTTTTAAAGATAACACATGAGCAATTTACTTTGGAGTGGCGGTTAAATACCACATGTAGGTAGGTATGGTGGACACATTTGGCAAACTTTGGTTTTTTGGGAGTTGGATGCACGAGTAGAGCTCATACTCAGTACAGGTGGAGGCTAGCAAAAGACTGGGAGCGACATATCAAGAGAGCAATGGCCATAATCATGCATAGCGACAAAAACATCTTTAATCAAAGCATAAGTGGTACTACAAGTTCAAAAATAAATGATCATAGAGGCTATAAGTGACTGGTTTGTAGTCATAAACATGGTGTGAGCATGCTTCAAGTCAACCAAATTAAATATTCAAAGGAGAACACAATAAATTTATGCTTCAATATGACAAGAACAACTCATGATTCTTTCAAAGGCACATTAAACAATCTCAGCTATTTGAGACAAACCATTCTAAAAAAATAACCACTAGTCTTTAGAATTAAAATAACATATAGCATGACATGAAAAAGTCTAGCCACAGCCTATACAAGCTTCTATTTGCACCGTTATAAGCACGAAAACTGTACTGATGCTTTCCAACACCAAGAATTTCATACTAAACAAAAACTCTCCAAGAGATACAGAAATGAAACAAGAGAGTACTAACACAACTCTACTAAAACTAACACATCTGAATAAGAGATGCCAGAAAAATAGGAGCTAAAAAGTAATTTTGCAGCAACTAGAAGAAAAACTAAGAATACAAGCATAACGAGTATTCAAACGAAAACGCGGAGTGTGTCTCTCTACCACACAAAGAATGCTAGGTTCCAACAATATTATTGCATCAAGGAAAACAAAAGAAAACAAAGGAAAACAAAAGAAAAACAAACAGACACTCCAAGTAAATTTCATACGATGTGACCGAATAAAAATATAGTTTCACTAGAAGTGACCTAATAAATTGTTGATGAAGAAGGGGATGCCTTGGGCATCCCCAAGCTTAGAAGCTTGAGTCTTCTTAGAGTTTTCTGGGATGAACCACATGGTCATCCCCAAGCTTTGACCTTGCACTCTTCTTGATCACATTGTATCGCCTTCTTCTCTTGACCCTTGAAAACTTCCTTCACACCACACTCAAAGTAATTTGCATTAGAGGGTTAGTGAAACAATCAATAATCCATGGGCTCTGCATGGGACCAAGTGCTATTGATACTTTTAAACATTATCTACAGCCACCTAAGTTTCGTGAAGCAAAGAAATCCACTTGACATAGTAAAAGAGGCAGAATCTGCCAAAACTAAAACAGTCTGTAAAGACGAATTTTTTTGGGGCACTTCAGTTGCTCAGATCGAAAAACATAAGGAACAAAAACATTTTGTAATTAGATGAGGAATAAGCACAAAAAGTTTCAGGTCATTTTGATCTTTCTGGAATTTATACAATTTTTTTCGGTAGACAGCAGAAATGTGTTTCCCGCGCAGAAATCCAAAACCAACTCCAACTTTCGCTAGAAACTTTACTTGGAACAACTAATACATGAAAATAAAGATGTAAAGGAGTTTATACAGAAGTATACAACCCCTTGACTCAAAGAAAACAGAGAAAAACAAAGCAAAAATAAAACCATGGGTTATCTCCCAAGAAGTGCTTTTCTTTAACGCCTTTTAGCTAGGCCCAGAAAAATAGAATCAAGTATTTTCAATTGAAGTAGATGCTCACATAAGAAATATGAATTAAGCAAAAGAGAGCATCAAGAAAAAAAGTATAAAACAAATTTAAATCTAACCCACTTCCTATGCATAGGAATCTTGTAAAGGAATAATTTAAAGAAGCTCAAACTAGAAATCATGGGAAAGTAGAACAAGAGCAACTTCAAAACTTTCAACAAAAAGAGAGGTGTTTTAGTAACATGAAAATTTCTGCAACCATATTTTCCTCTCTCATAATAATTTTCATAGCATCATGAACAAACTCAACAACATAATTATCACATAAAGCATGTTTGTCATGGTCTAAAAGCACACAATTCATATCAACCTAAAAAAACAGTGAGATCAAAATTTAAAATCGACCCTTCTTTTTCTCACTTTTAGCAATATAAAAATGAGATGATTGGCCACTCTTAAAAGGTATGGAACACATTATAGCAATCCTATTTTCAGTATCATTATAATTTATAACATCAAGTAACATAGGACCATCATCTAGAGCATTATCATATAAATTTTCTAAACAAACTTCCTCATTATCAAGCATATCAATAGTTGGAATAAATAGTGGATTATCATAAGATTTGTCAAAGTAGCATGGATTATCATAAATAATAGTAGCAATATCATTCTCACAAGTTCCATTCATAGTAGTATCAAGGCCACAAGTATAGTGATGACCCACAAGTATAGTGGGTGTATCGTAGTACTTTCGATAAATAAGAGTGTCGAACCCAACAAGGAGCAGAAGGTGTTGACAAGCAGTTTCAATGAAGGGATAACTGTAAAAACTGGAAAAGAGATTTGTAGGGTTTTTTGATATTGTAGATAAATAAAGTGCGAGTAAATAAAATGTAGTAGTAATAATTGCAGCAAGTGGCCCAATCCTTTCTTCGACAAAGGACAAGCCGGTGAGTTTACTTATGATTAACAAACGTTTGCGAGGACACACGAGAGGTTTCTGTCAAGTGCTTTTGTTCCATGCAGCTGAATAATATTCAGTGTTTTGATAAGTGTTGTGTGGGTGAATCTATGCTAATGTACCGTCCCATCCAAGACAAATATATACTTGTGATTATACCCCTTGCAAGCATCCGCAACTACAAGAAAGTAATTAAGAAATAAATCTAACCACAGCTTTAAACTCCGGGATCCTACACTCCCTCGTGTAACGGTTTCCTAACGGGGGTTTAGGTTTCTGTCACTCCGGCAACCCCACAATTAGTAGCCAAATACACGATGCATTCCCCTAGGCCCATAAATGGTGAAGTATCATGTGGTCGAAGTTCACATGACACCACTAGAAGAATAACACCACAACTTAAATATCAAACATTAAATATTATTCAACATTACTTCAGTACTAACAACTTGACTTCTCCCATGTCCTCAAGAACAACACGAACTACTCACAACACATCATATGGATCATAATCAGAGGTGATATAATGGATGATAACAATCTGGTCATAAAGTGCAAACACCGATAAATCTCACAAGCATCAACTACTAACAAGTAATCCACACCGGGGGAGAGATCTAATGCAAAACAACGATAGAGGACCCTAATTATTAAAGAGGGATGAAGGTGGATGATGAGGGTGATGGTGCTGGTGGTGATGACGATGATGATGATGATCTTGATGATGCCCGGAGCGATGAAGGTTACGATGGCGGTGATTTCCCCTCTCCGGAGAGGAATTTCCCCGACAGATTTCTCCCCGCGAGAGAGATTTTCTCTCTTGGGTGTTTTTCGCCCCGTAGCAGCGGCGGAATAATCCTTCGAGGATGGAATGAGGCTTAGGGTTCCCTCGGGACCAGGGGAGCCAAAGATAACCCCCAGAGGCGGGCCAGGGTGGCCACACCCCTAGGTGGCGCGGCCAGGGGGCGCGCCACCCCTAGGTGTGGGACCCTGGTGGCCCTCCTCTGGCTCTCCTTCTGGCTGTGTTCCTCCTCAGGACTTTTAGGAACCCCCAGATGTCCCCCTTCTTCTTCTGATCTTCTGAAATATGGTATCTCGACGGTGCTTTTTCCATCAGATTTCTGGTCCCGGTGTTTATTCTCCAAAAAATATAAAACATGCAAAATAAGATAAATAACATAAGAGACGCATCATAACATGAAATATATCGATGAATAACAGAAAATTATGACATAAAATAGTGATGCAAAATGGACGTATCAACTCCCCCCAAGCTTAGACCTCTCTTGTCCCCAAGCGAAACTGAACTCAGAAAACATGACCACGGGTTTATGGAGTGAAGAGTCGATAAATAAAATACGGACAAGCAGCATCACATTTACCTATGCACCAATCATTACAGACAACAATTTCCTCTCATATAACTTAACTTGAAAAGTAAAGGGAATCACAAACAAAGTTGCAAAAGTGAGAATCAAAATTGGTAATGGAAAACTTTGTTCTTGGCCAGAGAAGATTTAATGAAAATATACTTATCTTAGGTGAAGTCTTTATAAAAGGGTTTATATTGTAGAGCTTAACATGTTTAATTATAACAACTCTTTTACAGTGATTCATAGCTTTCAAAATAATATTCATTCATATAATAAAGCATGTGCTAAACAAAGAAGGATAGAAAACATGATTGAATTATCAACATATAGCCGATGAGAACACAACAACTCAAATGCTTGCTGGAGACCAAAGGAAATGGGTTTACTGACTCAACATAAAGTTAAAAGATAGGCCCTTCCCAGAGGGAAGCATTCACCACTCATATGCTAGAGCTTTTATTTTAATAAACAGAGGTATAAAATGCATGACACTCCTCCCATCCATCTTACACAAAACATGGCTAACCGAATCCTCGGGTGCCTGCCAACAATCACAAACTGTGGAGGAGTGTCTAAATTTTGAGAGGTGTATATTTATGTCAACGAATGGAAAACAGAAAATACAGTATGTCACAAGCCAACTAGACTCACAAGAGCGGATCCCATAGAAGGATGCAACTGGTATAGAAGGTCATCCCTCTTTCTCTTTTGTTTACACAATTAAGCTTTGGCTGATAAATCAGGGACAAAAAGAGTGAAGAGAATTTGTATTATTATTTTGGGACTGGGCACCCCGCTGCCAGCTCTTCTAGCATTTGGATAAGCGGATGAAGCCACTAGTCTAGGTGTGTGAGGCCAATCAACAAGTGAGATAAAGATTCTCTATTTGCGTCCTCATGAGCTAAAACAGGAACACAAAACAGGAGTAGTTTGAAAGTTTTAAAGGTATCACATGAGTAATTTACTTGGAGTGGCGGTGAAATACCACATGTAGGTAGGTATGGTGGACACGAATGGCAAGGTTTGGGTTTAAGGCTTGGATGCACGAGAAGAATTCCCTCTCAGTATAGGGTTTTTGACTAGCAAGGATGGGTAGCAAGCATAAGAGTTGAAGGAAAACAAAAAAATATACATATGATGAAACCAATCATGCAATCTTCATTGAAAGCACAAACGATCTTAACTTGTGAATACTAAGTTTATGAGCTAAATGGAAAATTTCTCTTTCTTATACTAGCAACTCAAATTATTATATCTGCTGTCCCAAGCTAAGTTTGCCAAAACCAACTAGATTAACTTGATGATCTCTAGAGTGATACCAAGTACTAATAACAAGCTCAACCATATGACAGAAGTTGAGAACTGAAATAATGTGCATAGAAAGTAAATGATGAAACTTCTCATTAATATTTCAAACCGGCAACTCACACCAAGGGATACAACGATAACCTACTAGGGCGAGACACTTCCATACTGCAAACCATCCTATATGATAACCTCTCTACTCATGATATGACTCTACTGAAAAAGTAAAAAAGATGAAAGATAGTGATGTGATACCGTGGCACTACCCCCAAGCTTGGAACAAGCCGAGGGGATGCCAAAACCAATGACGAATCAATTCTTCGGTGGTTGTGGTGAATCCTTCTCGATGAGCTTACCAATAGATTTCTTCAGATCTTCAATCGCAAACATAAGCATACGCATCACCTCCGTATTGCGATCAATATAGTTTGCATACCTGTAAGACGGTGAATCCCAGCCACCAAGATTTTCCCCCACTCTTCTTTAGGTTGAGAATTTCCTTCATCTGCACGGTTAGAACGATTCATATCCCAAATAGAGGGAAAATCCCTATTGGGCACCTTTTTTGCTCTGATAATCATGAATTAATGTGTGGAAGTAGTTCTTGACTCCCGCAGCAGGTGTCTTCGAAGCCAGGGAGTAACGTGGAACCTTCCCTCCGGTGCTCATCCGCGCGTTTCCCTTGAGCTTGCGGGGGTTAGCCACCACCCTAATTCTTGCAATGGTGGCGCGTGGACGCACTCATGGGTTTTCTTCTGCATCTCCTTCTGCTCCACTCTCGATCTCCTCCTCCGGCTTCAGGTCTTGGACATCATCTTCCTTGGGTCCCTCCCCCTTGTTGTCGTTGGCGGAGACCATGATGCTTATAAAACTGAAAAAAAGATCCTGGCAGAAACAGCTTGAAACAGAAACACGACGAGAAAACAATATACGGACCTCGGGGGGTCCGAGGGATTATATAGCGAAAAGTTTCATAACGAAAGGAAAGTCCGGGTCGAAAACGAGTCGGAGAGGGGCTTGGGGGCGCCCACACCTAGGGTTGGCGTAGCCAGAGGTGGGCCCGCGCCACCCTATGGTGTGGAGCCTCCGGGCTCCGTCTCCCTCTCGTTTCCGGCTCATAAATTTTCATATTTTCTAAAAACAACAAAATATATGTTGGAAGATGTTTCACGAACATTTTCTTACCAAAACTGTTACCTATTCAAAAACTGACTGCAGTTTATGAAATATGCTTCCTAATAAACTCCTCCGGGATCATAGCTTGAATAAATCAACATTTTCATTATAAGGATCTCCAGAGATATAATGCTTGAGTCTTTGGCCATTCACCACTTGTGAAGAGTTGTCTTCAAGGGAAACAATTTTAATTGCCCCTGAACGATATACCTCTTCGATAACAAAAGGTCCTTCCCATCTCGAGAGTAATTTCCTGCAAAAAATCTAAGATGAGACCTATACAATAGAACTTTCTCACCAACATTAAATTCTCTTTTAATAATTCTCTTACCATGCCACCTTTTAACTTTATCTTTAAAGAGCTTAGCATTTTCATATGCTTCACTCCTCCATTCATCTAAAGAACTTAAGTCAAGAAACCTTTTCTCACCAACAAGTTGAAAATCTCTATTTAGGTCTTTCACTGCCCAATAAGCTTTGTGTTCTAATTAGGTCTCTATTTAGGTTCAGGCACAATAGAATCAACAGTATGAACTTCTATATCTCTAGCAGGAACACAATTAACAGTATCTTTATAAGGTGCATGGTACTTTTCCCATTCCTTTTTAGGAATATAAAAATAAGAAGCAAAAGCCTTATCTAAGTTTGCAAAAACTTGAGAATCAAGACCATAAGCAACACTAACATTATGAAAATCCTCAGATTACATAAAAGTTTTAATGCTTTCATAATCATAATTTATACCTGACTTTCTACCTTTTTCATTCTCCCATGCTTCAGTGTTTTCTTGAATACGGTCAAGAAGATCGCATTTAGCTTCATCCTTCATACGTGTAAATGATTCAGAACAAGAAGCATCCAATAAATCCTTATCATGAAGAGGAAGCCTTGCATGGAAATTATTAATAACGATATTACTGGGGAGCTCATGAATGGGGCATTTGAGCATTAGTAACTTCAATCTCCCCCATGCTTGGGCAATACTATCTTCGTCATGAGGCCAAAAATTATATATATAATTCCGATCTCTATGGATTTCACTTGGAGGATAGAATTTAGAATAAAAGAGAGATACAATTTCCTCCCATTCAATAGTCTGGTTATTTTTCAGCGGTTTGAACCATTCAGAGGCTCGGCCTGTCAATGATATAGAGAATAATTTCCTATTCACTTGGCTCATTGTAATACCTGCACACTTGAACAACTCGCATAATTCATGTAAAAAGAGCAAATGATCACCAGGATAGAAATTTCCATTACCTGAATAACAGTTATCCATAATATGTTTAACAATCTTTATAGGTATTTTATAAGTATCCAAATCATCATGAAGTGGGTCACTTACTACCCTAGTAGTGGCAGCAGTGCCCGCAAATAGGGACTCAAAAGGAGTTCCAAACATAGTGTAATAAAGCAGTAGAAAGAAATAAAAACAGAAATAAAAACAACACTTACAACAGAAGCTTCCTTTATCAATTCCACTTCCCAATAGCGCTTCACTCCCCGGCAACGGTGCTAGAAAATAGTATTGATGACCCACAAGTATAGGGGTGTATTTTAGTACTTTCGATAAATAATAGTGTCGAACCCAACGAGGAGCAGAAGGTGTTGACAAGCAGTTTCGATGAAGGAATAACTGTAAAAACTGGAAAACAGATTTGTAGGGGTTTTTGATATTGCAGATAAATAAAGTGCAAGTAAACAAAATGCAGTAGTAATAATTGCAGAAAGTCGCCCAATCCTTTCTTCAGCAAACGAAAAGCCGGTGAGTTTACTTATGATTAACAAACGTTCTCGAGGACACACGGGAGGTTTCTGTCAACTGTTTTTGTTCCATGTAGCTGAATAATGTTTGGTGTTTTGATAAGTGTTGTGTGGGTGAATCTATGATAATGTAACGTCCCATCCAACACTAATACATAATTGTGAGTATACCCCTTGCAAGCATCCGCAACTACAATAAAGTAATTAAGAAATAAATCTAACCACAGCTTTAAACTCCGGGATCCTACGCTCCCTCGTGTAACGGTTTCCTAACGGGGGTTTAGGTTTCTGTCACTCCAGCAACCCCACAATTAGTATCCAAATACACGATGCATTACCCTAGGCCCATAAATGGTGAAGTATCATATAGTCGACGTTCACATGACACCACTAGAAGAATAACACCACAACTTAAATATCAAACATTAAATATTATTCAACATTACTTCACTACTAACAACTTGACTTCTCCCATGTCCTCAAGAACAACACGAACTAATCACAATACATCATATGGATCATAATCAGAGGTGATATAATGTATCATAACAATCTGGTCATAAAGTGCAAACACCGATAAATCTCACAAGCATCAACTACTAACAATTAATCCACACCGGGAGAGAGATCTAATGCAAAACAACGATAGAGGACCCTAATTGTTACAGTGGGATGAAGGTGGATGATGAAGGTGCTGGTGGTGATGAAGATGATGTTGACGATCTTGATGATGCCCAGAGCGATGACGGTGACAATGGCGGTGATTTCCCCTCTCCGGGGAGGAATTTCCTCGGCAGATTTCTCCCTGCCAGAGAGCTTTTCTCTCTCGGGTGTTTTTCGCCCCGCAGCAGCGGCGGAATAATTCTTCGAGGATGGACTGAGGCTTAGGGTTCCCTCGGGACCAGGGGGCCAAAGATGACCCCTAGGGGCGCGCCACCCCTAGGTGTGGGCCCCTGGTGGCCCCCTCTGGCTCTCCTTCTAGCCTTGTTCCTCCTCGGTACTTATAGGAACCCCCGAATGTCCCTCTTCTTCTTCTGATCTTCTGAAATCTGGTATCTTGATGGTGCTTTTTCCATCAGATTTCTGGTCCCGGTGTTTATTCTCCAAAAATTATAGAACATGCAAAATAAGATAAAATAACATAAGAGATGCATCATAACATGAAATATATCGATGAATAACAGAAAATTATGATATAAAATAGTGATGCCAAATGGACGTATCATATAGCAAGTATCAATTTCATCAAAAAGGGATATTTCAAAAGAATCAATAGGATCATCAATATAGCACTCATCCTCCTTTGGTGAGCATGGAGGGCAATCAAATAAGGTATGAGTTAAAGAGTTACTCTCATTGGGAGGTAGAAATGGATAGCTACTTGATTCTTCCTCCTCTTGATCATCACTCTCCTCCTCTTTTTCATCCAATGAGCTTCCAGATTCACCAGTTTCTTCTTCCATAGGTTCCTGCAAGGCATTAGTCTCTCCCTTTGGGGGAGGGAATCTATTAAGATATTTAAGCATGTAGTAATTACAATCTTTGTAATTATGAAAGAAATATTCAAGTATATCATAAATCTCACAATTATAAGGTGCATCATCAATACTTTCAAGCAAATAGGGAATTTCGAATGCACCCTTCAAGCAATAAATTCTTCAATTTGTTCCACATCATAAAAGTCATAATTTCCCTTACCATAATAAGATATGGTAACATTATCATTATACTCACATTGAAAAGGGAGGTGTTTATACTTCCTACGACAACAATATTTATCAAAGCAATAAGTAACATTATAAGTAGAGCACAAGTTTTTAGCATAGTCATGCAATTTATTAATTTGCTCCTATAAGTGTATTCCTTTCTATGACAAACGGTGTTCCTTATAATATTTTTGTTGTTCATCCGTGAACCCACCTTGCCAATAAGATCTGGTTTCAAAGACATCAAACATTGCTAGCAAGCATGATAAAGAAAGTAACAAGCAAAACAATAATAAAGTAAAAATGATTGGAGGCGATAGAATCCCCTTGCAGAAATTCTCTTCCTCCCCAGCAACAGCGCCAAAAAAGCTTGGATGGAGTGTAGACACACGCTCTTTGGGAGACCCCAAGCGTGAGGTGTGAAGAGTGCAGCAGCAAGTTTTCCCTCAGAAAAGAAACCAAGGTTGACTCGACCTGTAGGAGGAAAAGCAACTTCTAAAGGTTGATGCAGTTGATGTGGTAGGACGCACTACCGGTTTAGCAGCAACGTGGAACCTACACAACACAATCAATTCACTTTGCCCCAACGTAGCAGTGAGGTGGTCAATCTCACCGGTATTGCTGATAACAAAGAGGTTAAATGTGGTCTAGAAAATAGTATGAGAACAATATGAAAACAACAGTAGCTATATGAAATTAGTGGAAGCAGTGGTTGTATTATCAGTATGAGAAAAACTGACCGGGGTCCACAGTTCACTAGAGTTGTCTCTCCATAAAAGATAGCTAACATGCGTGGTGAACAAATTACAGCTGGGCAATTGATAGATAATGAAACATGCATGACATGATGATTACTATGAGATTCATGCGGGCATTACAACAAGATACATAGACCGTCATCAAACTGCATCTATGACTAAAAATCCACCCTATGAATATCATCCGAACAAACGTTGGGTATTAAGTTGCAAGAAACCAATAATCACAGTAAGGAAAGTGTGTAATGTAAACATCGTTATTTTCTCCCTAATGGCAGCAGCACATCCTCCATCTGTCACGTTTCTGTCACTCGAGCACAGATGCAAAGGAGGCATGAACCCACTATCGAGCATAAATACTCCCTCTGGGAGTCACTAGCATCTAATTGGCAGAGCATCTACTAACAACGGAGAGCATGCACGATCATAAATAACATACACGTGAAGACAACATGATAGATTGATAATAAAGAGACATCGCATTCAATAATCATCAGATCCCAGCAAACACAACATGTAGCATTACAATAAGATGATCTCGATCATGTAGGGGAGCTCACGAGATCTAAACATTAGGCATAAAGAGGAGAGAACAACCATCTAGCTGCTGCTATGGATCCGTAGTCCAATGATGAAATACTCTCGCATCTCTCCGGAGGTGGGCATGGTGGTGTAGAGCCCTCCGGTGATGATTTTCCCTCCCGGCAGGGTGCCGGGGAGAACTCCAGAACCCTCCCGATCTTGGGTTTACGATGATAGCGGCCTCAGGTGTTTTTCGTGGAAAAGTAGTATATCTCTAGGGTTTATGCATTAGGGAGAATAAATAGGTGAAAGGGCAATGGCGGTGGGCACCCGAGGGGCCCACACCACCCCATGGCGCGCCCAGGGGGCGCGTCACCTCATGGTGTGGCCCCTCTGTGGCCCTCCTCCGGGCCTCTTCGGGACCCCGTGGTACCTTTGGGAATTCTAAGACTTCCGAGCTTCAAATTTTCCAATTCTGAGAATATTTCCAGAACAACTTTTATGAAACTAAAAACAACATAAAACATGAACTGGCTCTGTGGCATCTTGTCAATAGGTTAGTCCCAGGAAATCGATAAAAATTTCATAAAGTGTAAGGAAAACATGTCATATGGTATGAAAACAACATGGAACATTAGAGATTAAGGATACGTTTATGACATATCAGCCGTTCACCGGCGTCACCAACGGAACTACGGTTCCCCTGGGACAAGTGCGCCTCGCCATCAGGCTCGGCACCCATTAGAACTACCGCACCGAGACCCTCAACTTCGACGTGGCACACATTGCCCCCCTACAAAGCCATCCTCGGCTACCCAGTCCTCGCAAAGTTCATGGCCGTGATGCACCACAAGACCACTACATCCTCGAGTTGTGCACCTGAACTCTTGCGAGTATTAGCCCCATCACGATGGGAGTCCCGTGTCCGCATGGTGACAGCAAGTGCTTCTTGGGGGACCACAAGGTCACGGCATCCCCAAGTGTTTTGTAAAAGAACAATGCCTCATCCTAGTAGTAAAATTAGTTGTTTTCCGGATAATTCTCTGTCTTTCGCATGCCAGCATGCTTGTATCTCTGTATCCAACACACTCATGAGCATTCATTTCAGTATGCATTTTTTCCTCTAAGGGAGGTGCACAGATGAATTTTCCTCACGAGAGCACCCCGCGAGCGGGTGCTAGAATGGTGTATGCGTACAGGTCGCTACTGTACACAACACCTCGCCAAGTTCCTTGGCGCAATTCTCCTCGCGAGATCCTCACAAAGGAACAGTCAAACACACACCGCTCTAGAAGACACAAATGATTGCAGGCGGGTACACTCCATGGAAGCAAGTGCGCAACCCGCTACAAGGAGCCTATTGAGTTATCTACACGGGACAACAAGAAATCCTCCATAAATGACACAAACAGGATGTCTTGAAGGACAGCACCACGCAAAAAGCTAAGTACTCTCTCACAGAAGCATTCAAAACACACAAAGAGAAGGGTACGATAATAGAAATACATGATATCCTTTAACAGACTAAATAAGTTCATAGGAATTCAAGATAAATAAGGGCGGAGAAAGGAGGAAGACTATCAGGCGGCATGACCATCAGCTTGCGCTATGTCACCTGTGACAGCTCGCGTGAAAACCTTCACAAAGGCACCCACGACATCCTTCACACGAGCAGCAAGAGAAGCGGCGTGCTCCTCGGGGACCTCGCCTACCAAGGAGCCAAGCCTGAAGTCTGGCCAGGCCATCAAGACGTGGGATAACAAGTGGGTCATCACCTCCGCCAGCAGCTGGCGGCACTCCTCGTCAATGACATCGTCGATGCTCTAGATGTCCTCCTGCTGCGAGTCAAGAAGCCCAACAAAGAAGTGGAGGCCGTGCACCGCATCGTACCCACTGCGGGAGGCGCCATCTCAAGGCGTGGCCATTCACCCACCTCACGGGCGTAACGGACATTGCACTGGAACTCCTCCTCCATCTGGTGTCGGAGCTCCTGCGCCGGTCCCGGCAGCTCCTCCCGCTCGGGCGCCCCATCAGCAAGAGGAGCGAGCTGCTCCCGCAGGGAGAATAGTTCCCCGTGGAACCATGCAAACTCCGCGGCAGCGCGCTCCCTTGCGCTCGTCTCCTTGTCGTCCTGCTTGCGGAGTTGGGCAAGCTCGTCCTTGAGCCTCTCAGCCTC
Organism: Alopecurus myosuroides; assembly: GCA_028641055.1. NCBI lineage: Eukaryota > Viridiplantae > Streptophyta > Magnoliopsida > Poales > Poaceae > Alopecurus > Alopecurus myosuroides. Next base: position 203,504,664 of record CM054058.1, read on the forward strand.
CAGGAGCAGCACCCGCTGGCTTCATCAAGAACTTTCCTCTCCTGCTGGAGTTTGGCACTGAACTACGCATCAAGATCCCGACGGTATGCCTCGCGTCCCGCTTGGATCTCCTTCTCCACCAATTTTTGTTGTTGCTCTCGTTGTTCCTTCAGGTCGTAACTCAGCTTCTCGAGTCATTCGTGCTCCACGCTGACCTTGACCACGATCTGGTTTACCTCCACCTCGCGCTTCCTAACCTCCTCCGCAAGAGTGTAGGCCTTCTCCTCCCTAGTGGAAAGGGAGGCCTCACGAGACCTCGCCTCTGCCTCGCGAGGGGTCAGAGACTCCTCACGGAGGGTGAGGGCCTTCTCCCGCTCCTCACGGGCAAGTTCCCAGTCATCGACCTTCCTCCGGTGCTCTTCCTCTTCAAGTTGGAGTTTCTCCTGGCGGTCCTTGGTGGCGTCCAGTATGCTGCTGGCCTCCTCGAGCTTCTCGGCTGCCTTTCGCACGCAGTTCACGCACTCCCGCGTGGGGTCGCTGAGTTTCTGCTGGCGTACATCCTGCGCGGCTTTCTCCCTCGCCTGGCTCGAAAGCACCGCTTGCCAAAACTAGGCGCCCAAGATTTCCAGGAGCTCGCTTTCCTTGGTAAGCAGGTGGGAGTGCGCCCCGCGTGCTGAGCTGGAGCGCATCCACGATGTCCTTGGCAAAATCGAACAAGGGGCCATCCGAGTTGAGATCAGCGGAGTTTCGGGAATGGACCTGAGCGGACCACCGCTCCTCCGCCGTAAGGTCATAGAACAAATCGTTCGGCAAGGATGAGCCGTCGAGACCCAAGGCGGGAATGTCCTGAAACATCCGGTCCGCCGTGGCTAGAAGGTCCGGCTGTGACGACCCGGCAGAGGGACCCGCTGCGAAGCTGGAAGCACCCTAGGGCGGCGGAGTAGAAGGCCTAGCCCTGGCTTTCTTCACGCCAGGGGTCTCGATCTCCCCATAATTCGTCAAGATGATGGGATATGCATCAGTGCCACCCTCGCGAAGCGTCACGGCAGCAGGCGATGAGCTCAAGAGCGCCTCCTGGAGGACGGAGGGAGCGGTGGCTTCTGAGGTCGCAGTTGCATTCACCACCGACGGCATGGGGGCTGGCCCTGGACCCGTGACATCCGACCCCATCACCGCCACATTCTCAAGAGGTACTTCGATGCCCCTCTCCACCGAAGCTCCGGCCGCTGTCGAGGGGGGCCTCGACATGAGCAAGCTCCTCGGCGAAGGGTGAGCGTGGATGGTCCCACCTCTCCTCTGGTGCTACGAACGGCATCGAGTCCTCTTGAGACGGAGGAGACCCCTCCAACGTCTTCGCCCTCTTTGCGTAGGATCTGCATCACGAAAGAAGATTAGCAACAAGGGCGACAAAGGTAGAAGGGTATGTCTCATGAAGACTTACTGCACGCGGTAGCCCCACGCCGGTGGCATGCATCTCTTGGTGCGGGATCTCGCCTCAGGAGCTCCTTCTGCAGAAGGAGTGCTCGTGCCGGCATCAACCACCATGGGGCGAGGCCCCTTCTCCTCATGGGCTGCTTCAACCTCTTCGCCAGCATCACCAGCGTGGGAGCATGCGGACGACAAGGGAGAGGTGGTCGAGTCCTCCGACGACTCGCTCTCCCCCTCCAGGTCCTCTCCAGTGGCGACTTCCTCGAGGGGGCGCTTCCTCGACACCCGAACATGTGCCTCATCAATGGGGGTGGTGTCCTCTTACCCTGTGGAATCCACCTCACTCTCCTCTAGAGGATGTAGGGTGAAGGGGTTGTCCTGCCTGGACTTCTCTCCATCCACGCATCACAGCGATCACTGCATCACGGGCCGCCTCGTCAAGGTTGTATAAAAGAACTACAGAAGAAAGGAGAGGCATAGGGGAGTCATTGGTGAGGAGGGTCATCATCATCACCTCGAGATCCTTACCCTCGAGTAGGGTGCCGCTCAGCCTCATCTTGTCTTCTGTATCGCCATAGTAGCACATGAGGCGTTTGAGCCTCTAGAGAGGCGTCAGGCGCTAGTGGACAAATTCGCGGACGACCATGGAGGCTATGAGTCCTCTCTCACGCTTCTCCTCCATGCGCTGCACTAGGGGCACCATGGCCCTCCCATCGAGCACCTCCCGACCCCAGCCGACGTGCAACCGGGTCGAGCGGTGGGGACTCTAAAGAGCTCGCCGGTGTCACGAGCGTCCAGGTATACCCAACGCTGGGCAATGTCATCCACCTTCTTCGAGAAATCTAGGTAGGGGAACAAGACTCACCTGCACAAGCCTACACAGAAGGAGACGCAGCCAGCGCACATGGTCTTCCCCGTCACCCGGATGCTGAAGAAGGACCGGAAAAAGGCGACGAAAGGCCTAATCCCCAAGAAAGACTCACACCAGAAGGTGAAGAGAGATAGGGTGAGGATGGAGTTAGGGTGGAGGTGCAAGACATGAATCTGGTACCATTCTAGAATGGCGGTGAAGAAGGTGCAGAATGGAGGAACCATACCCGCGAAGATGGTGTGATAGAAGAACTCATACGCGGAGGCAGAGAAAGTGCCTCGCTGCGCCGAGCCCGCATTAAGGGAGGTGGTCCCATGCTCATTAGTGGTGCAGAAAACCATGAGCCGAGCCTTCTCGGGGGACGTGTTGGCGGGGATGCAGGAGGGCTGCGACACCATGCTCGCCCAGGAAGAGGTTGACGCTGAAGTAGCAGCGGCCTTGCCTCTTGTCTTAGCCGAAGCTCTTTCCTTGCCGGTCATGGAGATGGAGGTTCTTCAGAAAAGTGGAAGGTCTGAAGGAAGAGGAGTCGAGAAGGCAATGTCGGATGAGAAGAATGAGAAGATCCATTGCCTCCATGCTCTGGCTCTATGAGTCTGGGCCCACCACGACACGAAGAGCCATTGTCATCGCCTCGTGAAGATAGTGGGACGCCGACCAAAGTGCCAAGTGCCCACGACTGGCCTTGCAGCAGTTGGATCCACGCCGTCTCGTATCCTTCGGCCATGTATCCGTTGCAGGCCCGCGGGCTGCTGTTGGGCCCACGGATGGGGTATCCTGTGCCGACTGCCGCGAGCTAGTCCCGTGGGTGTCCACAGCCTTGCAGAAGCGGCCTGTATCGGCCAAGAGTCTCACTGAGTCGTTCTCCATATGGCTCGGTTAGTAGGGGTTGGCCCTTCCGGAAGGACTACTTCTCTAGTCCTTGGAGAGGAGCTCTACCTCGCCCCCGCTCCTCTCTTGGAGGCGTTCCCCTCTCGAGAGAGGATACACCATGTGCGGGTGACGTCCGCTCTTCTACACGCTGACGAAGGAAGGGCGTAGAGCCACAGGGATACCTTTGTCCGAAGTTGCCGTTCTCGTGTATAAACTGTGGGCAACGGCTTCCCGCGCCAAAGCGCCGCCCCAGGACTTGCTCTTGGTGCAAGAAGGACACGGCGATGCTACAATACGGAGGCAACGTCACCGGGCGCCCCCACTATTCTTCCATGGATGGTGGCGCTATCCTCGACGACCAAGACCAAGGAGATAGCATAGAGCTCAGCTGGTCTCCACAATTGGCACTTTGTGGTAGCCCTTTCCCGCCAAGTGAGCGAGAAGGAGGTCCAAACGCTGGTATAAGAGGGCCACCTAGGCCCTCGTAGAAGGGGAGCCCAAATCACTTAGAGCCCACCTTAGTCTGTCCCAAGCACAAGCTCACATCTTGTACGGTAACTACATCAATGCAATCCATCAGATAAGCAGGAGTAGGGTTTTACACCGCAATGGTGGCCTGAACCTGCGTAAACTCTACATGTCACCATTGTTTCTGTTCACAATCTTTCCTCATGAAGCATCCTCGAGAAGTGTAGGTAGTGCAGCTAGCCCCCAGTGTTCGAACCACTAGAGAGATCCTATCACTTGACGGACCGCTCTCCGACATTTACCATGATGGTAATGTCAACTGCAATAAAACATGGCTAAACATCATCTTGTCCATATAAACGAATGCATCTTAGTTCAACATAATAAGCTTGCTAGTAGAGAACAGAGGGAATAGGTAAACTGACTCAATCCTGTTAGTAAAGAAAGGCCCTTCACAGAGGGAAGCAGAGATTACTCATGTGCTAGAGCTTTTTATTTTGATAAAACAAAGGCATTGAAAATGTAATTTTGAGAGATATGTATGTCTATGTTAACGAATGGTAATGAAAAACTTAACATAACCCATGTCAAGAAAGGTGTTTAGACTTTTGAGAGTGGTTTCCGTTAGCTTTATTAGTTGGCACCTCCCCCACCTTTCTTTCACAAACCAGGGCTAGCCATATCCATGGGTACCCACCAACTTTCATCAATCCATGGGGAAGTCCCTTTTTATTTTATATTATTTGGCACCAGCTCTCTTGCGATTTTAGATGAGCACTGATTCCATACTCATCGGGTGAAATAAGAAAGAAGAAACTTGCTTGACATAAGACATGGTAAACTTTAAACTACTTCCTCATGAGCTAAAACAGGTCTGATATTTTGAAAGTTTTAAAGGTAGCACACAATAAATTTACTTGGAGTGGCAGTGCAATACCACATATAGGAAGGTATGGTGGACACTTGTGGGAGGTTTTTGGTTCATGTATTTGGATGCACGAGTAGTGATCATACTCAGTACAGGGTTTTTGGCCAGCAAAGGCTTTGTAGCAAACATACAAAGTTGAGATATGCAAACAGATATATATAACCATGCAATAATATAAAACATGAGGTATTACAATCGTCTTCCTTTTCAGCATAACACATCAATCATAAGAACATAAACATGAAGGTTTTGCAAGCATAAAAGATCTATGGGCCTGCATGTAAAACATCTCTTGTTTCTTCTAAGTCTCTAAGTTTTGTTCATGTTTGCCAATACTCAATAAATTTCTACTACTATACCCAACATGAGATCACTACTAAACACAAGACAACCATGCGAGAATAATTTCCACGAATAGAACATATAGTGCTACTAAGTAAGAAGAAAACTTCATATCTTCATCATAGGCAAACTCACACCAACAGATACAAAGCTTCAATTACAAAGGAGTGATAGCCCAACTTGCAAAAGACCATACTATAAGATAACCTCCGTAACCATCATAAAACACACGGTTCTAATAATAAAAGCAAAGATAGTTATACCGGGGAAAATCCCCCAAGCTTGGAACAAGCCAAGGGAGTGCCTATTACCCATAGTGATTAGGCTTGATTCTTCGGTGGTGCTTGGATGGCCCTAATATGATCTTCTGGAGTGAGTACCCAAACAATATCAGCTTCCACATTGTATGGATCACCGGATAAATAATGCTTGAGTATTTGGCCATTCACAATTTGTGGATTGGTGCCTTGGAACCTATTAATCTTGATAGCACCAGACTGATAAACTTCTTCCACGACAAAAGGTCCTTCCCATTTAGAGGGTAATTTTCCTGCAAAAAATCTGAGATAAGACCTATACAATAATAATTTATCACCTACGTTAAATTCTCTTTTGAGAATCCTTTTATCATGCCATCTTTTAACTTTTTTATTTAAACAACTTGGCAATTTCATAAGCTTCACTTCTCCATTCATTTAAAGAACTCAGATCTAACAATCTTGTCTCACCAGCTTATTTGAAATCACAATTAAGTTATGTAACAGCCTAATAAGCTTTGTGTTCTAGCTCAAGGGGTAAATGACAAGCTTTTCCATAAACCATTTTATAAGGAGAAATGCCCATGGGGTTTTTATAAGTAGTTCTATAAGCCCACAAAGTATCACTGAGTTTCTTAGACCAATTCTTCCTAGATTTGTTATAAGTCTTCTGAAAAATTAATTTGATCTCCCTATTTCATAATTCTAGTTTACCACTAGTTTGGGGATGATAAGGTGAAGCAATTCTATGATTAACATCATATTTAGCAAGAGTTCTTCTAAAAGCACCATGAATGAAATGACAACCTCCATCAATCATGAGATATCTAGGCACACCAAACCTAGGGAAAATTATGTCCTTAAGAATTTTCATAGAGGTTTTATGATCAACAATTTTAGTTAGAATAGCTTCTACCCATTTAGTGACATAATCAACAACAACGAGAATATGAGTATAGCCAAGTGAAGGGGGAAAAGGACCCATAAAGTTAAATCTCGAACAATCAAAAGATTCAATAACTAGATAATAGTTCATAGGCATTTCATTACGTCTACTAATGTTACCAACCCTTTGACTTTCATCACAAGTAGCAATAAATTTCTTTGCATCTTTAAAACGAGTAGACCAGTAAAAACTTGATTGTAAAACCTTGTGTGCGGTTCTTTCACCAGCATGATGCCCTCCATAAGGACTATTATGACATCTCTTCAATATTTGCTCTTGCTCATGCTCAGGTATACATCTTCTTAAAGTTCCATCTACACCTACTTTATATAAATGTGGGTCATCTTAAAAGTAATGCCTCAAATCATAAAATAATTCCTTCTTCTATTGATAAGTAAAGCTTGGAGGCAAGAACTTAGAAACAATAAAGTTAGCATAATCATCATACCAGGGATTTTCATGTGAGTTAACCTTAATAGTAGCAAGTTGTTCATCATGAAAACTATCATTAACTAGAATAGGATCATCAGGAATGTTTTCCATTCTAGATAAATTATCAGCAACAGGATTATGAACTCCTTTCCTATCGATAATATGGAAATCAAACTCTTGTAACAAGAGCACCCATCTAATAATCCTAGGCTTAGCATCTTTCTTTTCCATAATATATTTAATAGCAGCATGATTTGTATGAATAGTGACTTTAGAATCAACAATGTACTACCTAAATTTATCACAAGCAAAAACAACAGCCAAAAACTCTTTCTCAGTGGTGGCATAGTTCCTTTGAGAACTATCTAGAGTCTTACTAGCATAATTAATAACATTCAATTTCTTATCTACTCTTTGTCCTAATACAGCTCCTACAACGTAATCACTAGCATCACACATAATTTCAAAAGGAAAGTTCCAACAAGGCGGTTGACCAATAGGAGCAGTTATTAAAGCTTTCTTAAGAACTTCAAAGGCTTCTTTACAATCATCATCATAAAAAGGAACATCTTTTTGAAGAAGATTGGTAAGAGTTCTTGAAGTCTTAGAAAAGTATTTAATAAATCTCCTATCGAAACCAGCATGACCAAGAAAACTATGTGTACCTCTGATGTTCCTAGGATAGGGCATCTTTTCAATTGTATAAACTTTGCCCTTGTCAACTTCAATGCCTCTTTCAGAAATTTTATGTCCAAGAACGATTTCTTCATTCTCCATAAAGTGACATTTTTCCCAATTCGAAACAAGACTAGTATCCTCACAGCACTGCAAAACTTTGTTAAGATTATGGAGGCAACTGTCAAGAGAAGTCCCATAGACAGAGAAGTCGTCCATGAATACCTCCACAATTTCCTCGCAAAAACCATGAAAGATGGCAGACATAGATCTTTGAAAAGTAGCAGGTGCATTGCGTAAACCAAAAGGCATACGTCTAGAAGCATAAGTACCATAAGGACAAGTGAAAGTGGTTTTGTCTTGGTCTTACTTTTTAACATGGATTGGAGAGAAACCAGAATAATCATCCAAATAGAAAAAGTGAGTGTTTTTAGACAATCTCTGTAACATTTTACCAATAAAAGGCAAAGGATAATGATCCTTCTGAGTAGCTTTGTTCAATTTTCTAAAATCAATGCACATTCTATATCCTACTAGAGTTCTTTGGGGCATAAGTTAATTTTTATCATTAGAAACAACATCCATACCTCCTTTCTTGGGAACGCAATGGGCAACACTAAACCATCTACTGTGGGCAATAGGATAAATAATACCAGCTTCGAGAAGCTTCAATATTTCACTTCTCACCACTTCTTTCAGCTTTGGATATAATCAGCATCGATGATCAACCACGGGCTTAGCATCAGGCTCAAGATTAATTGAATGCTGACATAGAACAGGACTAATCCCTTTAAGATCATTCAAAGAATAACCAATAGCTTTGCGGTGTTTCCGGAGTGTTTCCAATAATCGTTCTTCTTCATACTCTTGAAGGTTAGCATTGCCAATAACAAGATATATTTTATTTTCATCTAAATAAGCATATTTAAGTGTCTCAAGAAGAACTTTAAGATCAAATACTGGGTCTCCTTTAGGTGGTAAAGGTGTCCCTATTGATTCAACAAGATTAGTGGTTGATCAAGGAAAATGTCCTCCAATTCATTCCTTTCCTGCATATACATGTCATTCTCATGTTCTTCCATGAATTGTTGCAAAGGATAATTAGGTGGAATAGAAATATAACCAATTTATTCAATATCTAGATCTTCACGAGGTAACTCTTTATAATGACGTTGTTTAGCAATGTTACTAAAATTAAATTCATATTGTTCATCACCAAATTTGAAAGACACTTCTCTTTCTTACAATCTATAACAACATCACATGTATTAAGGAAAAGTATACAAAATACAATATGACAAGCTTTTCTTCAACTGAGCCAAGTATTAAAAAGTCAGTGGGGTATTTTACCTTACCACATCGAACTTCAACATCTCTTACAGTACCCATTGGTGAATTATTCTTTCTTTTGGCAAACTGAATAGTAACACCAATGTCATCAATTTCACACGGAGCAATTTCATTCATTATTTTTTGATATAGAGAAAAAGGGTATGGCACTTGCACTTTATCCCAAATCGCAAAGTCCATACTAACTATGATAACCTATTTTGACAGAAACAACATGTGTGCCAACAACAGGTCTATTATGTTTATTAGGTGCCACTAGATTAGAGGGAGCCTCACAAAAGTATATATCACACCCATCAATATTTTCAGCAACAAGATATTTAACCATGGCAACCGTAGGTTCCAGAATTATTTGATCTTTAGGTTCTGTCGTGGGATAATCACGGCAGACGTTACCGGGGGTAACTTATCTTTGGGCAATTCGACTCTGGTGTTTGGGAGAGGGTTTAGCTCAAGGGAAACCATGGTGATATGCGATCTGGTAGCCGGCAATCGAGTCGCCGAGTCTCCGATCTGAATATATTATCTCAACTCTCGTGTTACAAAGGATACTCGAATATCTCGTGATCGTATGATTGTCTCTAATCTAACCCTAGGGGCCGGTTTATATAATATCCGGACCTCCTGGTTTACTACCCAAGGTATACTCGGAGTCCTACCCGGACACTGCTTACAAACCCTAAATTTCCTTATCGGAACCCACAATCCGGGTTACGAGGCCTACACTCTTGGGCCTTCTAGAAACTCCTTTTCCCTAAGCCGGGTCTTGCGTAGCGCCCTTTGGGCCGAGTTACACCTTGGCGTTAGCCTACCGGGTTATCATCCCTCCATCAGTAGTCCCCAGAATAGCTTGGGCTTCACGGGGTCCTCCTTGAAGCGCATGCTATTCCCTGCAAAAATAATAAACATACAAATTCATAAAAGGCCGGGTTAGGTTGCTTTGATAAACAGCTAGGCCTAACTCCACTGGTGGTCCATATAGTAACCCGGCTTTCCCCGAATCCTCCCTTATTTTCCCGGGTCAACACTCCGAGGAAAACACAGAAGACCCGGCTTGCTTCGCTCGTTAATTAGCCCGGATATCGCGGAAGTGATTTACTCTCATAATTTCCGGATATCGCGCACGGGCACTTAACTGCTTATCCCAACAAATCCGGGCAGATACCCCTTATCCCAAAATTTTTGGTTCCCGCTCGCCAGCCTAGGTTTCCCCCACCCGCACCTATAAATAAGGGCCTTGGGGGGTAACCTAACCTAACTTCTCATTTCTCTTCCATCTCTTTCGCCTCCGGTGCTCCCTCACTCGAGCTCGCCGTCGCGCCACTACGGAGACCCCGGACGCGCCGCCGGAATCGAGCCGCCGCCAGCTGCGCTCGTCCACGATCCGCACCACGCCGCCGTCAGCCTCCGCCGCCGCGCCCTCGAGCTGCCCGCCGGGAGATCCCGCAGGCCACCGCGGCTACGTCATTTGCCACCGCCGCAACCTCCTCCGGACATCACCGGTAAGCTTCCCTCCATGAATCTCACCTTCAAGCTTTTTGCTCGAACCAGATTGGATCTAGGTCCGCCCTTAGGTCATCTTCTTGTTCCGTACCGATTTAGATTGACCAACTCTACTCTTGCTTATCTAATTGCTCAATGGTAGATCCAATAACACTCTCCTGTCACTCGCAACCATTAATCTCTCCGCAAATTTCTCCGCAAATTTTCCAATCTAGGTGTAGTCTGTCAAGATTTTCCGTAGTCGTTCTTCGATACCCGGACAATCCACTATTTCCGGATTTCTCATTTACTCTCTAGGTAACCAGATAACCAACCCTCTTTCACAATTTCTCACTGATATTCGGATAACCTGTAATCTCTATAGCTGCTCGTTGACACTTGGATAACCCGTAATTTCCGTGCCGCTAATTGATACTCGGATAACTCGTAGTTTCCGGGTCTTAGTTACTCATGTTCTGCACTCTTGCCTTGTGTTTTGCAGACCGAACAAATGGCTCCCAAGAACAAGGGGAAACAGCCGGCAAAGCCAAAGTCAACTCAGTCCATCTCTGCCAACTGGGCACGGTCTACCGTGACCAAGGCGAAGCTAGAGGAACTTGCCGAGTCTGGCGTCCTTCCATCTCAGGAGGATATCCTTTGGAGAGTACCGGGCGACGAGACCCAGCCTACCCCCAATCCGAATGAGGTAATATGCTTTGTGGAGCACGTGATCCGGGGATTTCGTCCTCCGGGTCACTCCTTTTTTCGTGAGCTCCTTAGACACTACGGCCTCCGAGTATTCGACATAGGGCCTAACTCTATGTTGAATATAACTCACTTCATCGTCCTTTGCGAGTCTTACCTGTGCATCCCACCAAACCTTGCCCTCTTTCTAGAACTGTTCCAATGCAAACCGTGCCGCGAAAGCGGTGACGGGGCCATTTTGGCCTGCGGCGGTGTGTCTATCCAACGCCGAAAAAATTCACCTATGCCGACTCTTAGCTTAAACTCCCACGTCAAACATTGGCAAAAATCCTTCTTTTATTGCCGGGACGCCTCCCCACCCGGCGAAAAGAGATTGCCAGGTTTCTCGGAGGGCCTCTTAGATTTGTCCGACACTTTCAATGCATTCGCTTCTGAGTCGGACAGGGAGTCCATCCAGCCCTACTTAGCCAAGATAGCCGCCCTTTCCGCTCATGGCCTCCTTGGGCTTAATCTAGTAAAAACTTGGGTAAACTTCCGGATCCAGCCCAACTCCATTCGTCCCAAATTGATGTGCGAGTACTCGGGGCATGTAACGGATGCGCTCCGTTATTCTTCAAGGAATTATCCGGCTGGTGATACAAACAAAATCATCAAAAGTTTCCTGACTGAGAAGATGGACGTGATCAAGAATATAGCCGGCTTAGAGCCGTATACTCGAGATAACCCGGCCCCTGCGGTAAGATCCGGCACTTATTCTTTTACTCTTGTACTTTTACTTGATACAATTACTAACTCTCACTTTTATGCCTTTACCTCAGGCTGATAGCGCTTTTTGGAACATCGAGACTCCCCCCACCTCCGAGAACCCGGAAGAAGAAGAAGAGCCGGCTGACACCGATGAAGGTATCATCCGGGTTTCAATCATCTTAACTTCTATTACTTTGATTTCCCATTTTTTTCTCCTTTTCCGACTATGTATTTGTGCCTTTCAGGAATGGATGATAAGGATGACAAGGACGACAAAGAAGACCCGGAAGAAACCGAGAGCGATAAAAGCGAGGCCGAGCCGGAAGTTGAGGTCGGAGCCAAGAGGAAAACCCGAGGGGTCGTTTTCAAGGTTCCCTACTCCTCCATGTCCTCCAAACCCTATTATTTTGCTAACATGCGCGAGCTTAACGAACAATTTTCCAACTCACCAAACTTGAAGGATCCGCCTCTAGCCAAGCGTAGGGTGACCCGGAATTCCCCGGGTGAGGATCCCCTCAACCAGGGTATCCCCACGTCCCCAGTTCGCCGTGTCGGTACTTCTCAATCCTGCCCTTTTGATTCACTCAAAAGATGTCCTTCTCCCAATCACCCTTTGCGCGGAAAACTCCGAGTCTCACTTTCTCAATCTCTATCAGCTTCGTCCGGGTCTAGCAACGAGCTTCCGCCGGACTTCGTGGTGAATACCGGGTAAGTTACATTTGTTGCTACCTGTTACACTGGCTCTTTCGATAGCTTTTACTCATTAGTACTAACCATCTCTTTTACTTTCCTTAGTGCCCAGGTCACGATCAGTGTCCCGGACGACGTGGACATGGATAACCGGGAGACTGAAGGGCCGGTTGATGATATGGACGCCGCAACTGGCGGTGCTGCTGAAGAAAACCAAGGACAAGACCCCCTGACAGACTCGGCCCAGCAGGAAGCCGGGTCTCCCAAGCCATCTGAGGAACCTGAGGACGACGCCGTCGAGATCCTGGGCATGAGGGTGGGCACTCCCAATTCTGACACCCAGGCAGCCCGGGTCTCGACCCCAAAGCCGGAGAAGACTCCTCCTCCGAATGATCAGGCCGCCGGCTCTTCCGGTAACAAGCCCGAAGATATGACCTTTACCCAGATGCTCGACGCCCTGCACACCTTGAGGGCTGACGAAGAAAGTGTCCTAGAAGCCTTGATAGCCAAACATGAGGTAAATCCGAGTAATATTGCCTGTATATTTGTCTAGTCCCCAAGTTCCGAGTGAACTTATTGATAATTTGCTTGGAACTTTCGTAGTATATCCGACTGATAGTTTGTTTTTGTCCAACTAACACCTCTTTGTTTTTCCACGCAGGCATACGTGGCCCATTCCGAGAAAGTGCTGGCTAAAACCACCAAACTTCTCGAGGTGGAGACGAAGCTGCGCGAGGCGGTTGAAGCTGATGCCAAGAAGACAGGGAAAATTGCAAGAAAATATAGAAAGTGAGCTCATGCTGCAGAGGACGAACTAACCAAGCTTTCAGTCCAAATTGCCGAAACTCATCGTGCCTTGATTGGTAACACTTCCCGACTTTCTAATAGTTACCCGGGTTTTCCACTCTGATAAAGACTCGGAATTCCTTGCTCAAACCTTGATATTTTCTGCAGGGCCGGATGACGAGACTGCGGAGAAGACGACATAGCGAAGCTGAAGATGAGAAAGAGCACAATCCGGCAACTCTGTGCCGGGACCAAATGGATCCTGTAAGATTTGAAATGGCCGGGTACTGGACATGGTAGCTTGCAGACGCTGCTTGATGCGTGTTCCACAATCCCCGAGTGGATCGAGCACTCATGATGCCGGGTTGGAGTGACCCGGGGGCTTGCCTTGGCTAAAGCGTACTTTCCCAAGCTTGAGGCGGCAAAAACTTTAAGGCCATCCAAAAAGAGGTTCGTCACCCGGCAAGTCTGATTGCCGATGGTTTGGATGTCAGTCATATCGTTCCACCATATGATGCTGACGATAAGGCAATTAAGTCGGATCTTCCAAAGCCGTATGATATGCTGGCACGGTGGAAAGCGGAGGCTGCTCAGGCGAGGGAAGAAGCCGCGAAGAGAAAGGCTGAGGCTGATTCTGCGCCTGCTACTTCCACGCCGGTTGTTCCTCCTCCCGCACGGGCCGGCACTGCTGCTGACCCGGGTGCCGCTGCCGCAAAGACTGCTGAAGAACAAATCAAAGACCAAGACCCGGATGCCAAGGGCAAGGGCAAGATGGAAGACTCGACCCAGGAGGCCGAGTGAACTTTTTATCGGCAACCGTCTCAAACACTTTATTCGGCCAATGGGCCTTTTTAAAACAATTATTCTTCTGATAGTGCGCCTGTGCACTTTATGATACTACTATCCTGGTTTGTAATACGTTTTAAAACCTTAATATCTTTCATGGCCCTTCTGGCCTTTGCGTGAATTTGATATTTCTTAACTTCGAGCTTTTTTCATTCCTGATTTTCCGACTTTCTTCTATGGTTCCTTTTGTGAGACTCGGTTTCCGGGTCTCGTGGGTTTTGACTAGTGGACTTTTTTTTTCTAAGCCCCCAAGTCCCCAAGACTCGGATTTTTGGGTTTTTGAGATGAATAGCTAGATAATTTGTTTCTTTTTTCAAATTCCCAAGTCCCCAAGGCCCGAAATTCCGAGTCTAGGGTGTTGGGTCTTTCGAAAGGAACAAATTGTTTCTGCTAAGCCCAAAACCTAGAGCTGTTTCACATAGGCTTTGAAGTTATGCTTAATATACTTTGAGTTTCCGGCTATTAACCTTGTACTCTGCATAACTTGTGGTTTAGATGACCCTTTTGACCTTCTTCTACTATAAGCCGGCTTTCGCGTGGATAATCAATGTTGCTACAGCTATACGAAGACAGGGTCAGGCAAGTCCCATTGGGCATCATGACTGATTGTAATCATACGCTAGCAAAGCATGCCACTTAGCGCGAGTCACATCAAGCTTAAGCAGGAAAAGTCAAGAAAGTTTGGCTCCTTTGTCCGGTTATAAGCTTGCAGCCGTACTTATTACAAGTAATCGGCCCTTATAACTCAATGGCATCGTGGCCGGGTCTTTGAGTCTGCAACTGTGCTATTCATTCAATCAGCCCCCAAGACCTAGATATACGCAATTTACTAGAGAAAATAATATACTAAGAACAATAAATAATACTTACCTGGAAGAAAAAATAAAAACACAACAGAAATATAAAAAACTTGATAAAAAATACACAAAAAAGGACAATATATTGTTTAACCATCTCTTTTATTGATATGAGAAAAGTTAGGTCAGCAAGCCGCCTCATTAAAAACCCTCCAGTTCCCTTAGGTACCCTGGATAGGAAAAGAATGCGTCTGAAACCTGCTGCCTGTTACATCGTGTAATTCCACTTGTGAATCTAGCCTAAACTAGGTATAGTAGGGACACAGCTGAGCCACGTTCCATGGTCTTTCTCTTTCTTGCATAGATGAAGTGGTATGAGTGGTGTCATTAACAGTAGCCGACTCTTCCCTTGCATCTACCAAGTAATATGATCCATTGTGCAGATTCCGGCTTATGATGAACGGTCACTCCCATGGTGGGGATAACTTGTGTTTTCCTTCCTTTGACTGTACCAGGCGCAGAACCAGGTCTCCTTCCTGGAAGACCCGGGTTTTCACACGCCGACTATGGTATCTCCTCAGATCCTGCTGGTATATGGCTGATCTCTCCAAAGCTTGTTCCCTGTGTTCTTCTAACATATCCACGGCGTCCTGCCGGGTCTTCTCGTTCTCCACCTCGACGTAAGCCGACACTCGAGGCGAGTCATGGATGATATCACTCGGCAGCACCTCCTCTGCACCATAAACCATGAAAAACGGTGTCATCTGAGTAGATCTGTTAGGTGTGGTGTTGATACCCCAAACCACTGAAGGTAACTCCTCAACCCATGCTCCAGCAGCTCTGATGCATGGGACTCCTAGTCGTGGTTTTAACCCACGAAGTAACTCCTGATTTGCCCTCTCCACTTGTCCATTGGCTTGTGGATGGGCTACGGAAGCTATGTCAAGCCGGATTCCATTGTTACCACAGAATTTCTCCGTCTCACCAAGGGACATGTTGGTTCCATTGTCCGTTATTATACTGTGAGGATACCCGAACTGGTAGATGATCCTTTTTAGGAACTTGACTGCCGTAATCGCTTCACAATTGGTAACCGGCATAACTTCAACCCACTTGGTAAATTTATCAATAGCCACCAAGAGATGTGTCTTCTTGCAAGGTGACATGTGAAAGGGGCCGACCATGTCCATACCCCAAACGGCAAACGGCCAGGTTAAAGGAATTGTTTGCAACTCCATAGCCGGCACGTGGATTTGGCGGGCATACCTTTGACATCCATCGCACCTTGCCACCAAGCGTTCCGCGTCTGCTAAGGCTGTGAGCCAGAAGAAATCGTGCCTATATGCTTTGGCCACAAGAGACCTTGTGGATGCATGATGCCCACAATCACCTTCATGGATCTCTTTCAGGATTTGCCGGCCTTCTTCTGGTGCCACACAGCGCAAAAATACTCCTGCAGCGCTCCTTTTATATAACTCCCCATTGATGATGGAATAACCTTTTGCTCGCCTCAGAATTTGCCTTGCTAGTACCTCTTGCTGTGGTAGCTCGCCCCGTGATAGCTAAGCCAGAAACGGCTCTGTCCACTCAGGAACAGTGCGTATTGTGGACACGAGCTCCAAATCCGGGTCTTGGTTAGCCACCTCTTCCTCAGACTCGGTTTTGACTGATGGTCGCCATAGCTCGTCCAGGAAGACATTGGGTGGAACCGGCTCTCTGCGCGAGCCGAGTATGGCGAGTGCATCTGCTGCCTCGTTCTTCCATCTCTGCAAATCCACACATTGCTCCAATGAGTGGTTAGCCGGCCTTCCGTTCCTGCTGTGTTTCGGGCACGCCATTCTGAAGATATCCCAGTTGTTACCCGGCCTTGGTGGCCCTTGATAGTTTCCTCCGTTATGATTTCCTCCGTTGAAATTTCCTTCTGCTCTGGGTCTCGAAGACCCGGCTTCTGTGCTGGCGACGAACTCGGAGTTCCCCTCAAACACGCGCTTGTTCTGGTTGTTCCCATTGTTACCTCCATTTTTACCCGGCGCAGACCCGTTGCCGACTCTTCCATTGTTGCTCGTGTTTGCTTTTGCTTTTTTGTCATCAACGTCCTCTTCTGTGGTATCCGTTGCAGCATGCTTGTTGCATGCATCCATTAGCTCTCCCATCGTAACCTCTGAAGCATTCCGACTAGATTTCATGCGAGTTAACTTCTGCACTAAAGGCGTATACTTGCATGTCTTGGCCATAGCTTGCAACGCGTCCTTTGGCTGAATATCTGTAGATGAATGCAGTATCTCCATAACCCGGCGCACCCAGCTGCGCGCCAACTCTCGCTTCTTTTGCACACACCGTTCTAGATCGTCGATAGTAAATAACTTCCTGCATGTTCCGTGAAAGTGCTTGATAAACGCAGTTTTCAATTCACTCCATGATTTAATAGATCCTTCAGGTAAATTGTTGAACCACAACTTTGCTGCTCCTTCTGACATCATTAAGTACATGAACTTGGCTTGAAGATTTTCAGATGCGTTGCGAATCGACATAGCCATCTCATAACTGCTCAACCATGTTTCTGGGTCCATAGTCGGCTCATAATTCACTACTTTACCCGGTTCCTTGAATTTATCCGGGTAAGGCTCAGCCCTGATGTTATCCGACAGACACTTGGGCCCAGCGAGATTAGTCGGTACTGGCCTCACCCGGGAAACATGCGATCCTGCGGGGGGGTACGGCTGGACGTGGCGCTGCTGCTGGTCCGTGCACCGCGGACCCGGCCGCGGCTCGCCTGGCTCTGGAACTATCCACAATAGCTTGTGCTGCTGATACTGCTGGTGCTGCTTGAACGCGGGGAGGAGGCGGCATTTGCTGCTGCTCTGCCCTCCGCCGCGCTGAACTTGTTTGAATGTTGCCGGTATTGCCATGCTGCTGGCTGATATAAGGTGTTCCATGCATTCCACTCCTATTATCCGGGTAATTAACCTGCTGAGCTACTGCCGTACGCAGCAAATCGATCGCCCGCCGGGTCTGCTCTGCATGGGGTGACTCTCTTACGGGGATCTGATTCAATGCTAATGTTGCGGCATACACATTATCCATGGGGTTATTGAAGTGACCTGGTGGCATACGAAATCGTGATGGTGGTGGTGGTGGTGCTGTGTTGCCGACAGTGGCCCCAGTCTACAATGTGGGTAACCCGGCCTGCACGTTTGCCGGTGTCCTCCTCCGGTTGCCGGCTCTTGCATAGTTTCCTGATTCACAGCCGGAATCGGCTGATCCTGGAGTGTGATGAATAGTGCGTTCGGGTTTATGACTCCACCCATCGCCGGTAATCTTGTCTGGTATCTTTGATGCACCCTGCTTGTCTCAGCTCGGATCCGGTTCTCCAGTGCGTCTAGTTCGCATTGGCGCGCGGCTACCCCTTGCTTTTCTTCTTCCACATCCCTTCTTTGTTGCTCCAGCGCACGGCGTGCTACCTCCAAGTCCCTGGCACGCGCCGCGGCGTTTTCCGGGGTTATCACAGTAGCTAACACTGTTGGGTCCAAGACCATATTGTTACTGAACAGGGCCGGGTGTTGTGGATTCGAAGGACCCGCCCCTGGCGTCCTGTTAGCCAGGAACCCAAACATATTTGCCTGCAGCTCGCTATCCGCCGCTCGGCTGGTGACTGAAGCCGACTCTCCGTCAACCCGGGTCAGAACCGGATTTCCGTCAGCCCGATTTTGCTGCTGGGCCAATGCTTGCGCCGCTCCGACCGCGGCCGTAGTCACGTTCCCCTGATTGAGATTGGTTGCAGGGGCCGTGTAGACCGTGACCTAGCGCGCAACGCTTGGTGAAGACTCATATTCCTCCTCATCATAGCTATCTTCCTCGTACCGGTCCTCCAGCAGGTGCAAGATAGACTCGGTATCATCTTCTCTCATGACCCGGCCACGCGGGGTCCATGCCGGCTCCTCCGGCTGTTCCCTCTTCGTGGTGGGCTCTTCTATCGGATCCACCGTCCCGACCGATTCTTCTCCGTCCGACTGAACGTGGGTGGCCTCTCCTGACACAGAATCAAAGCCAAAATCGTCAGGGATTGAAACGGACGTACGTACCATGCCGACGAAGACGTTGACCCGGCCGATTGTGATGATAGATCCGGATTCGAGCAGATCCGACTCTGGCCCCCAGCCAAAATCGTCCACCATCTTCTCTCCTTCGGGGTCGGTGTAGATCTCACCGATGACGAGGTTCTTCATGTTCTCCCGAGCTTCTCCCGTGATGTAAACACCCTTGGACGTGTGCCCCACGGTGGGCACCAACTGTCGTGGGATAATCACGGCAGACGTTACCGGGGGTAACTTATCTTGGGGCAATTCGACTCTGGTGTTTGGGAGAGGGTTTAGCTCAAGGGAAACCATGGTGATATGCGATCTGGTAGCCGGCAATCGAGTCGTCGAGTCTCCGATCTGAATATATTATCTCAACTCTCGTGTTACAAAGGATACTCGAATATCTCGTGATCGTATGATTGTCTCTAATCTAACCCTAGGGGCCGGTTTATATAATATCCGGACCTCCTGGTTTACTACCCAAGGCATACTCGGAGTCCTACCCGGACACTGCTTACAAACCCTAAATTTCCTTATCGGAACCCACAATCCGGGTTACGAGGCCTACACTCTTGGGCCTTCTAGAAACTCCTTTTCCCTAAGCCGGGTCTTGCGCAGCGCCCTTTGGGCCGAGTTACACCTTGGCGTTAGCCTACCGGGTTATCATCCCTCCATCAGGTTCAATAACTTTCTTACAACTTTTGCTCGCAATATCATTGGCAAAAGAATGTTCTTTTAATCTAACATGAAAAGGCGGGTTCTCAAAGTAAACAACAGGTAAAACATGATCAATAGTGTTAACAAGTATTTCACTACCAGAGAATTGTTTCTCTTTAAGGTTCATGATATTTCCCAATTAACTTTAGGAATACTAACATGAAAGGCAAAGGTTTTGCAAAGTTCAACAATTACTTGAGAATCGAGCCCATATTTAGCACTAAGCATGTAAAAATTTCAGTTTCAGCAAAAGACTTAATGCAATCATATTCATAGTTTATAGCTGGATCTTTACCTTTGTCCATCTCCCTCTCTTCAGTATTACGTTTAATTCTTTCAACAAGATCCCATTTAGCATCAATCTTCTTGTTCGTGAAAGAACCATTAGAAGAGGCATCAAGAAGGTCCCTGTCATGTCGTGAAAGCCTTGCATAAAAATTATTAATAATAATCTCGGTAGCTTATGTTTGGGGCATTTAAGCATTAATGTTTTCAGCCTCCCCCAAGCTTGGGCAATACTTTCTCCATCACAAGGGCAAAAATTATAAATAAAATTCCGGTCTTGATGTATTTCATGAAGAGGATAATATTTGAAATAAAAGAGAGATGTAAGCTTCTTCAAATCCAGCAATGTGAATCATCCAATAACCTATGCAATTCACATGCTTTTTCTTTCAGTGATATAGAAAATAATTTCCTCATATAAATCTCTTGGAAAACCTACAATCTTAAAAAACCCACACAATTCTTCAATATAAAGCAAGTGCTCACCGGGAAGGACAACTCCATCACCGGCATAACGTTTATCCATAACACGATCAACAATTCCAATAGGTATTTCAAAAGGGACATTTTAAGTAGACGGGGAACTTCTCTCTACGACACGAGTGGTGGAGGAGTCATTTCCAAACATATAACCAGCAGTAAAGGATTTCATAATTAAGTAAAATAAATAGTCAGTATAAAAAAACAGCACTTACAGTAAAATGTTTCCTTACGAGTTCCACGTACCAATAGCGCTACACTCCCTAGCAACGACGCCAAAAAATAGTCTTGATGACCCATTAGTGTAGAGGATCGATCATAGCTTGTTCGATAAATAAGAGTGTCGAACCCAACGAGGAGCAAAAGGTATTGATAAATAGTTTCGAGCAAGGTTTTACTGTAAACACTAGAGAAGAATTGTTTAGGTATTTTTGTAATAGTAATAAAGCGATAACAAGTAAATAACAATAAATATAAATAGTTGCTGCAAGTGGCCCAATCCTTTTTAGCACAAAAGACAAGCCGATGGTACTTGTTATCGAGGCTAAAACATTCCTGAGGACACATGGGAGGTTTCGTCTAGTTATTTTCATCATACGCCGTTGATTAATTTTTATCGTTTTGGTAAGTGTTATGTGGGTAGACCTATGCTAGTGCATTGTACTATCCAAGACTAATGCACACTTACGATTACACTACTTGCCAGTGTCCGCAAATACAAGAAAGTAATTAAGGAATAAATCTAACCATAGCAATAAACCCGTGGTATCTACTACTCTCTTATATGAAGTATTGCAAGCTGGGGTTTAGGTTTCTGTCACTCCGGCAACCCACCACAAACAATCCAACACACAATGCATTCCTCTAGACCCATAAAAGGTGAAGTGCTATGTAGTCGACATTCGCATAACACCACTAGTGAAATAACAACATAACTTAAATATCAAACCGGTAAATATTACTCAACGAAACATGATTACTACTATATAGACTTCTCCCATGTCTTCAAGAACTAAAATATCTACTTACAACACATCATATGGTACATGATCAGAGGTGATAAATGGATGAATAACAATCTGGTCATAAAGTGCATACACCGATAAATCTCGTAAGTATCAACTACAAACAATACCGAGAGAGAGATCTAGTGGAAAACAACAATATAGAACCCTAATTGTTACAGCGAGACGGAGGTGGATGGTGAGTATGATGGTGAGGAAAATGACGATGATGATCTTGATGATGCCCGACGTGATGACGGTAACGGTGGTGACGATTCCCCCCTCCGGAAGGGAATTTCCCTGGCGGAATTTCCCCGTGAGGAAGGTGTTTTCTTCTCTATGTCTTTTCCGTCGCGAAGAGGCGGCAAAAAAATTCTACAAAGTGCCTCCTCGGGATTTTTAGGTCAAAGCGGGTAAGTACCCCGAAGGGGAGCTCCTGGCGGGGCTTGGGGTCTCCAGGGGCCCACCAGGCGCGGGCCTGCAGCGGCAAGTTTTCCCTCAGAAACGAAGCCAATGTTGAATTGACCAGTAGGAGGACAAGCAACTTCTGAAGGTTGATACATTTGATGTGGTAGGGCGCACTACCGGTTCAGCAGCAATGTGGAAGCTACACAACACAATCAATTCATTTGCCCCAACGAAGCAGTGAGGTTGTCAACCTCACCAGTTTTGCTAAACACAAAGAGGTTAAACGTATGGTGTGGAAAACAATATGAGAACAATATGAAAATAGCAGTAGCAGTGTGAACACCGTGGAAGCAGTGTGAAAACCGGAATTGTGGTGGTTGTATTATCAGTATGAGAAAATGGACCTGGGTCCATAGTTCACTAGAGGTGTCTATCCATAAAAGATAACTAACATGCATGCTGAACAAATTACAGCTAGGCAATTGATAGATAATGAAACATGCATGACATGGTGATTACTATGAGATTCATGCGGGCATTACAACAAGATACATAGACCGTCATCCAACTGCATCTATGACTAATAATCCACCCTCCGAATATCATCCTAACAAACGTTGGGTATTAAGTTGCAAGCAACAGATAATCACAGTAACAAAAATGTGTAATGTAAACAATGTAAACATTGTTGTTTTCTCCCTAATGGCAACAACACATCCTCCATCCGTCACGTTTCTATCACTCGAGCACAGATGCAAAAGAGGCATGAACCCACTATCGAGCATAAATACTCCCTCTTGGAGTCACTAGCATCTACTTGGCCAGAGCATCTACTGACAACGGAGAGCATGCAAGATCATAAATAACATACACATGAAGACACCATGACAGATTGATAATCAAGAGACATAGCATTCAATGATCATCGGATCCCAGCAAACACAACATGTAGCATTATAATAAAATGATCTCGATCATGTAGGATAGCTCACGGAATCTAAACATGAGGCATAAAGAGGAGAGAACAACCATCTAGCTACTGCTATGGACCCGTAGTCCAAGGATGAACTACTCACACATCACTCTGGAGGCAGGCATGGTGGTGTAGAGCCCTCCGGTGATGATTTTCCCTCCTGGCAGGGTGCCGGGGAGAACTCCAGAACCCTCCCTATCTCGGGTTGACGATGACGGCGGCCTCGGGTGTTTTTCGTGGAAAAGTGGTATATCTCTAGGGTTCATGCATCGGGGGGAATAAATAGGCGAAAGGGGGTTGGCAGTGGGCGCCCGAGGGGCTCACACCACCCCATGCCGCGACCAGGGGGCACGCCGCCTCATGGTGTGGCCCCCCCTTCGGGCCTCTTCGGGACTCCGTGGAACCTTCGGGAATTCTAGGACTTCCGAGCTTCAAATTTTCCATTTCCGAGAATATTTCCAGAACAACTTTTCTGAAACTAAAAACAACAGAAAACAAGAACTGGCTCTGTGGCATCTTGTCAATAGGTTAGTCCCAAGAAATCGATAAAAATGACATAAAGTGTAAGGAAAACATGTAGCATATGGCATGAAAACAACATGGAACACCAGAAATTAAGGATACGTTTATGACGTATTAACATTCCCAAGCTTAGTTCCTACTCGTCCTCGAGTAGGTAAATGATAAAAACACATAATTTCTGAGGTGACATGCTACCAACATAAACTTGATCATCTAAATTGTAAAAGCATAAGCATAGATGAGATCATGGTACTTTAAACACGGGCATGATATATATAATTTTAACAAAGAAACATAGCAATCACTTTGCATCATGAAAAGTAACACAAATAAAATATCATGAATAAAAATGCACTCTAATGTCATACATTTGTTTCAAGCATAGAGAAAACATAGCAAAGTGATATTTCGCTTGTCCTTAAGTGTGGGGCAAAAAATAAATGCCAGGACACCTTCATGAATCAATTAATAATGTTTCTGGGACAAATGCACATTAAAATCAAAATGGAAACTATGCTCTCTCAATTGTGCATAAAGTTAGAAGATGGAGACTCAACATAAAAGTAAAAGAAAGGCCATTCACAGAGGGAAGCAGAGATCACTCATGTGCTGGAGCTTTTCTATTTTGTTAAACAGAGGTATTGAAAACATTTTTTAGAGAGGTGTATGCTTACGTCAACGAATGGTAAACAGAAAATACAGTACGTCACAAGACAACTAGACTTCACAAGAGCGGCTCCCATAGAAGGGCGCATCTGGGTAGAAGGTCATCCCTCTTTATCTTTTGTTTACACAACTATGCTCTGACTGATAAATCAGGGGCAAAATAGTGAAGATAATTTGTTGTATTAATTTGGGGCTGGGCATCCCGCTGCTAGCTCTTCTATCAGTTGGGTAAGAGGATGAAGGAACTAGTCAAGGGTGTGAAATTCCAATCAAGAAGTGAGATAAAGATTCTCTATTTACGTCTTCATAAGCTAAAACAGGAGCACAAAACAGGAGTAATTTTGAAGGTTTTAAAGGTAACACATGAGCAATTGTCTTTAGAGTGGCGGTTAAACACCACATGTCTGTAGGTATGATGGACACATTTGACAAACTTTGGTTTTGGGAGTTGGATGCACGAGTAGAGCTCATACTCAGTACAGGTGGAGGCTAGCAAAAGACGGAGAGCGACAAATCAAGAGATCAATAATGGCCATTGATACGTCGAAAATGTATCTCCTTTTCCGAACACTTTTCTTATTGTTTTCCTCTAAACTGGTGTGTTTTGAATACAACTAACACAGACTAACGTTGTTTTCAGCAGAATTACTTTGGTGTCTTGTTATTGTGCAGAAAAATCAACTTTCGGGAAATTGCCCAGAAAAGACCCCATTGTTGTTTTCACTCCGGAAGACCCCGGGAGCCAGAAGGGGGCCAGGAGAGGAGCCACAGGGTGGCCACAACCCCCTGGCGTGGGTCCCCCTTGGCCACGCCAGCATAGGGTGTGGGCCCCCTAGAGCCCCCCTCGGACTCCCCTTTCGACTAAAAGTAGCCTCCAACCCTAAAACCCGAGGGGGTTCGTCATATTCCCCAGAAACACAACATAGCGCCGCCGCTATCCCGAACCTCGATTCAGGGATCAGAAGTTCTTGTTCTGGCACCGTGCCGGGACGGGAAGCGGAGGATATCATCGCCATCGTCATCACCAGCGCCTCTCCATCGACCATCCATGTTTCCCCATCCATGTGTGAGTAATTCCCCGGTATAGGCTGAAGGGGGAGGTAGGGATTGGATGAGATCGTTCATGTAATAATTTCGTGATTGTTAGGGCATAGTGCCTAGTATCCTCTATTAGTGGTATTGAGATTGTTGCAACTTCTTATGATTAATGCTTGCCACTTTGGGCCCGAGAGCCATGGTCTCAGATCTGAACATGCTATTGAATCACCATGATAATTATTGTTTCTTGATCATACTTGCAAGTTGTTTACACACATTGTTTTCCGGAACCCGAGGCCCCGAAGTGACAGAAATTGGGACAACCGGAGGGGATGGCTGTGATGTGAGGATCACATGTGTTCACAGAGTGTTAATGCTTTGCTCTGGTGTTCTATTAAAAGGAACACCTTAATTATCAATAGTTCCCTTGAGGCCCCGCTGAAAACGGGCTGGTAGGACAAAACATGTTGTGCAAGTTCTCATTGCGAGCACGTACGACTATTTACGGAACACATGCCTATGGTTACTTAGTTCTTGGATGCTTTATCATATTTATCTGCAATTCCCATGACTTGATCATTATTTGAACTATCTTATCCATGCAACTCCCGTTCATCCATCCCTATGCCTACAGTATTTAATCATGTTGTTTACTTCAAACACTACTGCTGTTGTTTTCATCTCACTTCTGCTGCTATAAAACTGTTACTACTGATAAACCACTGCGAACAAAAGTACTTTCAGGTGCAGGTGAATTGACAACTCAATTGTTAAGGCTCAAAAATATTCTTTGGCTCCCCTTGTGTCGAATCAGTAAATTTGGGTTTTACTTCCCTCGAAGACTGTTGCGATCCCCTATACTTGTGGGTCATCAGCCATAATCATGCATAGCCACAAAAACATCATTAATCAAAGCATAAGTGGTACTACAAGTTCAAAAACTAAATGATTATAGAGGCTATAAGTGACTCGTTTGTAGTCATAAACATGGTGTGAGCATGCGCCAACTCAACCAAATAAAACATTCAAAGGAGAACACCACAAATTTATGCTTCAATATGACAAGAACAACTCATGATTCTTTCTAAGACACATTAAACCCTCTCAGCTATTTGAGACAAATCATGCTACAAAAATATCCACTAGGATTTAGAATTAAAATAACTTCTAGCATGACATGAAAAATTCTAGCCACAGTCTATACAAGCTTCTAATTGCACCGTTATAAGAACGGAAACTGTACTACTACTTTCCAACACCAAGAAATTTATACTAAAAAAATATCTCCAGAAGATACAGAAATGAAACAAGAGAGTATTAACATAAATCCACTAAAACTAACAGCTCTGAATAAGAGATGCAAGAAAAACATGAGCTAAAAAGGAAATTTGCAGCAACTAGAAGAAAAACTAAGAATACGAGCATAACGAGTATTCAAACGAAAAACCAGAGCGTGTCTCTCTCCCACACAAAGAATCCTAGGATCTAAAAATATTATTGCAGCAAGGAAAACAAAGAAAAACAAATAGACACTCCAAGTAAATTTCATATGATGTGACCGATCAAAAAAATATAGTTTCACTAGAAGTGACCTGATAAATTGTTGATGAAGAAAGGGGATGCCTTGGGAATCCCCAAGATTAGACACTAGAGTCTTCTTAGAGTTTGATGGGATGAACCACGGGGGCATCCCCAATTTTTGACCTTGCACTCTTCTTGATCACATTATATCACCCTCTTCTCTTGACCCTTGAAAATTCCTTCACACCACACTCAAAGTAATTCACATTAGAGGGTTAGTGCAACAATAAAAAATCCATGGGTTCTACATGGGCACAAGCTCTATTGATACTTTTAAACATTAGCTACATACACTGATGTTTTGTGAAGCAAAGAAATCCACTTGACATAGTAAAAGAGCAAATGCAAGAAAAATGGCAGAATCTGCCAAAACCAGAACAGTCTGTAAAGACAAATTATTTCGGGGCACTTATGTTGCTCATATCAAAAAACATAAAGAATGAAAACATTTCAAAATTATCTTATGAATAAGCAAAAAAAGTTTCAGGTCATTTTGATCTTTCTGTGATTTATATGATTTTGTATGGTGGACAGCAGAAATCTGTTTTCTGCGCAGAAAAAACCAAGTCCAACTTTCGCTAGAAATTTTACTTGGAACATAAAACATGAAAATAAAGATACAAAGGAGTTTCTATAGAAGTATACATCCCCTTGACTCAAAGGAAACATATAAAAACAAAGAAAAAATAAAACCATGGGTTATCTCCCAAGAAGTGCTTTTCTTTAACGCCTTTTAGCTAGGCCCAGAAAAATGGAATCAAGTGTTTTCAAGTGAAGAAGCATCCAAATTGTAATTTTTTCGAACGATAGAATCAAAAGGCAACTTCATTCTCTTTCTAGGAAAGTTTTCCATGCCTTTCTTGAGTGGGAATTGATATTTAATATTCACCATATCAATAACAGCACCAACAGTTCTAAGAAAAGGTCTTCCCAAAACAATTGGACAAGAAGCATTGCATCCAATATTCATAACAAAAAAATCAACATGGACAAGGTTATTATTAACCATAATAAGAAAAACATCAACTCTCCCCAAAGGTTTCTCTCTAACATTATCAATAAGACGGATATCCAAATAACAGTGCTCCAAAGGTGGCAAATCAAGAATATCAAAAAGTTTCTTAGGCATAACAGAGATACTAGCACCAAGATCACATAGAGCATTACAATAAAAATCATTAAATTTCATTTTAATGACGAGTTCCCAACCATCATCTAACTTCCTAGGGATAGAGGCTTCACACCTTAATTCATCCTCTCTAATTTGCATGAGAGCAATTGTAATATGTTGTGTGAAAGCAATATTCATAGTACTAGCATTAGGACAACTAGCAAGATTTTATAGGAACTTAATCACTTTGGTTATGTTTCAATCATCAAATTCAAGATCATTTTTATGAAAGGTAATTGGACCATTGTCTCCCATGTTTCTAAAAATTTCAGCACTTTTATCAGGAATTTTTTTTAGCAGTTTTAGGCAATTTTGCACTTTTAATAGCACAAATGGGAGTATTGCCTACACCAATTACTTTACCATTGATAGTAGAAGGTTTAATAGCATGATAAGCTTCAGTTTTACTAGTGGTGGTAATGGTGCAAACATTAGCTATATTATTCTTTCTAGCTATTTCATCTTCTCTTTTCCATCTAGCATGCAATTCAGCTAACATCCTAACATTGTCATCAATTCGAATTTGAATGGCATTTAGAGTTTTTGTGTATTTAACATCATGAGGCATGACTTTTAGTTTCAGAAAATCAACATCAAGAGCAAGGCTATCAACTTTAGAAGCAAGAACATCAATTTTGCCAAACTTTTCCTCAACAGATTTATTAAAAGCAGTTTGTGTACTAATAAAATTCTTAAGCATCTTTTCAAGATCAGAGGGTACAATTTTATTGTTGTTGTAGGAATTACTATAGGAATTGGCATACCCATTATTATTATTGGGATGATATGGCCTATAATTTTTGCTACCAAAATTATTCCTATAAGCATTGTTGTTGAAATTATTATTTTTAATGAAGATCACATCAACATGCTCTTATTGAGCAACCAAAGAGGCTAAAGGAACATTGTTTGGATCAATAGGAGAATGTCCATTAACAAGCATAGACATAATAGCATCAAGTATATCACTCAAAGAGGAGGTTTCTTCAACTTACCTGTTGAAGCTCTCTAATTGTGTCATTTAGAATAATTTACCATCATATCATCAAGAAGCTTTGTTGTTTCCCCCAAAGTAATGGACAGATAGGTTCCGCCAGTAGCTGAATCCATAAGGTTTCTTGAAGAAAAATTCATACCTACATAAAAAGTTTGATGATCATCCAAGTACTCAGTCCATGAGTGGGACAATTCATTACTAAAGATTTCATTCTTTCCCGAGATTTACCAACATGCTCATTATCAAGTTGCTTAAAATTCATAATGCTACTACCTAAAGATATAATCTTAGCAGGAGAATAATATTTTCCAATGAAAGCATCTTTATACTTAGTCCAAGAATCAATACTATTTCTAGGCAAAGATAGCAACCATTCTTTAGCTCTTCCTCTCAAAGAGAAAGGAAACAATTTCAGTTTAATAATATCTCCATCTGCATCTTTATATTTTTACATCTCACATAGTGCAAGAAAATTATTAGGATGGGCAGCAGCATCATTAGTACTAACACCAGAAAATTTCTCTCTCATAACAAGGTTTAACCAGGAAGGCTTTATCTCATAAAAATCAGCAATAGGAGCAGGTGGAGCAATAGGCGTGCTAATGAAATCATTGTTGTTGGTGCTAGAAGAGTCATACAACTTAGTGTTGTCAAGGGTACTCATTTTAGCAAGACTAAAACAGGATAAACACAACAACTAGAATATGAACTAATTTTTTTGTGTTTTTGATAAAGAGAAGCAAACAAGACAAAATAAAATAAACTAAGGAAATCTAAAACAAAGTAAAGAGATTGGAAGTGAGAGACTCCCCTTGCAGAATTCTCTTCCTCCCGGCAATGGCGCTAGAAAACTTGTTGATGGCTGACGTTGGTAAACCCCAAGAGAAAGGTTGTGAAGAGTGCAGCGGCAAGTTTTCCCTCAGAAAAGAAACCAAGGTTGAATCGACCAGTAGGAGGACAAGCAACTTTTGAAGGTTGATGCAGTTCATGTGGCAGGACGCACTACCGGTTTAGCAGCAACGTGGACCCTACACAACACAATCAATTCACTTTGCCCCAACGAAGCAGTGAGGTTGTCAATCTCACCGGTTTTGCTGAACACAAGGAGGTTAAATGTACGGTGTGGAAAATAGTATGAGAATAATATGAAAACAGCAGTAGCAGTGTGAAAACAGGAATTCTAGTGGTTGTATTATCAGTATGGGAAAATGGACCAGGGTCCACAGTTCACTAGAGGTGTCTCTCCATAAAAGATAACTAACATGCGTGGTGAACAAATTACAACTGTGCAATTGATAGATAATGAAACATGCATGACATGGTGATTACTATGAGATTCATGCGGGCATTACAACAAGATACATAGACCGTCATCCAACTGCATCTATGACTAATAATCCACCCTCCGAATATCATCCGAACAAACGTTGGGTATTAAGTTGCAAGCAACAGATAATCGCAGTAAGCAAAGTGTGTAATGTAAAAAATGTAAACATCATTGTTTTCTCCCTAATGTCAACATCACATCCTCCATTTGTCAGGTTCCTGTCACTCGAGCCCGGATGCAAAGGAGGCATGAACCCACTATCGAGCATAAATACTCCCTCTTGGAGTCACTAGTATCTACTTGGCCAGAGCATCAACTAACAACGGAGAGCATGCAAGATCATAAATAACATACACATGAAGACAACATGATAGATTGATAATCAAGAGAAATAGCATCCAATAATCATCAGATGTCAACAAACACAACATGTAGCATTACAATAAGATGATCTCGATCATGTAGGGCAGCTCACGAGATCTAAACATGAGGCATAAAGAGGAGAGAACAACCATCGATCTAGATACAGCTATGGACCCGTAGTCCAAGGATGAACTACTCACCCATCACTCCGGAGGCGGGCATGGTGGTGTAGAGCCCTCCGGTGATGATTTTCCCTCCCAACGGGGTTCCGGGGAGAACTCCAGAACCCTCCCGATCTCGGGTTGACGATGACGGCGGCCTCAGATGTTTTTCGTGGAAAAGTGGTATATCTTTAGGGTTCGCGTATCGGGGGAATAAATAGGCAAAAGAGCGATGGCGGTGGGCGCCCGAGGGGCCCACTCCACCTCATGGCGTGGCCAGGGGCGCCGCCTCATGTTGTGGCCCCCCTGTGGTGCCCCTCTGGGTCTCTTCGGGACTCCGTGGAACCTTAGATTTCCGGGCTTCGAATTTTCCAATTCCGAGAATATTTCCAGAACAACTTTTCTGAAACTAAAAACAGCAGAAAAGAGGGACTGACTATGTGGCATCTTGTCAATAGGTTACTCCCAGGAAATCGATAAAAATGACAAAAAGTGTAAGGAAAACATGTAGCATATGGCATGAAAACAACATGGAACACCAGAAATTAAGGATGCGTTTATGACGTATCACCTGGCAAGCGGATAGGGACCCCTGGCTCCCCTATGGCAGCCCTTTTGGCTCACCGGTGATTTCTTACAAAAACTTCTTTTCTGATTTTCCCGATTTTTCACACGTCAAGAAAATATCCCTTCTGTGAGGTGCCTTTTCCTGCTATTTTCTGCTGTGATAAATAATTTCGTAAAACTGTAAAACATGGAAGAAACAACGAAATAAAATAAGTATAGTGCTCTAATAAGGAAAACATCAATGAAAAAGGGAAAATTATCATATAAAATAGTGATGCAAAATCGATGTATCGGATGTCCACGCTGAAATCATCACCGGTGTGAGGAACTTCACATGAACCAAATTTAAGAAAACATGAGTACTGAAGGTATTCAACAAGACTTAGTTCACCTATTATATATCTTCTTTTTCAGAAAAGAGTCATGAAGGTTATTTTGCATAAAGCCATCTTTATTTTCTAAATAGAGGAAGGAATAGCATGTCTCATGGAATGTTTTCAAAAAGGATGAGAAGCTACATGAAGTACGGTATCCATCATCTTTTATTCAACCAAGTGATTCTCAACATCTCAACTACCCTATGCTACAAAGATCAGCCCTCTCGACATCGTCGAGGAGGCACCCTTCATTCATTATCAACAAGTTTTAGTCATTATGTTCAAGTTATCTATGATCACAGAATCCGTCACCAAGTTGTCCTTAACCGCGAACACAACTTGTTGAAAACATTTAACCCTGCGGGGGTGTAAAAATTTACCCACACGTACCAACCTATTCTTAGGGCCATCGGGTTAGCACTATTCCGGGAAGTGTCAACAAAGGGAGGTTGACCGTGACCTTTCCCTTACTTCGCCTATACTATGAGTCACTACGAGTAGAGATGGTTTGCCAATAGGGAGCACAATGATCAACGGTTTTCTCGCCACATGGAGCCGATACACCACCACGTCCTAGTTTTGTAAACGTTTTTAACATCCCCGCAATTCCAAATGGAACTCCTAAACTAGGCGACTCATGGAAGAAACTAATGAAGTTGAGACTGAGGGGAGTCTAAGCCCCGTGCGGATGCATGACCAGTCTTGGCTCGAAGATGAGAACTCACTCCTAGGGGCATGAACGAGACAAACACCACATACCCTCTATGGTCTCATCATCCACACCTTAAAGTCATCTTAATCACACATCTCTGATCTTTCCATAACATACTGTCATACTAGATTGATTCACAACTCTGATTCATCAACCGGATGGAGCAGAGCTAAACAAGCAAGTATAGCTATGAATAGCATATTTAAGGCTCTATCGATGCACACAAGCAAACTTATGGCTGCTAGGAGAAGTAGATTAGGATATTTAGGCTATTCAATATATTGGAGAACTCTAACTAATGACACAAGATACATTGGAATCGAATGTAATGTACGAGAATCAAAAGAAGTTCGAAATCTTATATGGGCAGATAAGAGGTATGCTTGCCTTACTTCATTGAAAACCAAGTATAAGACTTTGGGATAAAGTGTCTGACTTGGTCAGTTATGACCAAGTATTTGTCGAGGCCTTTGTCAAACTTCTCTTTGGAGTCGCATTCGACCGACTGGGAACAAACACCACAAAGAAGAACAACAATCAATCATGACATCTATGTAATGCGCAAGATGTATGTATGAGCAAGTTAATGCACTTCGATTAAGGGATAAACATGTTCTAAGTTTCTAGGGTTCAAATAGCAATTGTGCAATTATAGTGAAATTGGCTCCGGAGTTGACTTTAAGGGCATTTTGGTCATTTATAAAGATGCGTCAAAGTTAAATTTCTAAAATTAGTTTGAAACCATCATGAATGGGTTGCATTTATTTTTGTGAGCATTTTGATATATAACTTGCAATTTTACATATTTTTTGAATAAATTGTTATTTTCTCCATTTTTAATGAATTTACACAAATTAAAATAATGTTCAAATTTGAACTTTACCTAACACATTTGTGAAGTTTATAGGCCTTTAGATCTTATTTTTGAAAACATTTTGATATATTATTTGTAATTTTATATTAACAAAATTAAAGTTATTGAATTTACAAAATTAAATCATTTCCTGGAATTAACTAGCTGTGGGACCCATTGTCATAATTTTAATAAGTCATAATTATTTAATCAAATAGGAATCGCTGACAGGACGGCCCAATGTGACATCAGGCTGACATGAGCGGATCCCAAAACGGCTCTGGTTTCGTTCGATCGCTCAAACGAGCACGCGATTCAGAAATTAGAGGTTACCACGAGGTAGAGGAGGTGCTAGATAGCCTAGGAGGGGCGGCGCTGCAACCTGTTGGTTGCTAGAACATCGCCGACGACGATGTTCTACGGCGGCATCGGTCTACGGCGCGGTGTCACTGCTTGGGGTTAGAGAGATGGTGGGTAGCACCGACGTGCTCGGGATGTTACCAGGAAGGCGATGGAGTGGACGACGAGGTCGGAGAAGACCGGACCACTGCGAATGGCAGAACTTTGCCGGCCGCGGGGAAGAAGAGCGAAATTCATCGCTTGGTGGTCCTCCAGGGCTTCCTTACTCAAACAAGACGATGCGGAGACCATGGGGGTTCTCTAGGCTAGCACGGTGGGGTACCTAGAGGGATAGAATGACGACACCATGGCGTTTTGGCTTGCTCATGGGAAGGGAAACAAAGGGATATGAAGAGGTGGAGCGAGGGCAGTGGAGGGAGAGAGATGGTTTAGGGCATTCACTTTCACCCTTATCGTCGAGGGGAAGGCAGGCAGGAGGTGGCGTTAATGGTGAGCGCCATGGTGTTGTGTGACTGTGTGGAGGAAAAAGACAAGACAATTTTTTTAAGAAAAGTCCACTAGATTTTCAGGAAAATGCAGAGAAGCCCTTTTCTATTTTGAAACAGAAACTTGTTCAATAATTTGAGGGATTTTTTTGCATGAGATAATTTTTTTGAAAAAATATTTTTTAACTCACAATAGTATTTGCAACCTTAAAGTATTTTGGGTTTTGATTGTTTGAACAACTTTTAAACCCCATTTTGAAATGGCATTGATCAAGACATTTGTTTGAGATTCGTTTCGAATTTGAAATGAAAATTTTTATTTAGGGAAAAATAATGCATGGATGACATGATTAATATTATTAAGCCCTAAAAAACATGGCATGTTACAGTGCTATCATGTTCATGGACCTAAACATGATATATGGCACGACAAGGAGCTATTGGCATCTTACTCGTGGAGAGATCATAGTTAAAGAAAATGCCTCTCATGGAGGTTATGGTGGTGTTTATGGAGATGCCCATGGGGGTGATGATGGAAGTGGTTGTGGGGATGGTGATAATGATGGTGACGATTTTCTTGGTGGTGATGATTTGCTTAGTGCTTGAGTTTACTTAGTTCATTTGGCAAGGATTTGGTCCACGACATAAGACATGATATGTTGTTAACTTGATCAATGGTGATGGATTTTGGATGAACTTGATTGTTGGTAGTTCCAAACTCCCTTGGGATTTACGGCCCTCATGTGTATTTTTTCAGCCCGAAGACCCATCTAAAACCCCATCGAGGCTAAATATTACCAAAAATGCAACCATGTCACATCCATCCCAATGATCCATTTTTTTCATGATGCCTTATCGTGTACTTGTTTAGGAGACGATCATAACATATAGACTTCCATCACACAAAAATCTCATGTTAATCGGCTCATTGTTGCTCTCAACGAATCAAGAAAGACTCCAAAGAAATATCCCACCACCCCTCTTGCCCTCCATCCCCCATCTGTCAAGGAATATCTCTTTTTTTGGGGGGGGGAGGAACACATGTGTTAGATACAACTTATTTCATCTCAAACAGAGAGATGAGTCGGGTCGCAAACTCACTCAATAGCACGATCCAGACTTAGCCTTACTTGTTATAATAAGGGCAAAGGTAGGTGTGGTGAACGCTTATAGCTTTTGCTCACAAGTTAAGATAACCATAGTGCAGACAACAATTGAATTTCGTAAGAGTTGGGCGAAGCGAGATACACATTGGGAATCAACATCTATAGAAATATAACTCTATGCCTAATAGGGCTTACTCAAGATACATATACACAGAAAGTATTAAAGAGGTCCAGTATGTAAGAATCTAGAAACGGATCACTTCTAGTGGTTCGTGCAACACTCTTATCAAGATGTAATGTTCTCAGACAGATAGTGAGCGAGAGCATGACTAGATGTGTCTATGCTCTAAGCATTACAAGAAGATACCAGAGTGATCTAGGAAGGGATCACTGGACAATAGTGAAAAATATTCTCAAGTTCTTACGAGGAACTAAGAACATGTTTCTCATTGATGATCCACAAGTATAGGGCATCGCAATAGTCTTCGAGGGAAGTAAAACCCAAATTTATTGATTCGGGAGCCAAAAAATATTTATAAGCCTTAACAACTGAGTACTTAATTCAGCTGCACCTGAAAGTAGACTTTCTCGCAACAATTTATCAGTGGTAAAAGTTTTATAGCAGCAGTAGTAGTAAAATAACATCGGGAATAAAATAGTAACAATAGTAGCAATCGCGGAAAACAGCAGGATGAAAGTACCGTAGGCAAAGGGAATGGATGAACGGGCGTTGCATGGATAAGATAGGTCATGTAATAATCTATATATGGGAATTGCAGATAATAATAATAAATCATCAAAGTTCTAGGCAAACCATAGGCATGTGTTCCAATATAGTCAAAGGTGCTTGCAATGAGAAACTTGCACAACAACTTTTGTCCTACCATCTCGTTTGCAGCTGGGCCTCAAGGGAAACTACTGGTAATTAAGGTGTTCCTTTTAATAAAGCACCGGAGCAAAGCATTAACAATCCTGAACACACGTGATCCTCACATCACAACCATCCCCTCTGGTTGTCACAATTTCTATCACTTTGGGGCCTCGGGTTGCGGACAAGAATGTGCGTAAACAACTTGCAGATATGATCAAAAAACATAATTATACTCATGAAACAATAAAATGTTCAGATCTGAGATCATAGCACTCGGGCCCAAAGTGACAAGCATTAAGAATAACAAGTTGCAACAACGGTAGTAAACACTAACAATGGATACTAGGCACTATGCCCTAACAATCTAGCATTATTACATGATCAATCTCATCTAATCCCTTCCATCCCTCTCAGCCTACAGTGGTGTTTACTCACACATGGACGAGGGAATCATGGATGGTTGATGGAGAAGAGGTGGCGGTGATGATGGCGATGATCTCCTTCGAATCCCCGTCCCGGCAGGGCGCTAGAACAGGAACTTCTGATCCCGGAACTGAGTTTCGAGGTGGCGGCGGCGCTCTGTTGTGTTTGTGTGGAATATGACAAACCCCCTGTTGTTTTAGGGTTACATGCGATAAGTAGTCGAAAGGAGAGCCCGAGGGGGTGCCTGGGGGCCCCACACGACCAGGTGGCGCGGCCTAGGGGGCGCCCAGGGGTGGTGTGGTCCCCCTCCTGGCCCCTCTCCGGGACTCCTTCTGGCTCCGGGGGTCTTAGGGTGTTTTAAGGTCTTTGGGATCTTTTCTAGGCATTTTCCCGAAAGTTGATTTTTCTGCACAAAAACAAGACACCAAGGCAATTCTGCTGAAAACAGCATTAGTCTGTTTTAGTTGTATCCAAAACTCACAAGTTTAAAGGCAAACAATACCAAACATGTTCGTTAAAGGAGATACGTTTTGGACATATCAACTCCCCCCCAAGCTTAGCTTATTGCTTGTCCTCAAGCAATTCAGTGACAACTGAGTGCGATAAAAGAACTTTTACAAACACATTTGTTTCATATGATGTAAATATACTCCCTCTATGATCAAGTTCTCAGGAAATTCATAATAAGATGTATGCAAGATAAAAGTCACCTAGTAGTTATGCAAACCACGAAGAGATACCAACAAACTAATAATAAACAACATAAAGTATATCAATCTGTACGATTGCAATGCTCATAATAGGGTATGATAAAGTGTACTCGCTTGCCCTTAATAATGGAGCAAAACATAAGTGCTACGGTACCTCTGAAGTTCAAATGAAGACTAGAATTAAAGATATCAAATATACAATATCAAAGTTATACCACAATCAACCGTGTTCTGGGATAAGCACATTGCACTAAGAATGACAGCCATGCTCTCAAGAAGGTGCATAAAGTGAGAAGGTGAAGACTGAGCAATAAAGTAAAAGAAAGGCCCTTCATAGAGAGAAGCAGGGATTAACTCATGTGTTAGAGCTTTTTATTTTATTAAACAGAGGTATTGAAAACATTTTTTTAGAGAGGTGTATGCTTATGTCAAAGAATGGTAAACAGAAAATACAGTACGTCACAAGCCAACTAGACTTCACAAGAGCGGCTCCCATAGAAGGACGCATCTGGGTAGAAGGTCATCCCTCTTTCTCTTTCGTTTACACAATTATGCTTTGACTGATAAATCAGGGGCAAAAATAGTGAAGAGAATTTATAGTAACCAATTTTGGGACTGGGCACCCCGCTGCCAGCTCTTCTATCATTTGGATAAGCGGATGAAGCCACTAATCCAGGGTGTGAAATCCAATCAACAAGTGAGATAAAGATTCTCTATTTACGTCCTCGTGAGCTAAAATAGGGACACACAACAGGAATAATTTTTGAAGGTTTTAAAGGTAGCACATGAGAAATTTACTTGGAGTGGCGGTTAAATATCACATATAGGTAGGTATGGTGGAAACATTTGGAAAACTTTGGATTTGGGGAGTTGGATGCACAAGTAGAGCTCATACTCAGTACAGGTGAAGGCTAGCAATAGTCGGGGAGCGACAATCAAGAGAGTAACAACTGTCATAATCATGCTTGCGACAAAAAAAATTAACACGGGCATAAAAGTGA
Organism: Alopecurus myosuroides; assembly: GCA_028641055.1. NCBI lineage: Eukaryota > Viridiplantae > Streptophyta > Magnoliopsida > Poales > Poaceae > Alopecurus > Alopecurus myosuroides. Next base: position 203,542,500 of record CM054058.1, read on the forward strand.
TACAAATACTCTAAGGCCAAATAAATCATCAAGGCTTAATTGATTTTTTGTTTTCGGTCATATGCATGCGTGAGCATGTGCAAAGTCAATTCAAGCGAAATAATAAGAGGGAGATACCACAATGTCATACCCTTCTATGAACAAAACAATGCAAGTAAATATTTATACGACATGTTATCTAATATTAATAAGTTGGAACTAAACATGAGAGAGCATGAACTACTAAGCATCAATAAAATACATACACCTTACACAAACAAACTAAGCATGTCCACATGGATTAGTATATATACAAAAATAAAACAAATAGAGTTCATACCAACATCTCACCATAACTTGAATTGTCGTAAATCGTCATTATTGCTCTTCACTCGTGCGGATTGAAAAATATAGAATGATAACCAGGCTCCAATGGAGACACGAAAGACCGATGAACTCTGCAACAAATTTTACAAAACCAAAGAAGAACAACAAATATTTTTGGGCTTTCAAATTAAAACAAGAACAAAAAGAAACAAGCAAACAAAGCAAAATATTTTTTGATTTTTGAATATTAAGTCGAAACGAGAAAGTAAAGCAAACCAACTAAATAAGCAAATAAAGAGAAAAAACAGAAATATTTTTGGTCTTTTTATGTTTTGGAAAGCAAGAACAAAACGATAAAAACAAAGAGAAACGAAAGAAGCGAAAGAAACGAAAACGAAAACATGGATATACAAAGAACCGACAGGAACATGATATATAGATGAGTGTGATGTCGGTATACCTCCCCCAAGCTTAGGATATTGGCCTAAGTGGAGATCAATCCCAAGCGGGCCATGAGGTGGCGCCCACGTAGTTTGCCGAGGATGAGCCCTCCTCCTAATATGTGCTCGAGGACGCCCCGATGTATTGCATGGTGTATTCCTCGGAAGGCGCATCTCACCTCATCTGCTTCCTATGGAACTCCATCAATCGTAGCTGCTCATCTAGCTCTCCCTTTAGGCGCGACCACGGTATCCTGTCAACTTTGAACAAAACAGGTTGCGGCAAAGTAACTTCCCTTCCATCTCCATCAACAAATAAAACTCTATATACCAAATGTTCAGCAGTAGAGTTAGCAGTGATAAAATGATGAGCAAGATCAAGTCTATAAGGAGCTATCAATTCATCATGGGAAGAAATAGGAAAGCCTAGAGCAGTTGCCATACGTGTAGCGATAATGCCCCCATAAATGGGTCCCTTAGCAGCTAGGCGGCGAGAAATGAGAGAACCAAAGTTATACTTGTCGCTATGGTTAAGTGCAATAGCAAGAAAATAAAGATGATAGTTTTAAATGTTGCTAGTGTTCTCCCTACCAAGGATACTAGTAGCAAGATAGTAAGCAAAATATCTGATAGCAGTAAGTTGAATGTTCCTTATCTTCCTGTGCTGAGCTAAGCGGCAATCATCATTGGTAACTCCTCGATAGAGCTCCATAAGATCAGCGGGTCTCTCCTGAATCTTGCACGATGTCCCGGAGGCGTTGATACCCACTATGCTGAAAAAACTCTCCAAAGATAGGAAAAAGGGACTACCATAAATCTTGAAAGCAACAGTTGGGTTATATGGTGAGTTATGAAATCTAAAACTCTCAACAAAAGTCTTTGTCAGAATAGCATATTGGGGACTTTCATCATACATGTAGTTGGTTAAACCAACCCTTTCAATCAATATGAAGAAGTCATCAAGTATACCTGCACCTCCCAAAAATGTATAGCAAGGGAAACTAGATGGATTAGCAATTCCATCACCTCCCGCATCATGGATGCTTGGTGCAATAAGTTCCTCATTATAAGATGGCCTCAATAGAGTAGATGAACGCGAGGGCCTTGTTCTTCTAGGTGCATAACTCCTAAATATTTCTCCAAAGTTGTGGTTGTTCATTTCTGAAATTTTCAACAATCATCACAAAAATTGGTTTCATGCAACTATAAGGTGGAAACTACTATAGAGACTTATAGGAGAGCAAAACATGCATCAAAACTATATTATTCAACTTAAATCAAGCATGCAAACTCACATAAGCTGTCAACTACACTACCAAAGTACTCAAGAAATACTCCACCAAATAAAGTTCGACTTGGATAATCGGAGGAGTCACATATCGGAGAGCAAATGCACCAAATTTCAGCAACAATGGAGGGCTGATCAAAGAGATCAAAAAATCTCGAGGAAGAACACAAGAACTCGGGTTCCAGGAAATGTTTTGAGTTTGGGGTGAGAGAAGGGAATCTTTGGGAGGGGAGAGAGTTAGTGGAGGGCCAGGGGCCCCACACCATGTCCTGGCGCCACCAGGGGCTGGCCGTGCCACCCTGTGGTGTGCCTGACTGGTGAGTCCCCCTGGGATGCTCCAGGTACCTCTCTGTCTCATTTTTGACGAAAAAATTTATTATAATTTTTCTGTAATTTTTTGAGAAACTTTATTTTCGAGGTTTTCAGAATTTTATAATTACTTAAAACCCAGAAAAAAAATGTGGAAAGGTGGAAAAAAACCAAAACCAGACCTACAGAGGTTCTATGACATTCCAATAGGCAAATAACCAAACAAAACAAAGGTGGAAGTGGTGAAAACAAAAATATGGATGGTGAAAAATGCATAACCATAGTAATCAACATGAAAACATGACTATGGATGATGGAAAACATAATTATACTAAGGTAGCAAGGTGATAAGATGGTGAAAACATAATGGTGAAGGTGAAAACATAGTGAAAACATTGTCCTCTTCATTAAAAATCACTTTGTTAACAAGGTTGATCAAGTCGTGTTACCAGAACAATATTACATGAAGCAAAACTTTGCATATCACTAAATGATTATGTTATCTCAACCTTGATAGTCATAGTCCCCAATCATAATAATTTCATATTCTTTTGGTGGCATTGGAATGGGACAATAGAATTCTCCAAACTTGATGGTCTTAGTATTTTCAATTGAATTTAAACCATATGTTCTATCAATCATCTTAGGAAAATAAATAGTATGCTTTTTATCATTAACATTAAAAGTTACTTTTCCTTGATTGCAATCAATAACATCCCCTGCAGTGTTAAGAAAAGGTCTCCCAAGAATAATAGACATATTATCATCTTTAGGCATTTCCAACACAACAAAGTCACTTAATATCAAATAATTAGTAGTCACTTGAACAGGAAAATTCTCACATATACCAACAAGAATAGGAGTAGATTTATCAGCCATTTGCAAAGATATATCAGTGTGTATAAAATTTTCCATAGAGAGCCTCTTATAGAGAGAAAAAGGCAGAACACTAACTCCTGCTCCCAAGTCACATAAAGCAGTTCAAACATAATTATTTTTAATAGAACAAGGGATAGTAGGAATACCAGGATCTCCAAGCTTCTTTGGGACCTTTCCATTGAAATATTAATTAGCAAGCATAGTAGAAATTTCCTCATTAGGAATCTTCCTTTTGTTAAAGAAAATATCTTTCATATATTTAGAATAAGGAGGCAGTTTAATAACATCAGTCAAAGGAATTCGCAAAAAGAAAGGTTTCATCCACTCACAAAACTTGTTGTAATGTTATTATTCCTTTGATTTGTGTTTCTTATTAGGAAAATGCATTGATTTTTGTACCCAAGGTTCTCTTTCATTACCATGTTTATTAGCAATGAAATTCTCCTTAGTATACTTCATAGTTTTAGTTTTCTTTTCAGGTTCAGCTACAGTTTGTTCTTTATCAGAAGCATCACTTTTATCATTATCACTTTTAGTTTATGCATCAGAAATAGATTTACTATTAGGACCTTTAGCAGGTTCAGGAGATTCTACAACAGTTTTATGTCTCTTCTTCTTTTTCTTAGAAGGAGAACTATTGTTTTTACAACAGTTTTATGTCTCTTCTTCTTTTTCTTAGAAGGAGAACTATTGTTTTTAGGTTGTTGTGAATCTTGTTAAATTCTTTTAGGATGTCCATCAGGATACAAGGGGTCCTGAGTAGAAACACCACTTCTAGTAATTATTTCACAAACATGTTTTTCTCTAGAAGCATTATCTAGCATATCTTTTTGCACTTTAGTGAGTTGATCAATTTGAGTTTGGACCATATGAAATTGTTTAACAAGCATTTTAAAATGATTAGAGGTTCTCTCAATAATACCATGCAAATTATCAATAGCTCTAGAGTTTTCCATAAGATGATTTTGCACTCTCATATTAAAGGTGTCTTGCTTAACAACATAATTATCAAATTCATCTATGCATTGATCAGGTGGTTTTGAATAGGGAATATCTCTATTATCAAAGTATTGGAGAGAGTGCACCTCAACTATTGATGGATGAGGAATTGGCTTACATAATTCTTCTATAGGAGGTAAATTCTTCACATCTTTAGATTTAATACCCCTCTCTGTAAGAGATTTATTGGCTTCCTTCATCACTTGATCATTTAATTCAATCATCCCTATCTTCTTGGGTGTTGGTAATGGTGTTGGCTCTGGTGTAGGTGTAGGCTCAGGTATAGTCCAATCATCATTATTTTTGGCTATTTTAGCAAATAATTCCTCATCTTCTTTTGGAGTTCTTTTCCTGAAAACTCAACCAACACAACTTTCCAGGTATATCCTAGATTCAATAGTTAGTCCATTATAAAATATATCTAGGAGCTCATTTTTAGGTAATCTATTGCCAGGCCTAGCTCTTATTAAAGAACAAAAACTTGACCAAGATTCAGACAATTTCTCTCCTTCAATTTTCTCAAAGTTAAAGATATCCTGCACAATAGCATGTTGAGAACTAGCAAGAAAATATTTTTGAGAGAAAGCATTAACCAAATCCATAGGACTAGTAATAGATCCAGGTGACAGATTGTTGAACCAAGTTTTAGCTTTATCTTTCAATGAGAAAGGGAAGATCTTGGTAACAAAATAAGTACGCAACTTAGTAGCATCAGAAAATAAACTACTCAAAGATGAAAGCTCATTCATATGTTCCATAGCACTTTTACTCTCAATTCCACCAAAAGGTTCCTTCTCAACAATAGATATGTAAGATAATTCTAGAGAGAAACCATAATCCTTGTCTCTAATGTGTATGGTAGATGTAGCAAACTTAGCATCAAGAGAAGATTTATATCAACAAGTCTTGCAAGAAGACTCTTAAGAGCACTTGCACCAGTAGTAGAACGAGCTTCCTTAATAATGTCATCATTAAGTTCTATATAGGTTTCATCAAGATCATCAATAGACTCAGGTGAATTAACAAGTGTACCAATATTTTCAACAAGAATTTCAGCACTTTCAATTTGTTTGGATTTAGCAATTGTAGCATCTAGGAAAGGACCTAGTGATCCAGTATCATCAAACACAGTAGAAGCATCATCAAAAGTATCAGAAGCATTTTCAAACTCAACAGAAGTAACAATGTGTGTAGCACGTGGTCGTGTAAGAAGCTTACTCATAACAAACGGTGAATCAAGAGCAACAGAGGTGTTTAGAGTTGTACCTCTCCTTGTAGTGGATGGTAATATACGAACTTTTCCATCACGAGTCTTACCCATGATGAAAGGCTTGCAGCGAACAATATCACGTTCAAGTGAGCAAATAAATAAAGTTATGATCCCCGGCAATGGCGCAAGAAAATAGTCATGATGACCCACAAGTATAGGTGATCGCAACAGTCTTCGAGGGAAATAAAACCCAAATTTATTGATTCGACACCAGGGGAGCCAAAGAATATTTATAAGCCTTAACAACTGAGTTGTCAATTCAGCTGCACTTGAAAGTAGACTTGCTCGCAACAATTTATCAATGGTAACAGTTTTATAGCAGCAGTCGTAGTAAAATAACAGGAGGAATAAAATAGTAACAACAGTAGCAATCGCGAGAAACAGCAGGATGAAAGTACCGTAGGCCAAGGGAATGGATGATCAGGCGTTGCATGGATAAGATAGGTCATGTAATAATCTAAACATGGCATTGCAGATAATAATAATAAAGCATCCAAGTTCTAGGAAAATCATAGGCATGTGTTCCAATATAGTCATACGTGCTGGCAATGAGAAACTTGCACACCATATTTTTTCCTACCAGCCAGTAGGCAGCGGCGCCTCAAGGGAAACTACTGGTAATTAAGGTGCTTGATACGTCTCCAACGTATCTATAATTTCTGATGCTCCATGAGAATATTATGCTAATTGCTACATGTTTTCTCCCTTCTTTATGTCATTTTTACACATTTTTCGGGACTAACCTATTAACAAGATGCCAAGTGCCAGTTCCCCGTTTTCTGCTATTTTTTTATTTCAGAAAAGTTGTTCCGGAAATATTCTTGGAATTGGACCCCACATATCCCGAAGTTCATGTTTTCCCTGGAAGCATCCAGAATACCAAAGAGGAGTCGAAGACGAGCACCAGGGGGCCCACACCATGGGGTGGCGACCCCTGGCCGCGCCAGGGGGTGGTATGGGGCCCCCAGGGCTCCACCGCCTTTGCCCTTTCGCCTATTTATTCCCCCCGGATGGAAAACTCTAGATACCTGATAAAAATCCCCGAAAAGTTCCACAGTCGCCGTAGTCATCAACCCTAGATCAGGGGTGTTCTGAAGCTGTCTCCAGGCACCCTGCCGGAGAGGAGATCATCACCGGAGGCCTCTTCATCATCATGCCTGCCTCCGGAGTGATGCGTGAGTAGTTCATCATTGGACTACGGGTCCACAGCAGTAGCTAGATGGTTGTCTTCTCCTCCTATGCCTCCATGTTGAGATCTCGTGAGCTGCCTAACATGATCGAGATTGTTCTTATGTAACTCTATGTGCCGTGTTTGCTGGGATCCGATGAATATTGAACTTATGCAAAGTTGATTATAGTCTTTATTGCATATGTTATTTGTGATCTTGCATGCTTTCTGTTGCTAGTTGTTTTCTGGCAAAGTAGTTGCTAGTGACTCCAAGAGGGAGTATTTATGCTCGATAGTGGGTTCATGCTTCCTTTTCGCCTGTGCTCGAGTGACAGAAACGTGACGGGGGAGGATGTGCTATTGCCACTAGGGAGAAAACAGCGGTGTGAGTCCCCGTGTGTACAATCATTGCTTACATTATGCACATTTCTTAATGCGATTATCTGTTGCTTGCAACTTAATACCTAAGGGGGTTCAGATGATAACCTGAGGGTGGATTATTAGTCATAGATGAAGTTGGATTACGGTCTATGTATATTGTTGTAATGCCCGCACTAAATATGACAGTAGTCATCATGTCATGAATGTGCACTATGGTGCAATCTTTATTTGTCAATTGCCTAGCTGTAATTTGTTCACCCAGCATTCTATCTTTTATGGAGAGACACCACTAGTGAATCTATGAACCCCGGTCCATTTTCCTGCACTATTAAACAAACCACTGCAATTTCTTGCTTTCTTTACTTACTGCAACCATACATTATTTTCCACACTATACGTCTAATCTTTTTTTTCAGCAAGACTGGTGAGATCGACAACCTCATTGTACCATTGGGACAAAGTATTTTGGTTGTGTTGTGTGCAGGTTCCGCGTTGTTGCTGACACCGGTGAGCCATCACCACGTCAGTGGCATCAACCTTCCGAAGATCCTCTTTCTCCTACTGGATTGATAACCTTGGTTCTTAACTGAGGGAAATTCTTACCGCTGCACTCATCACACCCTCCTCTTGGGGTTCCCAACGCACCATCCATCGTTTTTGTAGCAAGAATTTCTGGCACCATTATTAGGGATTTAAAGTCAACTCTACAAGCGATCAGTGCTCCTTTTAATAAGGCATCAGAGCAAAGCATTAACACTCCGTGAACACACGTGATCCTCACATCACAACCACCCCTCCGGTTGTCCCAATTTCTTTCACTTTGGGGCCTCGGGTTCCGGACAACAATGTGTGTAAACAACTTGCAGATATGATCAAGAAACATAATTATAATCATGAAACAATAACATGTTCAGCTCTGAGTTTATGGCACTTGGGCCCAAAGTGAGAAGCATTAAGCATAACAAGTTGCAACAACGGTAGAAAACACTAACAGTGGACACTAGGCAAGATGCCCTAACAATCTGGCATTATTACATGATAGATCTCATCCAATCCCTTCCACCCCTCTCAGCCTGCAGTGGTGTTTACTCACACATGGACGGGGGAATCATGGATGGTTGATGGAGAAGAGGTGGCGGTGACGTTGGCGATAATCTCCTTCGAATCCCCGTCCCTACAGGGTGCCAGAACAAGAACTTCTGATCCCCAAATTGAGTTTCGAGGTGGCGGCGATGCTCTGTTGTGTTTCTCTGGAATATGACGAACCCCCTGTTTTTTTGGGTTACGAGCGATAAGTAGTCCAAAGGGGATCCCGAGGAGGTGCCTGGGGCCCCACGCCACCTGGTGGCACGTCCTAGGGGGCGCCCAGGGGTGGTGTGGCCCCTTCCTGGCCCCTCTCGGGGACTCCTTCTGATTCTGGGGATCTTCGGGTGTTTTAAGGTCTTTGGGATCTTTTCTGGGCATTTTCCTGAAAGTTGATTTTTCTGCACAAAAACAAGACACCAAGGCAATTCTGCTAAAAACAACATTAGTCCGTGTTAGTTGTATCCAAAACTCACAAGTTTAGAGGCAAACAATAGCAAAAGTGTTTGGAAAAGGAGATACTTTTTGAACGTATCACTCATCTATGGATATGATAAAGAGCTCGTTGCAAAAGGTTACAGCTAGATTTACCACTGATCTTGATGATTTCAAGTCTGAATCGGGCCATGTGTTTACTCTAAACGGGGGAGCGGTGATCTGGAAAAGGTCTAAGTAATATACAAATGCGGATTCTACAATAGTGGCAGAGTACATGGCTGCAACCGATGTTGTAAAGGAGGATGTCTCGATGAAGAACCTCAATACAGAACATGGCGTAGTTACACGTGCACCGGAGCCAATGGATATACATTGTGATAACAATGGTGCCATTGCTCAAGCTAAAGAACCAAGGTCCCACCAAAAGAACAAGCATGTACAATGTAGATTTCATCTCATACAATAGTTCGTGAGTGATGGTGACATCAGGATATGCAAAAATCATACGAACCTAAATTTGTCAGATCAGTTTACGAAACATCTACCACTTGCAAAGCACGAGCAACACCGGAATGGCATAGGTGTTAGAATGCTAAATTTAAACTGGATCATTGACTCTAGTGTAAGTGGGAGACTGATGGATATATGCCCTAGAGGCAATAATAAAAGGATTATTATTCATATTTATGTTTCATAAGTAAGTTTAATGTTCTATGCTACAATTGTATTAATCCCGGATAGTGAGTATTCGGAGGAAAATTCTAATACATGTGTGGAATTATAAACACTATTAATGTCCCAGTTATGCCTCTATAATTGGTTAATATATTATTGATAGTCTTGATTTCCCGCTTATGTGGAAAAGAACAAAGTGTTCTGAGGTTGCCAGTAATATGTGGGATCAGAGTTGTTGGAAAAAAAGATGATGGATAAGACCCGATTGATATACCGTTGAAACACATCGTCAATATTGTTACCGGTGGTTTCTCAGTTCTAGTATTACCCTTGCTATAATCGTTTGACTGTAAGGCACATGTAGGACTGGTTACAATATGGACGTGACAGATACCTACAAACGTTAAACCACAAATGGGTAATTGTAAATTTGGTCGTTCGTCTTACCGGATAGCATGGCAGGCTTTTATATGGTGTAGTTATGGGGTTTCTACTCCTGGCGACCGAGAGATACACTATGGGTCCTCTCAGATATTATGGTGTTTGTCATCGTCTGGACCGAAACTTTATCACGGTGATGGCCATAAAGAACATCGAAATACTGGATGAGTAAAGGAATACATGTCGGATAACAAGAAAGTTTCACCTTGGGCATTATAAAATATCGAGAAGCAGTGCGATAAGCCAAGAATATTAATACAAAAGGTTCTCATCATAAAGATCTTCGTGATACATGTGGGATCATTATATGCATCAAGGTATCTCTAAAGATCATTGTAGCGGAATGAGTTACGAACATATCGACATGTATACGAACCCATGGTCCCACACTTAAGGTTCAGTAGCATATAGGAGTTGTGTTTGATAAGAGTATGGATGAAGTTATACCAAATCAATGTTCTGAGTGTGTCGGGATATGAAGAAGGAGTCCATAATGTCAACGAGATTGGACGGAATGGTTCCAGATATTTTGGAAAGTGGTGGAATTGTTCTAGAAGGTTCCGGAATATTTTGGAAAGGTTGAGAAATTTTTCAAGAAATTTCAGAATGGCCAAACCCTAGTGGGGCCATGTGTGTCAGTGGGGTGCATGGGAGCCAAGATAGGGGCGACTTTGGCCGAGTTGGAGAGGAGGGGGGAGACCTAGTTGGTCTCGGACTCCGTCCTCCCCCTAAATCGGACTTGGGGAGGGAGTCCTACATGGACTCCACCTACCCCTCAAACACGCATAGGGCACGAAGAGAGTTCGAGATGGACTCCCCCCTTGGTGTGGCCAAGGCAAGGGAGGGAGTTCTCCTGGGACTCTGGCCCCTTCTATAAGGAGGGGCAAGGGGTGCGGGCAAGGCTTGCCTGTTGGCAGTAGGCTTTCTTTGCGTGGACACAAAGAGCACCATTGGTGTCACGATAACCGGTAAGAATAACATTCCGTTCTTGAAGATAGCAAGACTGGATAAGGAAGTGATCATAATTTTCTTCAAACTAGTTGCGTCTCCTAAAAAACCGGTTCATAAAAAAAAATCAGTAGTGAAATTCCTTATGGTACAAATCACTAATTCTGAGAAGTCCAGAAATAACATACTCCACATGTAAAGATCAAAATCTACACGTCGCTTCACAAATACAACATGTGAGGTTTCATTTTAATTCTGCACGGCTGCAGCTTTGGAAGTATCCAGGTGGTCAAGGAAATGGACAAATGCGGAGTGCGACGAGCCCCCTTCTTTGAGCGCTTCGGCTGCCTCATCTTTGGCTGCCGCCACCCGCTCCCTGAGCGCCTCGCCGCCCTCCGACGCCATAACCCACCTGACCTTATCCTCCACCTCCTCAGCCTTAACCACATCCTCGTTGTAACCTCTCATCTCCACCCCAAGCTTCATTTCTTCCACTATGTGCACCTTGTTAACCCTCTGCTCTGCGTACAACGGCCAGCAGAGCAGCGGCAACCCTGCAGTGACGCCCTCCAGCGTGGAGTTCCAGCCGCAGTGCGTAACGAATGCGCCGGTGGCCCTGTGGCGGAGCACCTCCACCTGCGGCGCCCAGGACTTGACCACGAACCCTCTGTCCTTGGTCCTCTCCAAAAACCCTTCTGGCAGGAGTGCGTCGAGGTCGGGCTCCGGTAGCGCGTCTCCAGGGCTGCCCGGGCTCCGCACAATCCACAGGAATCTCTCCCCTGATTTTTCCAGCCCGACTGCGATCTCCACAAGCTGCTTAGCGGAGAACCTGCCCAAGCTACCGAAGGAGAGGAACACTACGCTCTTGTCCAGCTGCGCGTCCAGCCACCGGAGGCACTCGTGCTCCTTGTCTCCGCCTCCTCCCGACACCAACGGTCCGATGCAGTAGACCGGCGGCGTGGCACGGCCAGGGACGCAGAGCCCGGCATTCAGAGCGCGCACCGCCCGCGTCTCCAGCGACTCGAAGGAATTGATTAGAATTCCGTCGGCATGGGGCATTCGGTCGAACATGCCTAAGATGGCCGGGCATGCCTCGCCGTTATTGATAACTTCGCTGGGTAAGTCCGACGCTTTGAACGGAGGTACGCCCGGGAAAGTGAGCACGGAGTCGCCGAGCTCCTTTATCTTTGCACTGCTGCCGGCGACCATGCTCGGCAGGTTGAGGAAGATCGCCAGGGCTGCGGCGCCCGACGCGTAGAAGTAGTAGACCGGCAGCTTGAGTTCGGCCGCGACGTCGAGGGCGTCGACGCAGAACATGTCAAGGATGAGCGCATCGACGGAGGGCAGCGAGCGGAGGAAGTCGCGGAGGGGCGCGTTCATGGCGGTGAGGAACTGGAATATCTTGACGACGTGGTTCGTGGACGCGACTCCGGAGTTTAATTCCGCGGGCGCGGGCGGCGGCAGGACGTGGAAGTCGACAGAGGGGTTGGAGGCCTTGGCGCGGGCGACCGCGGCAGAGAAGTCCGTGGACTTGTCCTCCATGTCGACGAGCGCCACGATGACGGCCACGTTGTGCTTGAGGAACACCTTGGCGAGCTCGACCATCGGCACCAGGTGGCCGACGCCGACGCCAGGGTACAGAACAACGGTTTTCTTCGTCTCGCTAGCTTTTCACTCGCCCCCTACCTTCGTCTGGTGTGTGCGCGCGTGAAGTGAGAGGGGCTGAAATGCTGTGGTATTATCTGGAACAGCCTGTTCCACTTCTGCTCAGCTCTGCCACGAGCCCACGACCCATCGGAGTTATATAAATGGCGCTGTTCGGATCCAAGAAATTGGATTATTGCCGTGCAATGTATGGCCGCGTGAGACCGTGAGATGAGATCAGCCCCACATAGGAACGACGGCTTTTCTTCCGTGCGGTTTTGCGTTTCAGGGCTCTGCACGTCGAAGAACATGAACCACGAGGCCAACCGATCCAACGAGTTCGTGGTTGCTGCCGGTCCAACGAGGCCGCGCTCGGTAGTCTGGATCATATTTGGAACCCTGAGGTTAGGCCATAGGCATAGCCAGGCCGATATAGATTCTGGCTCATGTTTTGTCACCTGTTTGATCGCCTTGTCTACATGGGTTGGTTCCAACACCCATTTTGTTTGGGAAGCCACTTCTCCCCAACCTTATCCCTTGAGAGTCTCCCGTGGTTCCCTCTACCCGGGGCCTCAATCCCCCTCCTTCGGTGGCGCGGCCGTTGCGAGCGAGCATGGGCGAGGTAGCCAGGTTCTGTACAGTAGTTGTAGGATTTGTTATCAACAATAGCAGTTTATCCTCCGTGCTGTATGGCGTAGTGCCGTTTCTACTGTGCTCTCCGATGTCTCCGAGCGGCGTCGGGCGAGCTGTTCTCCTGCTGCTTCGATCCTGTCCATGGAGGATGGTGGGGGGCTGTGGCAGATCTGGAGAAGGTAGCTTAAATAAGCTCGTTTCTGCTTTCCTGCTTCTGGTTCTTGTGGAACTGCTCTCCTCCTTTTCTGCAAACCATCAAGGTGATGGGCGTGGAAGGAGGAGTTGGGTTCTGTCTCGCGCTGGGTCTGGGAGGCTAGGTTCGAAGGCTGCGACCGTTGAGTTCGTCGGGAGTTCATCATCAGCAGACTTGCGCCGACAACTCATGGTTGTCCTGCTGCTGATTCTTCTGGCCGTATGGAGGCCACTCCCACCCTGGTTGGCAGTTGATTGCTGGCACGGGGATTTCTTCAACCTCCAGGCCTGTGTGCCATCAAGGAGGCCCTATGGCTCCGATGCGGTGAGCTCCCGCTGCAGTGCCCCAAGTGGTTTCGTCCCCGGTGGCGCTGCGGTTGGCCGTCGTCGGCAGCGTCAAGAATTCGGTGGAGGAGGAGCAGGGAGAAGAGTTGGACTGGATTGCTTTTTCATTTTTTGTTCCTGGGTCTTCAGTGCAAAATTTTAGGGCCATGCTGTATTTCTTTTTTCTTCTACGGTCCTCTATGTAATTTGTAATCCACCGACAGCGGTTCAATGCAGCTTCGGGGTCCTTCGCGACCCCTCTACTTGTTCAAAAAAACACTCATTTTGTTTGGCACCGTGCAATTATTTTATTGGGTTTTTAATTAATTATTTTATTGGGTTAGTTCAAACGAGCATGGCCACGGTACTCTCGAGTCTTCCTTGGTTTGACATTAAGGTTAGAGGAGGATGCTTTGGTCCTTTTCCCTGAAAACAAAGAGCCGGCGTGACCAAATAGCAATGGGGTTAAGCATGCATGTACAAGAACCAAAAGAAGAAACTAGCATGAGATATTTGATATCAGATTTTTGAATCTGCACCGGAGTCTCCAGCCTCAGGGGCGGAATCTCCGGCCCACCGGAGTCTCCGGTCCTGAAGACCAGAGTCTCCGGCCCTACGGCAGGTAGTACAGATGCAGATCCATAAACTTGCTATCCATTATCTAGAGATGGTTTCTAAGATGAAAAATTTCCTAAATGATCTACCACATGGGACAAGTACTACATCTAAAAAAACACATCTAGGTCAAATCCTAGAGGGAGAAGAGATGAGAAAAATGGAGTACCCTTGTCCGACATGGTGAAATTCCAGGTGGGGGAGGAGGTTCCCCCTCGAGAAGGAGTGGAGGAGACCCGACGGAGGCGGATTCCGGCCGGATTGGTCCCTGGAGAGCTGGCGGCGGTGCAATAGGTCTTGAGGGTCGAGGTGGAAATGGGATTGTGAGCAACACCCCAACCGGATCCCCTTTTTGACCCCACGGAAACCGCCACGCCAGAGTCTCCGGCCTAAGCCCCTGAGTCTCCGACCTGGACCGGAGTCTCCGTTCTTAGGGCGGAGACTTTGGCCAGACCGGAGTCTCCGGTGTTGCACATCGGAGTCTCCGGCCCCAAATCTCCAAAAATCCCAGATTATGTGTAGGACATGCATGTGGATACGAAACTTGGCTTTTATGGAATTTTTGGCTTGGGATAAGAAAAACAAACAGGGATGGTACTTCACACTGAAACTTTACAAGAACCAACAAATAAAAACCCAAAATTCGGGTGTGTTTTCCAAGAAACCAAAGAACTAAAACGAAAACCAATAAGATCCAAATAACAACCATTTAAGAACCAAATCTTCAAGAGAAGAGGTTGATAGCCTAAGCCACCATGTAAGAGATTATGGTATGACACCGCGAAGATATATCTTGGGTGCATTGCCAATTCGCGACATTGAAGCTTACAATTCAATATTAGAAATAGAGATATAACAATGAATTTTTGCTTTGGGCATAATGGGGGGAGGGAGAGCCCAATGTGTTAGGATAGAACCCCCCCTATGTCCATGCCTACACCTAAACCAAACACATAGTTGACTATAGGCGTGTGTGCAAGATCTCAAGTCAAACTCCTTGAATTGGTGATATTTAGCTCATTCCTCAAAAACATGAATCTTGAATCATCGAGAGGCTTCGTGAATATATACGCAAAATTATCCTTGGTTGGGACATAGGCTAGCCCAATATCACCTCTTGCCACATGATCCCGGATGAAATGATGACGAATCTCAATATGCTTCTTCCTTGTGTGTTGCGCGGGATTATACGCAATCTTGATGGCACTCTCATTGTCACATAAGAGTGACACCATCTCAAAGTGAACATCATACTCTTTGATTTGCCTCATCCATAGCAATTAGGTGCAAGCACTAGCGGCCGCCACATACTGGGCTTCGGCGGTGGAGAGAAATATACAATTTTGCTTCTTAGAAGACCGACTCACCAAAGACCTACCAATGAATTGGCAAGCCCACGAAGTTGATTTCTTATCATCTTGATCACCGGCCCAATCCAAGTCCGTGTACCACTTGATATAAAATTGTGCCCCCTTTGGGTACCACAAACCACACCTTGAGGTATGAATCAAATACTGAAAGATCCTATGGACCACCATCAATTGGCTTTCCTTAGGAGCCGCTTCATAGCCTGCACGCACTCCTACACTCAACACAATATCGGGCCTAGATGCACAAAGGTAAAGCAAAGAACCAATCATAGATCGATACAACTTTTGGTCCACATCTTTACCATCTGGATTACGTCTGAGATGACACTTGGTTTGCATTGGAGTGACCTTGCCTTTTGCATGTTGGAAGTTGAACCTATTGAGGACACTCGGCAATTGAAAAAACCCTCACTTTTTGAGTCCCTTCTTTGTCATAGCTTGACTTGGTCTTCTCCTCCTTGGCTTGTTTCAATTGGAGTGACTTATCCTTGAGGACTTGGTTTGCACTTAGCAACAAAATGATACTTGTCTTGGCAATTGAAACAAGCCCTCACTTTTTGAGTCCCTTCTTTTCTATAGCTTGACTTGGTCTTCTCCTTAATATATGCCTTAGCCTTGGGAGGGTTCTTCCAAAACTTTTGCACCGCAAGAGCAACATAATCCTTAAGCACTAGATCATATTCTTGATCTTTGAGCAGGGAAAAAATTTCTTCTAGGGCAATCTCTTCATGTTGATCCACCACCTTGGTCACCACCTTGGCCTTCAAAGCAACGGAGGCTCCTTTGTGCATTCGAATAGCACGAGCATGAGTGTCATGGAAAAGTTGTGTTTGCACTCTAAAGGAGTCCATCTCTTGCATCACCTCGGTTGAGGACATGGAGGGAAAGTTGTGTCTTCCTTGAAGTATCTTCAAGTCCACGGGCTCAAACGGCAAGAGGGCAGTTATGTACTTCCTATTGATCCAAGCATCATCCACATATTTAGCACCAAGACCACTAAAGGCGGTAGCTAGGGTCTTGACTCTTCGGCACATGTCCTCATGGCTTTCACCATCGAGCATATGGAACCCTTCGGCCTCATTGTACAAGGTATCATACCTATTCCTTTGCATGCTCTCATTTCCCACAAACATGACGACAAGAGCATCCCATGTCTCTTTGGCGGTGGCATATTGTTGAAGATGAGGCATGTGGTTTGGACCCACGACTTGTTGAATCATCGACAAGTCGGTGTTGTTGAGTTCGCAATCTACCACTTCTCTTCCTGTCAAGTTCTCGGGGTCATGAGGCTTGTATCCTTCTTGTGTGACCCTCCAAATCTCAATACAAGAAGAGTTCAAGTGAGTTTTCATATAATATTTCCATTGATCAAAAGTATGTGCATCAAATTTAGGAGGTTCGCCTCTAGGATTAATATGAGGGTGTTGGATAGGAGGATCGGGAGAGTACCATCCTTCGACATTGTGGTACTCGGCCTTCTCATCTGATCCCTTAGAAGTTTTGTCTTTAGAGGATTCATTTTTAGGTTCGCCACCCTTATACCCATTATCTGTATCCTCCTTCTCCTTCGGAATTGCTCCCGAGGGAGATGAAGTAGAAGATTCCGGGTCCTTGGCTTTCAAGAGTTGCAACATTAGATCTCGCAACTCCGTCATTTTTACATCCATGGATGAGGTTAAGGAATCTTTCGATTCCTTGATATCATCCATAGTGACATGAGCCAAGGCCTCGGGGGGGGGGGGGTCCTCTACGTGGACCATACTAACTCTTAGGCGGTTAAGCCCAATAAAAGAGTCGAGGATCTGATACCAATTGAACGGATAGTATGAGCACCTAGAGGGAGGGTAAATAGGTGCTACGACCAATTTGAATTTTCTTCAAATTAAGGCTTCATACAAAGGTTAATTCTCTAGATATGAAACTACAATGAATTTATCTATATGAAAAGCACAACAATAAACAACATACAAACACAAAGTAAAGGAGAGGGAGCGAGGTAATCGATAACTGAAGCACACAGAGACAAGGATGTAATCTCGAGTTACTTCTTTTTAGGGAGTATGTGTCGTTGGAGGGGTGTGAGTTTCGCCACAAAGGCCTACTCAACGCCATAAAGGCCTCACCCTATTCTCCGATGAACCTTTCCACAAAGGCCTAGTTCACCGTTCACTGTTGATTCCCTTTTAGGTGCAAATCGAGTCCTTTACAATGAGCTTGGGGTACACACCCACAAACAAATTGGGGGCTCCCAAGAATCACCAACAATCACCAAGAGAGTAGCAATGGAGTCTAGGTTTTCCACAAAGAAATCCTAGACTCGAATCCCTCAAGCAAAATGAGAGGGGAAATGAAAACCAGTTGGTGAACATGTAGATCGCGGCCTTCTCCTTCAATCATCCGAAGGTCAACAAGTTTGGGTGGAGGGATTGGGAGATCTAGCTTGGTGGGTGAGCTTAATCAATGGAGCATTCAATTCTGGATGAGCTAACTGAAGGAAAAAGAAGGGGAGGGGGTATTTATATCCCAACCCCAAAAACTAGTCGTTTGGGGTCTTTCTGCGAAAGTCACACGGAGACTCTGGTGCAAAGACCAGAGACTCCAGCCTACCAAACACACCGGACACAATCCGGAGGGCCGGAGACTTTGCTTGTGCACCACAGACTCTAGGCACTCTCCGGACCCTATGCCGTGGGTGACACCACTTGGACTTGGCTCTAGGGGACTTGAAGGGCGGAGACTCCCCACTGACGGGCCGGAGACTCCGTCGTGGATTTCACCATCTTATTTCAACAAATCCCAGAGTATGTATGTGGTTCTTTGAGCGCAGTGAAGAAATAAGGAGTCTGTAGACTCCGACCCCTGCACCCCGGAGACTCCGGCCTGGACCGGATACTCTGGGAACTCTCCGCACACATTCTGGAGCATATGCAGTGGGTGACACCACTCGCACCACTCTCTTTCTTTGCAGTAAATTCCTGACCCTGGAGACTCTGGTCTGGGGCACCGGATACTCCGGCCTAGAAATTAATTCCATCACTTCCCGGTCATGTAGATATCTTTGATCTTATTGGAGAACACACCACCATTAATAAAAATATCAATTGATCCTGAACATCAACACACGTTAATAATAATAGTAGTGTTGTTAACAAACACACAAAACAAGATTTAGACGGATTTGCGCTTTCAGTATAGCCTTTGTTCTTCGGGGATTCTTGATGCATCCCCAACAAGGATCCCCCATCTCCATTATTTCCACCATAGCAAAAAAAACGACGAAATTCCACTGCGTTAAACAATTCTTCAAGCTTTTCCACGATAGAGAAACAACCATTTTCTCTCATAATGTACTTCCTTTGGGCTTCATGATGAACGCCTGATTGTCGATGTCGAACAATGACAATCCTTTGGCACTGGCCATCATGTCAACACATAGTAATAAGAAAGATGTACCAAACCACATTCACACCCTGGAAAACCAAGTTAGACGCCTCTAACACTTTGTTTGCAAGTTTTAGCATGGATGTAGGTTCTACGATAAACTATTGTCAGAACCTACGTAATTCGAGGGTCCAATAGCTCATGCGCGATGCCTTTCATGTGTATTGGAAGGAAAGCGTCATAGTTGGCCCGAATAGCTCTTACGCGACGTTTCTATGCACACAAATAGCTAACACGCGACTTGCCGCTCTTTATCGTTTAAACCCAAGAAACAAGTCAACACTGGTCGTTAAAATTTTGGATTATGTAAGCCAAGGTACCATGTTTTCTGACCGAGACCCACCACTAATCTGCCAAAGCATTGGACCCATCACTCATCCATCCCAGTGTTGGACCCACTGATACGTCATAAACGTATTTATAATTTCGGTTGGTCCATGTTGTTTTCATGCCTTATGCTACATGTTTTCCTTACACTTTATGTCATTTTTATCGATTTCCCGGGACTAACCTATTGACAAGATGCCACTCAGCCAGTTCCCCGTTCTCGGTTGTTTTTAGTTTCAGAAAAGTTGTTCTGGAAATATTCTCGGAATTGGAAAATTCGAAGCCCGGAAGTCTTAGAACTCCCGAAGGTTCCACGGAGTCCCAAAGAGGCCCAGAGAGGGGCCACAGGGGGCCACACCATAGGGCAGCGCGCCCCTTGGCCGCGCCTAGGGGTGGTGTGGGCCCCTCGGGTATCCACCGCCATTGCCCTTTCGCCTATATATTCCCCCCGGTACTTCAACCTTAAAAATATACCACTTTTCCACGAAAAACACCCGAGGCCGCCGTCATCGTCAACCCGAGATTGAGAGGGTTCTGGAGCTCTCCTCGGCACCCTGCTGGGAGGGAAAATCATCACCGGAGGGGTTTACACCACCATGCCCGCCTCTGGAGTGATGTGTGAGTAGTTCATACTTGGACTACGGGTCCATAGCAGTAGCTAGATGGTTGTCCTCTCCACTTTATGCCTCATGTTTAGATCTCGTGAGCTGCCTCACATGATCGAGGTCATCTATTTGTAATGCTACATGTTGTGTTTGCTGGGATCCGATGATTATTAAATGCTATGTATTTTGATTATCAATCTATCATGTTATCTTCATGTGTATGTTATTTATGATCTTGCATGCTCTCCGTTGTTAGTAGATGCTCTGGCCAAGTAGATACTAGTGACTCCAAGAGGGGGTATTTATGCTCAATAATGGGTTCATGCCTCCTTTGCATCTGTGGTCGAGTGACAGAAACTTGACAGATGGAGGATGTGATGTTGCCATTAGGGAGAAACAACGATGTCTACTTTGTTTACATTGTTTACGTTACACACTTTGCTTACTACGATAGTCTGTTGCTTGCAACTTAATACCCAACGTTTGTTCGGATGATATTCAGAGGGTGGATTATTAGTCATAGATGCAGTTGGATGACGATCTATGTATTTTGTTGTAATGCCCCAGATGAATCTCATAGTAATATTTATGTCATGCATGTTTCATTATCTATCAATTTTCCAGCTGTAATTTCTTCACCACACATGTTAGCTATCTTCTATGGAGAGACACCTCTAGTGAACTGTGGACCCCGGTCCATTTTCTCATAATGATAATACAACCACTGCTTCCACTATTTTCACACTGCTACTGTTGTTTTCATATTGTTCTCATACTATTTTCCACGCCGTACATTTAACCTCTTTGTTATCAGCAAAACCGGTGATATTGACAACCTCACTGCTTCGTTGCGGCAAAGTGAATTGATTGTGTTGTGTAGGTTTCACGTTGCTGCTGTACTGGTAGTGCGCCCTACCATCTCAACTGACAACCTTCTGAAGATACTCCTTCCTCCTACTGGTTGATTCAACCTTGGTTTCTTTCTGAGGGAAACTTGCTACTGTGCTCTTCATACCTTCCTCTTGGGGTCTCCCAACGAACGTGTGGTACAATGTGGAAAATTATGTATGATTGTTGTGAATGAAAGGAAAACATCGTTTGCAGTGAAAGAGAATCGTGCTTGCAGTAGGTTGTATTATTAGTGTAAAAGAATGGACCAGGGTCCACAATTCACTAGAGGTTTCTCTCCAAAACAGATAAATAACATGTTGGGTAAACAAATTACAGCTTGGCAATTGACAGAAATAGAGGCTGCACCGTAGTGCATATGCAAGACACGATGATTACTATGGGATTTATTTGGGCATTACAACATGATACATAGACCGTAATCCAACTACATCTATGACTAATAATCCACCCTCAGAATGTAATCCAAGCAGACTTTGGGTATTAAGTTGAAGTAACAGATTATTGCATTAAGTAAAGTGTGTAATGTAAACAATAGAATTATCCTTAGACAAAGCATTGTTGTTTTCTCCCTAGTGGAAATAGCACATCCACAATCTTAGAAGTTATTGTCACTCTCCCAGATAACGGGAGGCATCAACCGACAATCGAGCATAAATACTCCTTCTTGGAGTTACAAGCATCAACTTGGCTAGAGCATCTACTAGTAACATAGAGCATGCAAGAACATAAATAACATAAACATGATAGATCTATAATCAACTTGACATACCATTCAATATTCATTGGATCCCAGCAAACACAAAATGTAGCATTACAATAAGATAATCTTGATCATGTTAGGAAGCTCACAAGATCTAAACATGATGGTACAAAAGGAGGATAAGACAACCATCTAGCTACTGCTATGGAACCGTAGTCCAAGGATGAACTACTCACGCATCACTCCGGAGGAAGGCATGGGGATGTAGAGCCCTCCGGTTATAATTTCCCCTCCCGGCAGGGTGTCGGGGAGAGCTTCAGAACCCTCCTGAACTAGGGTTGACGACGACAGCGGCTACAGAACTTTTCGTGCAGAGGCTCGGGTATTTAGGGTTTTCCTGGCAATATTAATTTATAGGCGAAAGGGCGATGTCGGTGGGTGCCCGAGGGGCCCACGCCACCTGGTGGCGCGGCCAAGGGGGGTGCCACCCTATGGTGTGGCCGCCTCAAAGCCCCCCTCCGGGTCTTCTCGGGACTTCGGGTACATGATAGAAAAATAGGACCCTGGGATTTTGTTCGTCCAATTCCGAGAATTGTTCCAAAACAACTTTTCTGAAACCAAAAACACCAGAAAACAGGAACTCACACTTTGGCATCTTGTTAATAGGTTAGTCCCAGGAAATCCATAAAAATGATATAAAGTGTACAGAAAACATGTAGCAAATGTCATAATATCAATCATGGAACATCAGAAATTATGATTAAGTATCACAATGCTTCAGGTGAAACCTTAAGCCCTAGCAAATTTTAATCATTGGCCACAAACACACTTTGATACGTTGCAAACGTATTTATAAATTTTTATGCTTGATGCTTGTTTTTTATCCACTACCTTTTATTTTCAACATGTTTTCTTTCGTTTTCCGGATGTTTTCACAGACTAACCTATTAACAAGATGCCCCCGGCCAGTTGATCTTTTCTGTTGTTTTTCAATTTCTCAAAAGTTATTAAGGAAATATTCTCGGAAAGGGCTGAAAATCCATGGAGAACATTTTTACCCAGAACAAAGACGAAATCCAAAGGAGAGACGGAGGGGAGCCAGGGGCCACCGGGAGGGTGCCAGGCGCACCCCCCCTAGGTCGCGCCTGGTGGGCCCCTGGGAGCCTTGGCCACCGCCTCACGTCCCCTCTTCGCCTATAAATTTCCCTTCACCCTAAAAACTTCAGGGACGGACCACGAAACATACAGAGAGGTGTCGTCACCTCGAAAGTCCAATCTAAGGCTTCTGGAGTCCTGCTCCGGCACCCCGCCGGAGAGGGGGGGTCATCAATGGAGGCACGTACATCACCATGATCGCTATGGACTGATGCGTGAGTAGTTTTCATCTCGGGACTACGGGTCCATAGCAGTAGCTAAATGGTTGTTCTCAACCCTATGCCTCCATGTTTAGAGTCTCGTGAGCTGCCTCATATGATCGGGACCGCCATTATGTAATTGTGCATGTTGTGTTTCTGGGATCTGATAAACCATGGGATTATGATTATTTTGTTCATGTCAATCTAAGATATTTCACTTATATTTATAGACATTTTAATCTTTTCATGCAATGATCTATGGCGTTTATGATTACCTTGGCCACACAGTTGGTTTCCCCTCCAAGAGAGGGTTTATATGCTAGATACCGGGTTCATGCCTCCTTGTTGCTTGTGCTCGTGTGACAGAAACGTGCGGGGGGAGGTGATACGTCTCCAACGTATCTATAATTTCTGATGATCCATGATAATATTATGCCAATTGCTACATGTGTTCTCCCTTCGTTATGTCATTTTTACACGTTTTTTGGGACTAACCTATTAACAAGATGCCAAGTGCCAATTCCATGTTTTCCGCTTTTTTGGTTTCAGAAAAGTTATTCTAGAAATATTCTCGGAATTGGACCCCATAAAGCCCGAAGTGCCTATTTTCCCCGGAAGCATTCAGAAGACCGGAGAGGGGTCGAAGAGGGGCATCAGGGGGCCCACACCATGGGGTGGCGCCCCCCCTTGGCCGCGCTAGGGGGTGGTGTGCGGCCCCCATGACTCCGCCGCCTCTGCCCTTTCGCCTATTTATTCCCCCCGGATGGAAAACCCTAGATACCTAATCAGGAATCCCCGAAAAGTTCCACAGCCGCCGTCACCGTCAACCCTAGATCAGGGTGGTTCTGAAGCTGTCTCCGGCACCCTGCCGGAGAGGAAATCAACACCGGAGGCCTCTACATCACCATGCCTGCCTCCGGAGTTTTGCGTGAGTAGTTCATCCTTGGACTACGGGTCCATAGTAGTAGCTAGATGGTTGTCTTCTCCTCATATGCCTCCATGTTTAGATCACGTGAGCTGCCTAACATGATCGAGATTGATCTTATGTAACTCTATGTGCTGTGTTTGCTGGGATCCGATGAATATTGACCTTATGCCAAGTTGATTATAGTCTTTATTTGTGATCTTGCATGCTTTCCGTTGCTAGTGGTTGCTTGATACGTCATAAATGTATCCCTAATTTCTGATGCTCCATGATGATATTATGCCAATTGCTACATGTTTTCTCCCTTCTTTATGTCATTTTTATCGATTTTCCGGACTAACCTATTGACAAGATGCCATAGAGCCAGTTCCCTGTTTTGTGCTGTTTTTTAGTTTCAGAAAATTGTTCTGGAAATATTCTCGGAATTGGAAAATTCGAAGCCCGGAAGTCGTATTTTCCCCAGAAGCATCCAGAAGACCGAAGAGGGGCAGCAGGGGGGCCACACCATAGGGTGTCGTGGCCCCCCTAGTCGCACCAGCTATGGGTGTGGGCCCCGCGACCTCCACCGCCTTTGCCCTTTCGCCTATTTAAGCCCCCCGGATGGAAAACCCTAGGCACCTGATCAAAATCCCCCAAAAAGTTCGTCAGCCGCCGTCACCGTCAACCCCTGATCAGGGGGGTTTTGAAGTTGTTTCCGACACCCTGCCGAAGAGGAGATCATCACCGGAGGCTTCTACATCACCATGCCTGCCTCCGGAGTGATGCGTGAGTAGTTCATCCTTGGACTATGGGTTCGTAGTTATAGTTAGATGGTTGTTTTTTCCTCATATGCCTCCATGTTTAGATCTCGTGAGCTGCCTATCATGATCGAGATTGATCTTATGTAATTCTCTATGCTGTGTTTGCTGGGATCCGATGAATATTGACCTAATGCCAAGTTGAGTATAGTCTTTATTTGCATATGTTATTTGTGATCTTGCATGCTCTCTGTTGCTAGTGGTTATTTTGGCCAAGTAGTTGCTAGTGACTCCAAGAGGGAGTATTTATGCTCGATAGTGGGTTCATGCCTCCTTGTTGCCTTTCTCGAGTGACAGAAACGTGAAAGGGGAGGATGTGATGTTTCCATTAGGGAGAAAACAACGATGAGAGTGCCAGTGTGCATAATCATTGCTTACATTACACACTTTGTTTAATGCAATTATCTGTTTCTTGCAACTTAATACCTAGGGGAGTTCGGATGATAACCTGAGGGTGGATTATTAGTCATAGATGCAGATGGATGTCGGTCTATGTATCTTGTTGTAATGCCCGCACTAAATAGCATAGTAATCTTGATTTCATATTGTGCACTACGGTGCAACCTCTATTTCTCAATTGACCAGCTGTAATTTGTTCACCCAGCATGCTATCTTTTATGGAGAGACACCACTAGTGAAACTATGAACCCGGTCCATTTTTCCACACTGTTAAGCAAACCACAACAATTTCCTGCTCTCTTTACTTTCAGCAAGCATACATTGTTTTTCCATGATATACGTCTAATCTTTATTTTCAGCAAGACCGGTGAGATTGATAACCTCACTGTACCGTTGGGGCAAAGTATTTTGGTTGTGTTGTGTGCAGGTTCCACGTTGTTGCTGACACCGGTGAAGCGCCAACACCACTGTTAGTGGCATCAACCTTCCGTAGATTCTCTTTCTCCTACTGGATTGATAACCATGGTTCTTAACTAAGGGGAAAAATCCTACCGCTGTGCTCATCACACCCTCCTGTTGGGGTTCCCAACAAAGTGCATCATTGCTCTGGCCAAGTACTTGCTAGTGACTCCAAGAGGGAGTATTTATGCTCGATAGTGAGTTCATGCCTCCTCTTCGCCTTGCTCGAGTGACAGAAACATGAAGAGGGAGGATGTGCTGTTGCCACTAGGGAGAAAACAGCGGTGAGAGTGCCCGCGTGTATAATCATTGCTTACATTACACACTTTGTTTAATGCAGTTATATGTTGCTTGCAACTTAATACCTAAGGGGGTTCGGATGATAACCTGAGGATGGATTATTAGTCATAGATGTAGTTGGATTACGGTCTATGCATATTGTTGTAATGCTCGCACTAAATATCATAGTAGTCATCATGTCATGAATGTGCACTACCGTGTAACCTCTATTTGTCAATTGCCTAGCTGTAATTTGTTCACCAGCATGTTATCTTTTATCTAGAGACACCACTAGTGAACCTATGGACCCCGGTCCATTTTCCTACACTGTTAAAACAAATCACCACAATTTCCTGCTTTCTTTACTTACTGCAAGCATACATTATTTTCCACACTATACGTCTAATATTTTCTTTTAGCAAGACCGGTGAGATTGACAACCTCACTGTACCGTTGGGACAAAGTATTTTGGTTGTGTTGTGTGCATGTTCCACGTTGTTGCTCACACCGGTGAGCCATCACCACTGTTAGTGGCATCAACCTTACGAAGGTCCTCTTTCTCCTACTGGATTGATAACCTTGGTTCTTAACTAACGGGAAAACTCCTACCGCTGTGCTCATCACACCCTCCTCTTGGGGTATCCCAACGAGTGCAAGTTCTGCACCATCAAGGACTTTTTCTAGCGCCGTTGCCGGGGAACATGAAGTCTTCTGGCAAGGGGAGTCTCTCACTCTCAACCTCTCTATTTTTCTTATTGTCTTGTTTTTTTGTCTTGTTTTGCTTCTCTTTATCAAAAACACAAAAAAATTAGTTTACTTTATAACTGTTATTTATTTTCTTGCTTTTATTTTGGTAAAATGAGTTCCTCTGAGAATACTAAGTTGTGTGACTTCACTAGCACAAACAACAATGATTTTATTTCCACACCTATTGCTCCACCTGCTCCTACGGCTGCTTTCTATGAAATTAAACCTGCTTTATTAAACCTTATTATGAAAGAGCAATTTTAATGTGTTAGTACTGATGATGCTGCTGCCCACCTAAATAATTTTGTTGAACTATGTGAGATGCAAAAATATAAAGATGTGGATGGAGATATTATTAAACTGAAATTATTTCCTCTCTCTTTATGAGGAAGAGCTAAAGAATGGTTGCTATCTTTGCCTAGAAATAATATTGATTCATGGACTAAGTGTAAAGATGCTTTCATTGGAAATATTATCCTCCTGCTAAGATTATATCCCTGAGAAGTGACATAATGAATTTTAAACAATTTGATAATGAACATGTTGCTAAAGCTTGGGAAAGAATGAAAACTATGGTGAAGAATTGTCCCACTCATGGACTGACTACTTGGATGATTATACAAACCTTTTATGCAAGACTGAATTTCTCCTCAAGGAACCTATTGGATTCAGCTGCTAGAGGTACCTTTATGTCCATCACTTTGGGCAATGCAACAAAGCTTCTTGATGATATGATGATAAACTATTCAGAGTGGCACACTGAGAGAGCTCCACAAGGTAAGAAGGTAAATTCTTTTGAAGAAACCTCCTCTTTGAGTGAAAGGCTTGATGTTATTATGTCTATGCTTGTTAATGGTAAAGCTCACGTTGATCCAAATAATGTTCCTTTAGCCTCTTTGGTTGCTCAAGAAGAGAATGTTGATGTGAACTTTATTAGAAATAATAATTTTAACAACAATGCTTATAGAAATAATTTTGGTGGAAACAATTATAAGCCCTATCTTCCTAATATTGGTAGTGGTTACTCTTATGGTAGATCTGGAATGCCTAGTGAGGAAAGGATTGTAGAAGTTGAAAAAGCAACTAACAACTTTATGCAAATGCAATATGAAAAAAATAAGTTGTTTACTAAAACTATGGAAGAACAATCTGCTATGTTGAGAACTATTAGCCAACAAATCGGGAATTTGAATAGAGAAATCTCTGGTTTGCAGGGTAAAATTTCTAATGCTGAGATTAGTATTTCGGCCCTGTCAGAGGCACAATTTTCTTTGATCAATAAAATGGCTTCTAAAACTGAAACCATTGAACATAATCCTTTCACTTCAACCAATGCCATCCAAGTTCGAATTGATGATAATGTTAGGCTGATGGCTGACTTACGTGCTAGGTGGGAAACATAAGATGAATTGGCTAGAAAGAATAATACTGCTAGAGTTTGCACTATCACAACCACTAGTAAAACTGAAGCTCCAAGTGCTAGTAAACCTCCTATTATTAATGGCAAAGTAGCTGGTGTTAACAAAGACTCCACACCTTCTGTGAAACGTGCTAAATTGCGTCAAACTGCTGAAATTGCTTCTGATAAAAGTGCTGAAATTTTTAGAGATGTGGGAGATAACGGTCCCATTACTTTTGATGATAATAATATTGATTTTGACGATTGCAATATCTCTGAAGTTATTAAGTTCCTACAAAATCTTGCTAGAAGTCCCAATGCTAGTGCCATGAATATGGCCTTTACTAAACATATTACCAATGCTCTCATGAAAGTTAGGAAGGAAAAGCTGAAAATTGAGACATCTATCCCTAGAAAATTAGATGATGGTTGGGAGCCTATAATCTATTATATATTAAAAGTATATGACGGACTACCAGAAAATAGAGAAATAGTCTAGAAATTCCCACAATAATCAGAGAGATCTAACCATTCATCTATTAAATAAATATTCCGAGCCACTAGATTTTAGTGAAGGTGGAAGTAATTACCCACCACTGCCATTAATTAAAATACGTACCTGTTAAACCTAATCCAATTGTCCTCAAATCCCCTGTAGTCCCGTGCGTCTAACAACCCTGAAGCCACCATGCACAGCAATCCGGCGGCCGCCATGCCTTCGTCCACCGGTACAACATCGTTGCAGCCCTATGGCCTTACTTCCCCGCTGCCATGATTGCATTGGACACACTGACTTTTGTTTTGATCTACTCAGCCGCGTTCATCTGGTCGCTTTTGCCCAGCTGAGGTACTTGGACGTTCGATCTGGAACAGACAGACTGGGACGGGTACACTTACGGCTCCTTCCACACCCAAGTGAAACAAGACTTATGCATGCACCAAGGATATTTGAGGTTTGTTTAATCCTTAACTGGCTGCCAACGATTGCCATTACAATAGGAACAACGTGAACCCTCCTATTACTATTTTCTGCGCACATATGTTTGATATGTGGGCTGAATTCAAGGGCTCGATCGATGACTAATTTATTTTTTCTGTGTACATATGCAGGATATGTGGGCTGAATTCAATAGTTAGCTCAGGGCAAGCTGCTGTAGTTAGCTCAGTGCAGTTGTTGTGCTACAGTACATGAAGCCATTAATTCATTTTATAAAAACACTAGAAACGATGCACTACAGTACCATGTTTCCATTGATTTATTTTGGACACGAGTAAGGAGAGACAACACGAAGGAACATTTGATACTCCCTCCGATCCATATTAATGGTCGCTAAATTGGATGTATCTAGACATATTTTAGTGCTAGATACATCCGATTTAGCGACCATTAATATGGATCGGAGGGAGTACATTAAAATTTTGTAAGTTTCCAACCTTTTGTCTGATAAAAAAAAAATTGTCACTACTACTTGCTACTTCTATTCTACATAGAAAATTTAATTTGCAAGATAAAGTTTGCTCACGGACAATTTCTTAGCATTTTTTTATTTCTCTAAAAAACCATTAACATTGTTGCACCCTCTCTGTGTACCCGGATTTTGTCCTCAACAATTTTGCAAACCCAATGAGAATAGTTTAGTTGGATCTCACTTGAGCGTACTTTTAAAAAGTTGACTCAACCACACAATTTTCATACTATTAGTTCAGCAAGTTTGTTTGGAAAAGCTTACCAAAAAATCGATGGAAGCTATCTATTCAAGGAAATTAGATGAAATCTGTATTGCTCATGAAAATGATATTAAATGAATTTTATTTGAGGATCCCTACAGATTTTTTTTAATTCAGTTCACAATGTCTCCAGTATATGCATTCTGAATTCAACACGGACAAGCTGTGGTAGTCAGCTCAATGAATTTGTTGTGTTACACTACAAGAATCATTACTTTATATTATGGATATACAAGAGAGGATGTACCACCGTACCATGGATCAATTCATTTTTTATTTTTCTTTGGAGATGAGAAAGAAGAGACAACATGAAGGAGCATTTGATACACGTATATTATGTAAGTTCCCAACCTTTTGGCTGCTTAAACATATTTGTAGCAACTACTTGCTACTCCTATTCTCCATAGAAAAAATAATTTACAAGATGGAGTTTACTCATTAACAATTTCTTTGCATTTTTTTTATTTATGTAGAAAATCATTAACATTATTGTACTCACTTTTGCATGATCAGATTTTATCCTAAGCAATTCAGCAGGCCCAATGAGAATAGTTCAGGTTGGATCACACTCAGGTATACTTTAAAAACATGCACTCAACCACATAATTTTTATATTATAAGTTCATCAGGTTTGTTTAGAAAAAAATATGTTCATGGAAATTAGATGAAATCTATATGTTCATGAAAGTGATATTAACTGAATTTTATTTTAGGATAGCCATAGAGAAAACTGAATGCAGTTCACAAAATATGCGCGCTGAATTCAACACTGGGAGGCTACTGTAGTCAGCTCAATGAAATTGTTGTTCTACAATACATGAATCCATTTATTTATTTTATGGATACACAATAAACGATTTACTACAGTACCATTGATTCATTTATTTTCGGACATGATAAAGAAGAGACAACAGGAAGGAATATTTCATACATGTAATTTATATAAGTTTACAACCTTTTGGCTGCTTAGAATATATTTGTCACAATAAGTTGCTACTCTTATTCTTCAAAGAAAATATAATTTTCAAGCTGAAGTTTGGTCGCTCTTTAGGATTTTCTATTTCTCTAAAAAATATAACAAAGTATTTGACAAAATAACATACTTACTCTAATTTATACCTTTCATATTTGTTCCTATTTTCTTAGCATTTCCTTTTCTCATTGGGAAATAATGTTTGTTCATATTTCTGAAATAAAATAGCCAGTAATTTTTAGAAGGGGAAAATGTATTACATATTCTTTCATGTGCTTAGAAATGGATATAATGCAAATTTTCTTATTAAATATCTAGCCCGCGCATGTGCGAGGGCCACTATGCTAGTTAAGATAAAAGTAAATGATTTTGATTGCAATGTTTTGTGTGATCTTGGTGCTAGTATCTCTATTATGCCTCAAAAGCTTTATGATATGCTTGATCTACCACCGTTGGAACACTGTTATTTGGATGTTCATCTTGCTGATAATGCTAAGAAGAAACCTCTTGGTAGAATTGATGATGTTCTTATGATGGTTAATGATAAACTTGTCCCTGTTGATTTTGTTGTTATGAACATCAAATGCAATGCTTCTTGTCCTATTGTTTTGCGAATACCTTTTTCTAGAACTGTTGGTGCTGTTATTGATATGAAAGAGGGGAGTATTAAATATCAATTCCCACTCAAGAAAGGTATGGAACACTTTCCTAGAAAGAGGATGAAGCTACCTTTTGACCCTATTATTAGAGAAAGTTATGACGTTGATGCTTCTTCACTTGAAAATACTTGAGTTCCTTTCTATGCCTAGCTGAAAGGCGTTAAAGAAAAGCGCCACCGCGAGACAACCCGTTTTATTTTGCTGTTTTCAACCCGTTTTCCTTTGTTTTCTTTTGTGTGCTTTGCACCTGGGTGTTGTTTATTTCCTTGGAAACCCTGTTGTATCTTTTCTTTTGTGTTTTTGTTGATCCAAGTAAATCCTCTAGTGGAAAGTTGAGGCTATATTTGGGATTTCTGCGCAGGAAATAGATTTCTTCGCTCCATTGTTTATTCTGTATAAAATCACAGCAAATTCAAAATGACCTGAGTTTTTTTGTCCGTAATCTTGGGGAGTATACGCAACGTTTCCTAGTTTACCACTTTTGATTTGATCAACAAAAGATTTTCGAAAAAAATCATCTTTACTTGTTGTCCTGTTTTGACAGATTTCTGCCAATAATTGCATTTGCATCTTAATCACTTTCTTTTGGTGTTCTTTTGAGAAAAAGAGTTTTAAAAGAAGTTGTGACTGTAGCTAATGTATTTTTGCGTGTTAGAATTGTGTTGAAAATGAACCATGTGAATTTATTATTTCGATTGCACTAACGTTGCTAATGAAGATTGTGAGAAGTTTGGTGTGAAGGAAGTTTTCAAGGGTCAAGAGAAGAGGATGATATGATGTGATCAAGAAGAGTGAAGAGCTTAAGCTTGGGAATGCCCCGGTGGTACATCCCAGCAAATTCCAAGAAGACTCAAGCATCTAAGATCGGGGATGCCCAAGGCATCCCCTTCTTCATCAACAAATTATCAGGTCACTTCTATTGAAACTATATTTTTATTCGGTCACATTTTATGTGCTTTACTTGGAGCGTCTTTTATTTTTGTTTACAGTTTTTTTGTTTTTCAATAAACTTGGTTGGATCCCAGCATTCTTTTATTGGAGAGTGACACGCTCCGCATTTTCATGGGAATACTTTGTATTCTTAATCTTTGTCTGGCTGCTGCATTTATTTAGCTCCTGTTTTGCATGCATCTCTTATTAGAGCTGTTAGTTTTAGTAGTATTATGTGAGTACTCTCATGTTTTCTTTCTGTAGAATTTAGAGAGTTTTTGTTAAAACATATCTTGTATGGTGCTTGTTGAGAGAAAGAAACTGATGTTTAAAGTAGAATTTATAATGACTGCTAGAACTTTTTCATGCCATGCTAAATGTTATTTTAGTTCTAAAGCCTTGTGATGTTGAGTAGCATGAATAGCCTCAAATAACCGAGAGTGTTCAATATGTCATTGAAAGATTCATGAGTTGTTCTTGTCATAAGGAAGCATAAATTTTTGGTATTATCTTTCGAATGTTTTATTTGGTTGACTTGGCGCATGCTCACACCATGTTTATGACTACAAACCAGTCACGAATAGCCTCCATGACCACTTAGTTTTTGAATTATGATACTGCTTATGCTTTAATTAATGATGCTTATGTCGTTATGCATGATTATGGCTCTTATGCTCTCTTGATTTGTCCCTCTCAGTCTTTTGCTAGCCTCCACCTGTACTGAATATGAGCTCTACTCGTGCATCCAACTCCCTTAAACTAAAAAATTTCCCATTGTGTCCACCATACCTACCTACATGTGGTATTTCACTGCCACTTCAAGTAAATTGCTCATGTGTTACCTTTAAAACCTTCAAAATTACTCCTGCTTTATGTTCCTGTTTTTGCTCATGAGGACGTCAATAGAGAATCTTTATCTCACTTGTTGATTGGATTTCACACCCAGGACTAGTGGCTTCATCCGCTTATCAAAATGATAGAAGAGCTGACAACGGGGTTCCCAACCCCAAATTAATGCACACAAAATGTCTTCACTATTCTTCCCCTGATTTATCAGTCATAGTATAATTGTGTAAACAAAAGAGAAAGAGGGATGACCTTCTACCAAGATGCGTCCTTCACATGGGAGCCGCTCTTGTGAATCCAGTTGGCTTGTGACGTACTGTATTTTCTGTTTACCATTCGTTGACATTAGCATACATCCCCCAAAATATAGACACTCCTCCACGGTATGTGATTCTTGGCAGGTACCCGAGGATTCGGTTAGCCATGGTTTGTGAAAGATGGATGGGAGGAGTGTCAAACTTTTAATACCTCTGTTTAATAAAATAAAAATCTCTACCACATGAGTGATCCCTGCTTCCCTCCGCGAAGGGCCTTTCTTTTACTTTTATGTTGAGTATCCATCTTCTAACTTTATGCACAGTTGAGAGAGCATTTTTGCCATTCTTAGTTCTATGTGCATTGTCCCATGAACATCAATAATTACTTCATGATGTGATATAATTTGTTCTAAAATTATTTGCTCTAGTCTTCCTCGTGAACTTTGAAGGTGTCCTGGCATTTATGTTTTGCCCCACTCTTAAGGACTAGCGATATATCACTTTGCCATGCTTTCTCTATACCTGAAACAGACGTTTATCTTTCTTTGCATTATTTCTCATGATCCTTTGTTTGATATACTCTTCATGATGAAAAGTGATTGCTTTGCTTTATTATTAAAGTTCAATTTATCAAGTTTGGGTTTGAAGTTCTATGATCTCAGCTTGCATACGCCTTTACATTTTTATGATCAAGATTATGTTAGTAGCATGTCACCTCATAAATTATTGTTTTATCGTTTACCTACTCGAGGACGGGTAGGAACTAAGCTTGGGGATGCTTTATACTTCTCCAACGTATCTATAATTTCTGATGCTTGATGATAATATTATGCCAATTGCTACATGTTTTCTCTCTTCTTTATGCCATTTTTACACATTTTCCGGGAGTAACCTATTAACAAGATGCCAAGTGCCAGTTCCCTGTTTTCTGATGTTTTTGGTTTCAGAAAAGTTGTTCTCGAAATATTCTCGGAACTGGACCCCACAAATCCCGAAGTGCCTATTTTCGCCGGAAGCATCCAGAAGACCGAAGAGGAGCCGAAGAGGGGCATCAAAGGGGCCCACACCATGGGTGGCGCCCCCCCTTGGTCGCGCCAGGTATGCGGCCCCAGGGCTCCACTGCCTTTGCCCTTTCGCCTATTTATTCCCCCGGATGGAAAACCCTAGATACCTGATCAAAAATCCCTGAAAAGTTCTACAGCCGCCATCACCATCAACCCTAGACCAGGGTGGTCCTGAAGCTGTCTCCGGCACCCTGCCGGGTAGGAAATCATCACCGGAGACCTCTACATCACCATGCCTGCCTCCGGAGTGATGCGTGAGTAGTTCATCCTTGGACTACGGGTCCATAGCAGTAGCGAGATGGTTGTATTCTCCTCATATGCCTCCATGTTTAGATCTCGTGAGCTGCCTAACATGATTGAGATTGATCTTATGTAACTCTATGTTGTGTGTTTGCTGGGATCCGATGAATATTGAACTTAAGCCAAGTTGATTATAGTCTTTATTTGCATATGTTATTTGTGATCTTGCATGCTTTCCGTTGCTAGTGGTTGCTCTGGCCAAGTAGTTTCTAGTGACTCCAAGAGGGAGTATTTATTCTCGATAGTGGGTTCATGCCTCCTCTTCGCCTTGCTCGAGTGACATAAACGTGAAGGGGGAGGATGTGATGTTGCCACTAGGGAGAAAACATCGGTGAGAGTGCCCGCGTGTGTAATCATTGCTTACATTACACACTTTGTTTAATGCAGTTATCTGTTGCTTGCAACTTAATACCTAAGGGGGTTCGGATGATAACCTGAGGGTGGATTATTAGTCATACATGCAGTTGGATTACTGTCTATGTATATTGTTGTAATCCCCACACTAAATATCATAGTAGTCATCATGTCATGAATGGGCACTACGGTTCAACCTCTATTTGTCAATTGCCCAGCTGCAATTTGTTCACCCAACATGCTATCTTTTATGGAGAGACACCACTAGTGAACCTATGAACCCCGGTTCATTTTCCTACACTGTTAAAACAAACCACCACAATTTCCTGCTTTCTTTACTTACTGCAAGCATACATTATTTTCCACACTATGCGTCTAATCTTTGTTTTTAGCAAGACCGGTGAGATTTACAACCTCACTGTACCGTTGGGACAAAGTATTTTGGTTGTGTTGTGTGCAGGTTCCACGTTGTTGCTGACACCGGTGAGCCATCACCATTGTCAGTGGCATCAACCTTCTGAAGGTCCTCTTTCTCCTACTGGATTGATAACCTTGGTTCTTAACTAAGGGGAAAACTCCTACCGTTGTGCTCATCACACCCTCCTCTTGGGTTATTCCAACGAGTGTAAGATCTGCACCATCAGGAGGATGTGTTGTTTCCTCTAGGGAGAAAATAGTGGTGCTCTTGTCTAGGATGAGAACACTTCTTACATTACATGTTGTTCTTAGTGCATTTCTCTGTTGCACACATAGCAATCACTTCATTGTTGCAACTTAATACCAAGGGATTTGCTGGATAGCTTTCTTGAGGTGGACTTTTAGATATGGATGCATGCTGGATAGCGATTTATATGCCTTGACATAATGCCTGCAATGTGAGAACCCGTGAACTTTATCCAGTCATAATAGTATTGTTATAATTCATGATTTGTCAATTGCCCAGTTATAATTTGTTCACCCGACATGTTTGTTTTCTTTGGAGAGACACCACTAGTGAATCTATGGCCCCCCGGTCCTATTTTCCTCATATTGCAAACCTTCTTTTAAGCACTTTTAAATCATTGTTTCCTCATTGTTCCATTTTTTTATTTCATTGTTTTCCAAGACTCTATATGTTTAATTCTCCTGTTTTTACCAAGACCGGAAGATTGACAACCTTCCGGAAAGTTGGGGCAAGAGCGAGTTTGTGCTTGTGTGCAGGTTCCACGCTCCCGTCAACTACACACCAGTAATTTTTCTAGCACCATTGATAAAACAACCTTATTCAAGACTACAAAGTCCTACTGGTTCGATAACCCCGGTTCCACACTAAGGGAAAACTTACTCTAGACTACATCATAACTTCCGCTTGTGGTCTCCCAACGAGCGTGTGATCACATCAACATCAAGTTCTTCTTCTGGCGCCGTTGCTGGGGATTTCTAGCTTGTTGCAAGGGGAGTCTCACACTTCCACTCTCTTTCTTTTGTTTTGTTCTTTCTTAGTTTAGTTTTGTTTTCTCTTTATCAAAAACCCCAAAAAATTAGTTCTCTAGTCTCTAGTCTTGTATTTGTGTTATCTTGCAAGCATTGCAACTAATGATAATACAAAGCTTTGTGACTTTACTAGTACCAATAATAATGATTTCATATGCACACCAAATGCTCCACCTGCTGCTATAGCAGTTTCCTATGAAATTAAACTGCATTATTGAATCTTGTCATGAAAGATCAACTTTATGGTATTGGAGAAGATGCTAACTCTCATTTAAATAAATTTGTTGAGCTATGTGAAATGCAAAAATATAAAGAGGTAGATGGTGATATTGTGAAATTAAGATTGTTCCCTTTTTCTTTAAGAGGAAGAGCTCGGGAATGGTTATTGTCTTTGCCTAGAAATAGTATTGTGTAACATCCCCAATTTTTGGAAAGTTAAAAAATCACTAAAAATTGAAACTTTTGCACATAGACTAAAAATTAAACCTTATTAATGTTATTCAAATGAATATTTTGCATAGAGACAAAACTGTTTTCAAGCAAAGTTTTAAAACCAAAAGGTTTTGAATTATATTTTTGCTTTGTAAATATTAATTTTGGCTTTAGAAAACATGAGGACTATGAGCCTCGAAAATATTTAATTATTAATATTAAAGTTCCAAGCAATTTATTTTGATTCAAAGCATTTATCAATGATTTAAATCTTTAAATGAGTTTCAATATTTGATTTGGGCACAAAACAATATATTATGATTTATAAACTCAATGTGTTTATTTTTCGAATTTTTATTATTTTTATAAAGACAATTTTCCTAATTATAGGTTTTCTATATTTAAAAGGCATTTTCAAATCATTTAAGATATAATTCAAATTTTGAATTAAATTTTTTTAATGTGCCCAAAGTTGCCCATAAATGTGTTTAGATAAATTATAATTTTATTATAAATTTTAGAATTTCTTTTGAGGTCATTTGGGTTATTAAAACAAAATATATTAAAAATAAGAAATAAAAAGTAAAGAAAAAGGATTGATGACGTCAGTTCATGTCACCTCGTCTTCATCCTCTGGAAAATAATAATGGCCTATTTGATTCCTCTTTAATCTGTGCGATTCAGAG
Organism: Alopecurus myosuroides; assembly: GCA_028641055.1. Taxonomy (NCBI): domain Eukaryota; kingdom Viridiplantae; phylum Streptophyta; class Magnoliopsida; order Poales; family Poaceae; genus Alopecurus; species Alopecurus myosuroides. Next base: position 203,579,950 of record CM054058.1, read on the forward strand.
CAGAAACGACAGCTTGATCCCTCTCCTTATATCCCCTCGACGCCCACTTAAATTCCCCTCTGAAACCCCCTCGAATCGTTCCCCCGCATCAGAGAAATCGCTCACCGAAGTTATTCTCTGCCGGCGCCGTCCATCGCCTTTCCCGGCCAACAGCGTGAGTACCCGCCACCCCTGTTTGTCCCTTTCGAATCCCCATGCCAGCGCGCACTCGTTGATGCCCTCTGTGGGTTTTCTTGTGTAGCGAATCGACGCTGCCCTGTGCATCTTCAAGGTCACCGGAGCCAAGCCGCTTCGTCTGCGCTGCGCCGCCGTTCCGAGAAGCACCGGTGGACGCCACCGTCACCATCGACTTCCATGTGTCGCGCTAGTCATCGTGGTCTCCTCTATTGAGCACGAGGATAGCTGGAGGATCGTTGCCATCACTTCTCGAGCAACTGTGCCGCCCTTCCGCCATTTTTCCGGCCACCATCCGCCGGCGAGGTAACCCTAGCCGTCCCTAACCGTTAGATCTCTTTGTACGACCACGATTATACTATTTAAACGTGAAACGGTATAGCCAGTAGCATAGCACTGCGTGTCAGTCCAATCAGCAACCAGTCGGTGCTTAGTCGGCACACCCAACCAATCAGGATGCACCAAGTTGCCAGCCCTTTCCATAATTTTCTCCCGAACAGAATTATTTAGCCATTTTGCAGAAAACCCCTAGAAAACCCCTAAATCATAACTTTTGATCCACAACTCCAAATTTAGGAAACTTAGACTTTTTGATAATCCCTTGACATATAGAAACTTGTAGCACTGTCCAAATTTAAATTTAATACTTTCAAATTTGTCCAAATTCAAGTGAGGCATTTGGATGATATTTGGCACAATTCAAATTCAACAAATCCAAAAATTGCAAATAAAATATATTTGGAAACCTTTAGATGTGTTCTAACATACCCTTCTGACCAAAATAATTTTTGGATAAGTTTAGATTTAATTTAGATTTAAGTTGGCCATTGTAGTAATTTTGACATAGATTAAATTCCATAAATATTTAGAATATGGTTTCTCAAGAAATATTGCTCCTAATAATAACCTTGGACCAGGGACATCACCAACTAAACCATTTAGGCACCCTTGAACCATTTCCATGTAAGTTTGGCCAAAAACCCGTTTGATCATGCCATGGAATTGTTTTCTATCTTTTTACCATTGATGTTGTGGCCATTTAGGGTCCAAGACCAAGTCCCTAGTATGTGTCAATGACATACAAGAACAACTAGTGAACCATGAACCATAGTACTCATATCTTCTATCTACATTTTAAAATATCTTATCTTATTCCAGGATGACTAAGTCCCTAAAGTGCTAGAGGGCACTTCAGATGATATTCTTCAACTCAACAAGGAGTACTACATGGAAGATCATTGAAGAACTTGAACAAACTCACCATACGTAATCTTGTGTTTAAAGACCAACCACCTTTATTTCTCCTTTCTCCTTCCTCTCACTCTCTTTTCTACTTCCTCGCCCTCACATGCTAAACAAGTTAGTGAACCCAAACCTATGTACCAAAACCATGAAATTCTACTAGAAATAATGGACTCAGCACACTGAGGAGCAAACTACATGGGATCCTGAAGATGATCTTCAAGAAGACTAACAATGTGAATTCTTGGAGCAACCGTACCACCTAAGAAGTTGAATTGTATCAACTTTGTTTTTGTCCAAACATAGACCCAAATGGAAAACTCAAGACATCATCACAATATTCCTTTTATCTTGTTTTCATGGATTGAACCTAGACTAGACTTAACCAAAAATAGAAAAACTAGTCCATCTCAAGTGAACTCTTGGAACTTCCTCGACAAGTATGACCAATTGAGTTTGAATCATTCAAACCCAAGTCTTGACCAACCAATGTCCATTTCGGAAGACCTTTAACCCAAGCACAATAGTTTACTTAGTAAATTAAATTATTGTGATAAACCTTAGCCTTGCCTTGACCCAGTTAACATAAAACCCTTTTGACTAAGTGTGTTGATTGTTATACTTTGGTTCCTTGTTTGTTTGTGAAAGTTGTTTATTGTTATTTGTTTGACTTGTTTAGATTGTATGAAGAGAACTATCTAGTTGTGAAGAGAGTGTACCTCTACACCAACTTCAACAAGGCAAGTGACACCCTATCAACTACCTATATTTTCACTATGCATTAGTGGATTTGAGTAGTATGCATGCTAGGACCTTTTTATTTAGTATATGCTATGCTATAAACCCTAGTCGTGTGTAGCTACCTTTTATCCAAGTAGTGAAGACATCTCGAGTGTAGTTTATGCATAGCCATGCTTTTATAATGGTTTTTACTATATGTTGATGAAACATTCTAAGTAATAAACTTAATGAATCACGTGGACGGAATTGGTTGTTTTGGCTGTTGAAAGTTGAGTGTCTCCTAAGGGGTTACACCTGAGGTGTTCACTTGAGGAATGCCACACAAGAACAAAGTGATTAAGATTTCCCCCAAGTTTCTATTGCTTTCAGTGCAGCCTTTAGTCATATGGGCTCTGTCTTGATCAACTAAGTTGAGAGAGTTCAACTTGTCGGCTAGACAAGCAGATGTAGAATAATATAGGCGGAACGGGTCTGGCCATGGGGTTGAACTCTTCCTCTCAAAGATCTCGTCTCAATCATCTCCTTTCCTTAACACATTTTGAGTGTAAGGGATGTTCTGGTTGATTTGAGTCTAAAGGTGAAAGTGCACAAACTCTGCAGAGTAAACAAAACGAAGATCTTAGTTGTATCCCCGGTTATGGACAACTTTGAGCAGCTAGACAAGGATGGACGGAGGAATCACATCACCATTTTTCAAGAAGTAAAACTGTGTTAGGTGAACAATAGTAGTGGTGCTTGGATTTTATTCCAATGTTGCCACCCTTTTTAAATAAAATGACTTTACAAAAGAGTTAGCAGAAAACTGACTTTATGCAAACTTAGCCAAAAATCGACTCGGCCAAATAAGCATGTAGTATTAGTCCTTCCACTTATATCCACCATAGTGTTACCTGCCAATACAATAAATTGTATTAACCCCTTGTGGCTGCATATTCCATATTGCAGATGGATCTGATGACGAGTGAGGATTTTGTTTAGGATCTCAAGTCTACCGCCAACATGTTTTGCCTGTGGCACATGAAGAAGATGAGTCTTAATGAAATACTATGTTTTCCGACGTAATACCTATGTTTCGTGCTAGTCCTCTGAGGCTTTGCAAGTTGTATTTTAATAATGATGTAAAGTATGGATCATGTGATGTAATATATTTTGACGCATTTGCATGATAATTCATCTTGTACTGTGGTTCTAGCAATTGATCCAAGTACTAGCACAATAACACATATGTTCTTGCATTGTTTAAAATGTGGAAACGCTACACATTGATTCTTGGACTAAATGCAAAGATGCTTTTATTGGGGAAGTATTACACAGCTGCAAAATTTATACAACCGAGGAGTAACATTATGAACTTTAGAGAAAATGATACTGAACATGTTTCCCAAGCTTGGGAAAGAATGAAAACTATGGTTAAGAATTGTCCCACACACGGACTAACTACGTGACTGGTTGTCCAAACTTTTTATGGAGGATTAAATTTTCTTCAAGGAATTTATTGGATTCAGCTGTTACAGGAACCTTCATGAACCTCACGTTAGGCTCAGAAAACAAGTTATTGGATGATATAATGACAAACTATTCCCAATGGCACTAATAAATGGCTCCTAATAATGTTGAGTGCTAAAATTCTGTTGAGGAGGTCTCTTCTTTGAGTGATAAAATTGATATGCTTCCTTATTTGCTAGATAAACAAGTTCCTATAGATCCTAATAATGCTCCCTTGAACTCTATGGTTGCTTATGAGAATTATCAAATTGATGTGGGTTTTATTTCTAGAAACAATTTCAACAACAGTGCTTACAAGAATAGCTTTGGTGGTAACAACTATAGGCCATATCCTAACAATAATGGTAATTCATATGGGAATTATTATGGAAATGCTTACAACAATCCTAAAAGTTCCACCTCTGATCTTGAGAATATACTTAAAGAATTTATTACTACACAAAAATATTTCAATAAATTGATGAAAGGCTTGCAAAACTAGATAATCTTGTGCTAAAAGTCGATAGTCTTGCTCATGATGTAGAAATTTTAAAGATGAGGACTACACCTCTTGAAGCCAAGAAAACTGAAACTATAAATGATATACAAGTTCAAATAATGATAACATGAGAATGTTAGCTCAAATACGTGCTAGAACAGAAAGAGAAGCTCAAATTGCTGAAAAGCTGTTAAAAGTGAGCCTGTTAAATTTTATACCATACAACCCTTTGAGGAAGTGAAAACTTTCAGAACCAATGAGTATCCTAATGCTTCTAAACATTTTGATGTAAAAAATTGGATTGGAGAGGTTATGACTTTAGGTAGAAGGAGTTTGGAGATTAAAAATATTTCTAGTGAGAAAATTGTTGCAAGTGGGATTGAGGATGATATGAATTTAGGAGAAATTTTTCCCACCATGTTCGAGGACGATAAAATTGATAATGATAATTGCACCATCTCTGATATTGTTAAGTTCTTACAAAAATTATCTAAAGATCTTTATGCTAGTAAGATACATAATGCTATCACTAAACATATCACTAATTTTCTCATGGAAGCTAGAGAAGAAAGGCTCAAACTTGAAGCCTCTATTCCTATAAAATTACAAGATGGTTGGGATCCCACTATTAGAATAAGAGTGAATGATTTTGATTGCAATGATTTATGTGATCCTGGTGCAAGTTCTTCTATTATGCCTAAAAGTTTATATGATATGCTTGATTTGAAACCATTGGATGAGAGTATTTTGGGAGTGCATCTCATAGACTCCACTATTAAAAGACCTTTGTGAAGGATTGATGATGTTCTTATTATTGCTAATGATAATTATGTCCCCTTTGATTTTCTTTTTTTGGATATTGAATGCAATGCTTCTTGTCCTATCATTTTGGGGAGACCTTTTCTTTGCGCCGTTGGTGCCATTATTGATATGAAAGTGGAAATTATTAGATTTCAGTTTCCCCTTAAAAAGGGCATGGAATATTTCCCTATAAATATAATTAAGTTTCCTTTTGATTCCCTTGTTATGACTACCCATGATTCTATTGTTAATACTTGATTCGTTCTTCATGCCTAGCTAAAAGGCCTTAAAGAAAAGCGATTGTGGGAGGCAACCCACTTTTATTTTCCTTTGTTATCCTTTTGTTTTCTTATGTTTTCTTTTGTTCTTTTTATGTTTTGGAAGTTGTTACCTCTGTAGGAATCTCTCCTTGTACTTTTTATTTTGTTTTTGTGCCAAGAGTAACCTCTAATTGAGAGGTAGTGCGATTTGAGGAAGTTGTTGTTCTGAAACAGATTTCTGGGCTGTTACAAAAAAATTCATATCTCTCAGCCCGAATATCGGATTGCTTTGAACAAAAATAGACACATGACCCATGTTGTTATCTAACTTCCATTAGTTTCCCACGTTTTGATTTGAGCAACAGAAGATTTTCGAAAAAAATTATCTTTATCGATTGTTCTGTTTTGAAGATTTCTGCCAATATCTACATTTGCGTCTTAGTCTCTTGATTTCTGTGTTCTTTAGAGGGAAGAGCTGACTTTTAAATGGAGTGTGAGACTTGTATTGAAACTGAACCAAGTCAGAGATTTTGGTGGGCTCTCGGTTTTTAATGGAATACTGACATGAATCTCAATGACATGATTCAAGATGCAAAATCAAGATACAACATCAATATTTTTATGGCAAGGATCATTATGGGATGCTGGAGCATTTGGGACCAGATAAATAGTTAGATTTTTAGAAATATTTACCCTTCATTACCTAGATGCTTATCTCATTTCAAAGTTGGTTTTTGTAATAATCTCAATAGAGCTAAACCTAACCTTAAGGAGGGTATGCAATCATGGTTGGACACTCTATGATCCTATGGCCCTGTTGTAACACTTTGTAAATTCTTGATCCCAAAAAATCTATAAAATTGACACAATAGGGATTTTCCCTACTGTTTTTGTGTCAAAAACAAAACTGAACCAAGTGGATTATTATTTTGATTACACTAACATTGCTAATGAAGATTGTGAGAAGCTTTAGGTGGAGAAAGTTTTAAAGTGTAGGGAGAGAAGTATGATGTGATGAGATGAAGGATGGACAAAGCTCAAGCTTGGGGATGCCCATGTAACCCCAAGACATATCCAAGAATTACACACGTCAAATCTTGGGGATGCCCAAGGCATCCTCTTCTTCATCAACAAAAATACCAGGTTTCTCTCAAAACACTATATTTTTATTGCTTCACATGATATGTGTTATTCTTCGAGCGTCATTTTATGTTTCTTTTATTTTTGTTTTGTTTTCTTTGCTGCAGCTTTTTCTTGGATCCTAGCACTTTTATTTTGGGAGAGATGCGCTTCATTTTCATTGCCTAGAACACTCTAGTTTTCACTCTTATTGTTTTGTGAGTGTTCAGTTTTTTGCTAGTACTACGTTTAGCTCTTGTTTTTCATTCGAGTTTTGTTCAAAGCTTGTTTGTTTGCGTCGGTTATATTTTATTAGCTCTATGGTCTTTGATGATTATTTGCTTTGAGAGTTGTTTCGAATAAGTTGATTGGTGTTGGCGAAGAGTAAAATATTTCATGCTTATAGTAGTGCAATAGGAAGCTTGTTTTGACTGTGGCATAGGCTTTGGCATGTCATGTTAGAAGTTATTTAAATTGTGTGCTTAGTTATTTATGATGTATCATGACTAGTCTCAAATAGCTGAGATCGCTTAATGTTCCATTAAATTTAATCATGTGTCGTTCTCTCGTATTGAAGCATGGTATTGTGGTATTTCTCCTTTGAATGCTTTATCTAGATTGACTTGGAGCATGCTCACACCATGTTATGACTACAAACAAAGTCACTTATAGACTTGATGATCATTTTATTTTTGACTTTTAATATCACTTCAAGCTTTTATTAATGATGTTTTGTCTCTATGCATGATTATGGTCGTTATTGCTCTCTTAGTTGGTCGCTCTCAGTCTTTTGCTATCCTACACCTATACTGAGTATGACCTCTATCCATGCATAAAACTCCCAAAAAAAAAACAAAGTTTTCCAAATGCGTCCACCATATCAACCTATATGTGGTATTTTAAATGTAACATCCCAACTTTTGCTAATAAAGTGTTGTGGTGTTGTGTTCATCTCATTCATGCATGAAAATTTTGAACAATAGTTGAATTTGAATTTAAAATAAGGAATTGCACAAAATTCGCTTAAAATGACAACTTCAAATTTAAGTTCCAAACATTTTCAAAGTTGGAAAACCTTTACATGGTGAGATTGCAAATATCACAAGGTTTCCAAAACTTATTTTTTGCTAATTTTATTTTTGCAAATAGACCTAGAAAACATTGTTTTCTTCTCAGTTTTTAATAGAAAAGGACCACTTTGTAATTTTTGGAAAGTCAGAGAGTTATGGGCAAAAAGTTATTTGTTTCTTCCTCCTCCCGCTAGAAGGCAAGCACACTGCTACGTGTTGTCGTCCCCGTCGCCGGTTTTGCCACCTCCTGGCCGTGCCTCTGCTCGCGGAGATAAGGCCGCGAAGGGCCGTGTCTCCTCTTCTTTCCCTCCCCTTCGCAGTCCTCTCCCCTCTCTGTATCTCCCCTGCAGCCGAAACCCTATCTCGGCCGTGATCCTTCGCCATCGTCGCCTCGAGCCTCACCGAGCTCCTCCGAGCACATCGTCGCGGTCGCCATCCTCTGTTGTCCCTCCTCGCAGCCGGAATCGAGCCGAGGCGCCGTATTTCACCGCCACCATCCTCTTCTTCCCTATGGCCGGCGAGGTTCCGCCACCACGATTCGCCACAGTTGGACCGCCCCACACCTCCCCGACCGTGTCATCGTGTTCCCGGTGAGCCCCTGAGCACCCCTTTGCTCCCCATTTTCTCCCTCCCCCTCTGAGCATCGTTGCCTCCATGGGCCCTCTCCGGTTGCCGCGGTTTTGCACACCAGCGAAGATTCCGGTGACCATTCGGTCACCTCCGCCACCTGTTCGACTCCTCGTCATCTCCTCTCCGTAGTGAGCCCGTTGGTTTTGTCGAATTCGGGCGCTACCGCGCGATTGAGCGAGGACAGAACCACTGATGCATGTGCGTGACGTCATGCTGACGTCATGTAGACGTCAGCGTGGGCCAGCTCTGTCAGGAATTTGATTTTAAATAAATGTTTTCTAAATTGTTAAAACTTTAACATGTAGGCCCTCCTTTTTAATAATTAGAGAAAATGATTTATATTCGTAAAATCAATATCATTAATTATGTTTATCAGAATATTATAAACAATATATGAAAATGTTGAGAAAAATAAAATCTAACTGTTTATGAAAATTTCAAACATGTTTGAATAAGTTCAAATTTGACCATTATTTAAATATTGTTTAAAATCATTTAAAATTGGAGAAAATAACAGGTTATTCAATAAATTCAGAAAATTGCAAGTTCTATGCCAAAATGCATAGAAATACAAATGTAATGTATTCATGATGTTTTCAAACCCATCTGAGCACTTTAATGTTGAATCACTTTTAGAATTTCCCGAAGTGCCCTTCGAGGTCCATTTCGGGGTTAATTTCACTAAAATTGCATATTTTCCATATGAAGCCTAGCAACCCATCAAACATGTTTAGGGCATTATATCAGTGTATTAACTTGCTCATGCATACATATTGCGCATTGCATTATGCCATGTGTTCATTGATATTCCTTTTCGGTTTTTTTCTTCTTATCGGTAAAACTCGACTCCGAAGTGAAGACCAGCAATTCCAATGGCAAATACTTGATCTTAACCGACAAGTCAAGCACTTATCCCCGAAGATATATATATGGTTTTCTTGAAGCAAGGAATAACCTCTTATCTTCCATATACGATTTCGATCTCCTTTTGATTCTCGTACATTGCATTCAATTCCAATGTATCTTGTGTCAGTAGTTAGACTTCTCCTATATATTGTATAGCCTAAATATCCTGATCCACTACTCCTAGAAGCTATAGGTTTGTTTGCATGCATCATCAAAGTCTGAAAATATGTCGTTCTTAGTCATACATGCTTGTTAGCTCTGCTCCATCGGGTTGATGAATCAGAGTTGCAAATGAATCTAGTATGGAAGGAAGTTCTGGTAAGTTAAAAGATACTTAATTAAGATGACTTAAAGGTGTGGATGATGATACCACAAAGGGTCTATGGTGGTTTTCTTGTTCATGCCACTAGGAGTGAGTTCTCGTCTTTGCGCCAAGACTGAGCGTGCATCCACACGGGGCTTAGATTCCCCTCGGTCTCAACTTGCCTAGTTTGTTCCATGAGTCGCCTAGTTTGAGCTTTCCATTTGGATTTGCAGGGATATTAAAAACATTTTCAAAACTAGGACGTGGCGGTGTATCGGCGCTCTGTGGGTAGATAACCGTCGAGCATCGCTCACAAAGATAGAGACCCGGCAGGAGATGTCCACTCCCTATTGGTAGACCATCTCTACTCGGAGCGACTCATGGAATAGGCGAATCAAGGGAAAGGTCATGGTCAACCTCCCTCTGTCGGCACTTCCCGGACTAGTGCTAACGTTCTGGCATTAAGAGTTGGTTGGTACGTCTGGTTAAAGTTGTACACCTCTGCAGGGTTAAATCTTTTCGAAAAGCCGCGTCCGCGGTTAAGGACGACTTGGTGACGGATTCTGTGATCATAGATAACTTGAACGTAATGACTAAAACTTTTTGATAACGAATGAAGGATGCCTCCTCGGAGATGTCGAGAGGGGTTACCTTGTAGCATGATGTAACACCTGGGGTGTTCCCCCTAAGTTAGAAAGTTGGTTGTTTTTTTCCTTTTTTTGCATTGCATCACATGCATCATATGCATTGCACCTTGTTTTCAAAACAACTCAAAAATTCAAACCAATTTAAACTTTCTAACATGTCCAAAAATTTCCAATTAAAAGTTGCAAACTAAACAACTCAAACTGTTTTTCAATAGTTTTGAAGTTGAATTTATTTAAATTGCTTGTTAATAAAAATTCCTTTTTACCAACACCCTAATGGCAAATTCAAATTCAAATCAATTCATCCATAATTGGCATGTTCCAAATGTGGGTTTAAAAATTAAAATCTTGCAAACAATTAAATTCAATAAGTTTTCATAATTGTTTGAGTTTATTGAATAAAATTGTTTAAAAATCAAATCCTTATGAAATACTAGTGGAAATTCAAATAGCAACTTAAAAATCAAATTAATATTTCAAATATTTGGACATAATGTTAACATTGCTTTGACTTACTGTTTTGCAAATTAATAAAATTTATTCATAAAATAAAAACCCCAAACCCTATTCTTATCTCTCTCTCTCTTTTCTACAAAAAATGTGCAAAAAAAAAATTAAAAACAACAAAGAGAGAGAGCAGCCAAGGGAGAGGCAGGCCAGCCCACCAGCCCATTTCCCCTCTAGCCCACCTACACCCCCCTTTTCTTTTTCCCACCACCTGGCCAAGCCCACCCCGAAAAAACCCACCTTCCCCAAGCCCAACCCACCGTTGCCAGCCCGCACCCCCCCTTCTCCCCCACCTCCGTACGACCCCCTGTCGTTTTCTTCTGAAGAAAAGGCAGCACCGCACCAACCACTCTCACCTGCCCCCCCTTGCCCCTCCTACAAGAAGGTCCTCGAGGTCAATCCCCCAAACCCTAGTCTTCCGCCTCCTCTTCCTTGCCCGCCGCCACCTTCTCTCTGTCCCTTAGTCCGTCGGATCACCACCTCGTTTTCTGACGATGTTGATGTGCTGCCATGGCCGAGTTCGTCCGGGGTGAGGTGGGGGTTTTGGTCACCGTCAAGGGAAGCACGCCGCGGGAATGGAACCCCCTATTCTTCCTCGTCCTCCTCGCGTCCACGGCGGGGCCCGAACCGCCGCGGATCGCCGCCGCCGAGTCGACCATCGCCGCCGTTCCCTCCACGTCGACCACTGCCACCTCTTCCCCTCGGTGAGCTCCCCTCTCCTCTCCCCCTCCCTTCGCACGCACGGCCACCGGGCACCCTCCCGACGCCCTCGCCCGCCAAGAGCAGCGCCGCCCCGCGCGGCACGGCTCCTCGCCGGCAGCAGACGGCAGCGTCGATCTGCTCCCCGTCGTGGTTCAGTTAAACTGAACTTTGTTCAGTTCAGTTATCACGCGAGAGCTCACCCTGAAACCCCACGCGTGCTAGAGCTAACACAATCAGAGCAGCAGCGCACTGGTTAGCTCCCTTGCGCAGCATGCAGCAGCCCGGGTTCGATCCCCCCCCCCCCCGAGGCAGAAAAGCCACACCTTTTCTGCCCCTTTTTCCTTTTTTTGCCCGAATTCCAGAAAACACAGATCTGTTCCTTTAATTCTAAAATCAATATAAAATTGAATTTTGCTCCAATTTGAATGATTCAAATTCCCTGGATTCATAATCTTGTGCCCTTTCTGTTAATGTCAAGTTTGCAACATGTTTCTGTAATAATTTTTGCACTAAATAATTAATTACTGAAAATGCAATTAAAAGTGGAAACTTTGGAATTTCATAACTTGAGTTGTGCTCATCCAATTTAGGCAAACTTGGGATCTAAAAATTTGTCTTAACAAACTATACACATTGGTATTTTATTTGGTCACAATTGAATTAATTTTGAACATGTTTTCTTCTGTTTACTAAAAAGGGCAGAATAAGAATGCTTATGAAAAATTGCATAATAAATTCAATAATAACCCAAAAATTATGTTTAATAGCTCAAAATGTTCAGTGAAACAATTGCTACATGTTTTCAACATTTTCAATACATTTTGTTTACTGTTTTCCATAATTAAAAGTGGTGCAACAATTCAATGCTTTAATTAAACCTCTTAAATTGCAAATTTCATAACTTGGGCAATTCAAATCCAATTCCAACATGTAAAATATGTTTTCCATGCAAAATTGAATAAGCTTTCCAAATATCAACTTTGTTTTCTGTTTTGAATAATTTAAATTGCTGAAAACAACTGTTTCTTAATTAATGCATTTAAAATTGTCAAATTAATAACTTGCTCATTTAAAATCCAAATTCCACAAATGAAATATGTATTCCATCTAAAATTTTGTGTTCTTTCCAAATATAAATTTTGTTATCTGTTTTGAACAATTAAAATGGGTGAAAACAATGAATGTTGTGTAACTCACTTAAGAAGCCAAATTTCATAACTTAATAAATAAAATTCCAAACTTGGTAAACAACATATCAAATTGAAGCTATTGTTGTTTTCTCATTGTTTTCCTCATCCATGCATCATTCTAATCAACTTTCACATGATGGTTATTTGTAGATCATTTAATTCAACATTAATGCATGGGCTTTTCCATATGCAATCCAAATTGCATATGGGCCCATTTAAATATGTTTACCATGTCAACTAGTTTATCTTTGATGCACCCTTTAACTTGTCATGCATATAAAATAGGATCATGCTGGATCTTTTGCCGTAGTAGTAATTGTTGCATCCGGTGTTTGTTCTAGTTCGTTGCTTCTTCGCGGATAGGACGTTGAGATGATGTGAGCAACGGCAAGTTCTTCGGATGTACCTCTACTTGCTGGATTCCAGGCAAGTATACTCACTTGCTGCCTATGGCTGCCTTTCATCACTTGTTACCGATTCTTTCCGTTATCTCTATGCTAGCCTTATGATTCGATGCTTGTGTCTCGATCCTATCATATGTTTACCTTGCAGCCATGATATAGCCTTCCCTTCCACTTCCTATTAACTGTTGTTTGTTTACCCTGTTGGCCCTCGTGTCGTAGTTGCATGCTTAGTGTTGTTTGCGCTCAAGTCTTGTTGTCCGTCTTATCACCTGTTTAGTTTGATAGTTGGGTTTCAATTTAATCAACAACATGTTAATGTTTTGGGTAATAATAATTTGATGATAAGGCACCGGCAGGAGGCCCGGCGTGGTTTTGAGGCCTGCTAGTGTCGACCTTAATTAGGAAAAGGGTCTTGTCCTCCGATCCATGATGAGCGCACTAACCACATGTGGGAAGCGAGTATGGGCGCCCCCTGCAATTCTGATTCGATTCGCATCTCGTCCAAATCGCCTCATTTAGTTCGGGTTTTCCATTTGCCGCATGCATATGCAGGTGCGAACCCTTGGCGCCAGGGTGGAACTTTTGTAGTCGGCATTTAGGGAGACACGTTCATAGAGTGCTATGAGGGTCCCCTTTTCTTCGTGGGGCTTGATTAGCCGTGCGCTCAATTGCACGGGGTTCTTTGGTCTTGATGCGAAGAAGAGTTGGGTTGTGTTGAGTGGCCTGCTTGGTGGGTTTGCTCCCCGCCTGGCGGGTCATTCTTACGTGTACGGCCAAATTGGTGCATCCCTGCAGGGTTAAATCTTCTCGAGAAGCCGTGTTGTCCGCGGTTATGGATGACTTGGTGAAAGTGCTGGCTAACAAGTACTCAGACAACTTACACTTAACGATGATAACTTGACTAGTAATATGGATTACCTCCACCATAAAAATGAATGTCACCTTAATCAACAGCGTGAGTTTCCTCGGGTTGCTTCCTTAGTAGGGGGTAACACTGGATGGGTATTGTTTGGTGAGTAGTTATAGTAGGTTTTGTCGCGCTATCTTATCCCTTTCTTTTAGTCGGATGTTGTAGCGCGTCTCTGTAGTTAGTTAGTGCAGCCCACTGCCGCTTCCTTGCAATAATCCCTTCCTTTCCGTTGTACCCAAAGTATTTGTATCTTGTGATGATTGGTTACGCTGGTATCTTGTGAGTATGGTTTATCCACTTGCCAGTACTTAATAGTACTGACCCACGAATCCATTTCGTGGCTGCATATTCCACATTGCAGTCAACAGGTTTGAAGTCTGACGACGTTAGCTTGGGAATCCCTCCGGCTTGGCCTGGGCAGGGATTTGGACGCCATCGATTATCTTCAGGACTCTTAGTCCAATTTGTATCTTGTCCGTAGTCGGACGCTATGTTGTTTCTTCCGCTGTTATTTGGATCTTTGTATTGTATCAGTTGTATCCCTGACTCGTTTGAGTCGTCTTGTATATACCTCCTCTGTTGTTGTTGTGGATTATTCGTGAACTGTTGTAATGTTATCACAAGTGGCAACCTGAAATCGGTTATTATGTGGATTTTGGCGAAAATGCTGAAATCTGCATAGTGCCCGATCTCGGGGCGTCACACAGGAGGTACCGGAATAACTTGAGGTGGTGATTTTTTGAAGCACGAGATGTTGGAAATGATATTGGTGGTTTAAAAGATGATGATATCAGTAGTTTAGTAGCTTCCTCATCTGTTTTGAAAATGCTACATGAGACGTGCTATTCTTCCTAGATTTGAAAAACAAAGATTGCTTTACGCAAATTGGCCTTCATAAGACCCTTTATGAAAATAGCAGATATATAATAGGTTACATAAATCTTGTTGAGTACCTCCCGTACTCAGGTTTCCTTCAATTTGGTTCAAGTGAAGTTCCTCACACCGGTGGTGTTTGCAACATGGACATCGACGAGTAGTTTGGGGTTCCCAGTTAGCAGCCTGGAATCTATGGGATGGGACGTCGCCTTATGTTGCGGCCTTTAAGCCTTTTTGGTTCTTGTTGATTAGAAACATAATTTGCCTTTCGTTGTCTGATATAATGTTGGGTCATGTGGTCTATTTTTGTAAATCTACACTCTAGTAATACTTGCTTTATACAGCTCAATGTCTAGAGTTACGGCTTTGATCGGTTGTTGGTTTCGAGCTCATTGTTATATAGTTTTGGCTATGCCTGTGTAGTTTTCGCAGTCGAGGGGTTGTGGGGCCGATGATCCATTTCCGAGAACGCCTGCCGATTCTTACTCAGCTTGGGCTTGGTAACCCCAGTAACCCTCGATTGTTGTTGCACTTCCTCGACACATAGCATCTTTGTATAGCTTTGGTCCCGTTCCTTCAGTTTCATTCGACTCATGGAAACTTTGTTATGCATAGTTGGTTATGACTAGCATGGACACAAGGAGTAGTAGTACCGATGTTATCCGGCCTGCGTGTCGATGAATCTGATCTACCCGTCATTGTTTGTTGCGGCCAGGGCTGGTAACCCCGAAGCCCTTGTGAGTCCATGACTAGGAGCGCCTAACAGTATGTATACCTTTGGGTCTGGGGTCTGACATTAACCGCCACTCCAAGTAAATTTCTCGTGTGCTACCTTTACACCTTCAAAATTACTAACCTATTTTGTGTTCTTGTTTTAGCTCATGAGGAAGTAGTTTAAAGTTTATTATGGTTTCTGTCAAGCAAAGTTCTTCTTATTTCTCCTGATGAGTATGGAATCTGTTCTCATCTAAATTTGCAGAGAGGTGGTGCCAATTAATATAACAAAAGGCACTTCCCCATGGTTTGATGAAAGATAGTGGGTACCCGTGAACATGGCTAGCCCTGTTTTGTGAAAGAATGGTGGGAGGAGTGCCAAACTAATAAAACAACGGAAACCGCTCTCAAAATTCTAAACACTTTCCTTGACATGGATTATGATAAGTTTTTCATTACCATTCGTTGACATATACATACACCTCTCTCAAAATTGTTTTCAATATCTCTGCTTATCAAATAAAAAGCTCTAGCACATGAGTAATCCCTGCTTCCCTCTGCAAAGGGCCTTTCTTTTACTTTTATATTGGGTCTTCATCCTCTTACTTTATGCGCCATCTAAGAGAGCATAGTTGTAATTCTGAATATAATGTGCACAGCCCCAAACTTTATTATTGATCGACTCATGATTTCTAGTATTTCTTGATCTCAAATAATTTGTATCTAGTTAGGATTTAAACTTTGAAGGTGTCTGATGCGTGTGAACACACGTTCGTTGGGAGACCCCAAGAGGAAGGTATGAAGAGTGCGGTAGCAAGTTTTCCCTCAGAAAGAAACCAAGGTTGAATCTACCAGTTGGAGGAAGGAGTAACTTCAGAAGGTTGATGCAACTGAGATGGCAGGGCGCACAAACGGTTCAGTAGAAACGTGGAACCTACACAACACAATCAAATCACTTTGCCCCAACGAAGCAGTGAGGTTGTCAATCTCACGGGTTTTGCTGAACACAAAGAGGTTAAACGATGGTGTGGAAAACAATATGAGAACAGTATGAAAACAATAGCAGCAGTGTGAAAATAGTGGAAGCAGTGTGAAAGCAGTGGAAACAGTGTGTGTATTATTAGTATGAGAAAATGGACCGGGGTCCACGGTTCAGTAGAGGTGTCTCTCCATAAAATATAAATAACATGCATGGTGAACAAATTACAGCTGGGCAATTGACAGAAATGAAGGTTGCACTGTAGTGCATATGCAAAACATAAAGATTACTATGTGATCCATGCAGGCATTGCAGATATATAGAGCGTCATCCAACTGCATCTATGACTAATAATCCACCCTCCAAATATCATCCGAACAAACATTGGGTATTAAGTTGCAAGCAACAGATAATCGCAGTAAGCAAATTGTGTAATGTAAACAATGTAAACTAAGTAAACATCATTGTTTTCTCCCTAATGGCAACAACATATCCTCCATCCATCATGTTTCTGTCACTCGAGCACAGATGCAAAGGAGGCATGAACCCACTATCGAGCATAAATACTCCCTCTTGGAGTTACTAGCATCTACTTGGCTAGAGCATCTACTAATAACGGAGATCATGCAAGATCATAAATACCATATTCATGAAGATAACATGATAGATTGATATTCAGAAGACATAGAATTCAACATTCATCGGATCCCACCAAACACAACATGTAGCATTACATAAAGATGATCTCGATCTTGTAGGGCAGCTCACGAGATCTAAACATGAGGTACAAAGTGGAGAAGACAACCATCTAGCTACTGCTATGGAATTCTAAGACTTCCGGGCTTCGAATTTTCCATTTCCGAGAATATTTCCAGAACAATTTTTCTGAAACTAAAAACAACAGAAAATAGGAAATTGGCTCTGTGGCATCTTGTCAATAGGTTAGTCTCGGAAATCGATAAAAAATGACATAAGGTGTATAGAAAACATGTAGGAAATAACATGAAAACAACATGGAACATCAGAAATTAAGGATACGTTTATGACGTATCAGTGTCCTGGCATTTATGTTTTGCTACCACACGAAGGAGCTGGATACCACTTTATTACGTTTTTATTTATGATTGAAACAACCGTATCACTTTCATTGTTTCAATATTCATTTTCTTTTGTTTGTGTTTGTTTTCATGTGCAACATGGTTGCTAAGTTTACATTAGTTGCAATTATATTTATCATGCCTTTATTAAAGTACTTTGATCTCAGCTTGCAATGCTTCTACATAATGTTGATCAAGATTTGTGTTGGCTTCATGTCACCTCAAAAATTATTTTGTTATCACTTACCTACTCGAGGACGAGCATGAGTTAAGCTTGGGGATGCTGATACATTGCAAACATATCTGTAAATTTTATGTTCCATGCTTGTTTTCTATCCAATCCCTTTTGTTTTCCACATGTTTTCTTTCATTTTCCTTCATTTTACGGATGTTTTCACAGACTAACCTATTAACAAGATTCCCTAGGACAGTTGTTGTTTTCTGTTGTTTTTCTATTTCGGAAAAGTTCTTAAGGAAATATTCTTGGAAAGGGCTGAAAATCCATGGAGATCAATTTTTACCCGGAAAGAAGAAGGAGTCTAAAGGAGAGACGGAGGGGAGCCAGGGGCCACCACTAGGGTGCCAAGCATGGTCCCCCTAGGGGAGCCTCGGCCACCGCCTCACGTCCCCTCTTTGCCTATAAATTGCATTTACACTAAAAACTTCGGGGACAGAGTTATTTTCCACGAAACATAGAGAGAGGCGATGTCACCTCGAAAGTCCAATCTAGGGCTTTTGGAATCCTACTCCGACACCCTTCCGGAGTGGGGGATCATCACCGGAGGCCTCTACGTCGCCATGATCGCCTTCGGACATATGCGTGAGTAGTTCATCTCAGGACTACGTGTCCGTAGCAGTAGCTAAATGGTTTTTCTCTCCCGTATGCCTACATGTTTAGAGTCTCGTGAGCTTCCTCACATGATCGATACCACCGTTATGTAATTGTGCATGTTGTGTTTGATGGGATCCGATGAACCATGAGATTATGATTATTTTGTTCATATCAATCTGAGATGCTTCACTTATATTCATAGAGAGTTTTAATCTTTTCTTGCAATGATCTCCAGTGTTTATGATTACCTTGGCCATGTAGTTGTTTTCACCTCCAAGAGAGAGTTTATATTCTAGATAGTGGGTTCATGCCTCCTTGTTGCCTGCGCTCGAGTGAAAGAAACGTGCGGGGGGGGAGGGGGATGTGCTGTTACCACTAGGGAGAAAACAACGTTTCTCTTGTCTACAGATGAGAACCACTGCTTTCATTCCGTAGTGTTCTTAATACATTTATCTGTTGCACACATAGCAATCACTTCATTGCTGCAACTTAATACCAAGGGATTTGCTGGATAGCTTTATTGAGGTAGAATTTTAGATATGGATGCATGCTGGATAGAGGTCCATTTGCCTCTATGTAATGCCTTCAATAGTAAAACCCGTGAACTTTATCTCGTCGTATTAGTATTGTTATACGTTCATGATTTGTCAATTGCCCAGTTGTAATTTGTTCACCCAACATGTTTGTTTTATTTGGTGAGACACGACTAGTGAACCTATCGCCCCCTGTCCTATTTTCCTCAAATTGCAAACCTTCTTTTAAGCACTTTTAATCATTATTTACTCTCTGTTTCGTTTTTTTACTTTTATTTTTTTCCAAGACTGTATACGTTTAATTCTTCTCTTTTCAGCAAGACCAGAAGATTGATAACCTTCCGGAAAGTTGGGGCAAGAGAGATTTTGTGCTCGTGTGCAGCTTCCACACTCCTATCAACTACACACTAGTACTTTTTCTGGCACCGTTGATAAAGCAACCTTCTTCAAGACTACGAAGTCCTACTGGTGCGATAACCCTGGTTCCACACTAGGGGAAAACTTACTCTAGACTACATCATACCTTTCGCTTGGGGTCTCCCAACGAGCGTGTGATCACGTCTTCATCACACTTCACTAAACAAATTTGGTTCGGTAAAACGATAATGAACTAAAATTTCTGTGGGTTCAACAATTGTTCTTATCAAGCACCTACTTCCCGGTTCGCTAAACCTAGGGTCACTAGGGAAAAAGACACATACTACATTAGGAACGAAGGTATCAACCCTTTTATGGTTCTGTTGCGGGGGAAGTATTTATGCTACCCTAGTAAGATCATAAAGCCTTTTTTAGTTTATTTTTGGTTAGTAGTTTATTATTTGGTTAGCTTATTTGAAAACCCTAAACTATTAGTTACATTTTGTTCTTATTTGGAAAACCAAAAAAATAGTATGGCAAACAAGAAGCTTTCGGAGTTTGCTACTCCCAATGATGATTACTTATGTGCACCCATCACTCAACCCATAGTAAGCCTAATCTGTTAAACTTGATTCAACAAAACCAATTTAGTGGTTTAGCTTTTTGAGGATGCAGGTATGCACTTGAATATTTTTACTGAATTATGTGATATGATGTGTATGAAAGACATTGATCCAAATGCAGTGAAGCTACGTTTATTCCCATTCTCTTTAAGAGTGAAAGCAAAAGAATGGTTACTAGAATTTCCTAGAGGCACTATTACATCTTGGGAAAATTGTTGTAATATATTTATGACTAAATATTTCCCACCAGCTAAGACAATGTAATTGTGTTCAATGATTACATGTTTTATGAAAGAAGATCGTGAGCCACTAACGCTTGCATGGGAACTCATGAAGGATTCATTAGGAATTGTCCTAACCATGGCATGTAGGGATGGTTAATACTCCATTAATTTTATAATACACTTAATACTATGTCAAAATATACGCTTGACACAGCTGCAGGAGGAACGTTTATGGGAAAGGAGATAGAAGTGGCCGAGAAGCTGCTCAATGACATGCAAGATAATCATTCCCGGTGGCATATAAAAAGTACTAATACCAAGAAGGTAAATATGGTTACTGAGGGCAACAATGAAGAGCTAACGACAAAGTTAGATGAGTTACTTGATGTTCTTAAAGGTGAAAATGAAGCTCAGGTAAATGCCATCCCCAATGCTCAAATTGAAGAAATAGATTTTATAGCTCGTAATACTTATAACCCTGCATGGAGAGGTCCAAATTTTGGGGAAA
Organism: Alopecurus myosuroides; assembly: GCA_028641055.1. Taxonomy (NCBI): domain Eukaryota; kingdom Viridiplantae; phylum Streptophyta; class Magnoliopsida; order Poales; family Poaceae; genus Alopecurus; species Alopecurus myosuroides. The sequence goes on from CM054058.1 coordinate 203,600,284, forward strand.
ATTATCAGAAACCATATAACACTTCAGGACAAACAAACAATATCTATTACAACAATGGAGTAAACAATGGCAACCGCCAGTCACTTGAGGATACCATTAAATCATTTATAAATTCTCAAACTGAGCAAAACAATGCTTTTATAAAATGGTGGAGAATCATTATAATATACTTGTTCAGCTAACCCAAAAGGTTAGTACTATGAGAACTGATTTACAGGCACTCTAGGAAAGAACAAAGCCCGTGGAAGTACAAATGGCCAAGATAGCTAAGAGACAAACTTTGATTCTAGCAAACTTTGCAGGCAAGCCAGCGCCCAATCGAGTTGCGAACTTGAAGATGACGAGAAGCATGAAAGATACACATGAAGAACTGAATTATAGCAACACGCCCACACCAAACTACACTATAGAATACCTCGTGAAAATTGTAAGCTTGAAGAACCCAACACTTGAAGGAGGTAACAAAGCAGCCTACAAAGAATTTATTAATCAAGTTGCTTATAAAGTACGAGAGCTTGAACTAGAGCATAGGAAGTTATCTGAAAAGCTACCAGCTAAATTGGAAGATATATTTGAGCCTACAATTAATATGAAGTTAGGTGTTAATGTAAATGCACTCTATGATGTGCAAGTGTTTCAAAAATCCCTAAAACTCTTTTTGATAAATTAAACATGGGTAGCAATGGTATTACTGAACTTAAACTTGATCTTGCTAATTGTACCTTTAAAAAATTTGTGGGAATTAAAGAGAATATAGTAATACACATTAGAGGGGGTCTAGCAATCATTGATCTTGTTATAATAGACATGCCTGGATATCCAATAGCACCTATTATACTTGGTAGACCATTTGATAAAGGGATGCCCGATCTTGTCAGTGAACTCACACGATAACAATGATGATAACTTGTGTCTCTCCACGAACTCTCCGGTTAATTCCTGATGCCAATTGCAGCAGCAACCAATCCCTTTGGATATTCGCAAATCCGCACACTTGCACGAGTAGCCACTGACTACTAGTGGTCCTGTATCGACTAATTCCCAGTGGAACGGCAGATAGCACGCAAAACTTGCAGATGTATTACTTCAACATGAAAGCTTACAAGCAATCAACAAGAGGTTCTAGGGTTTATGTTTAAAGGCATCCTAAACCTAAAAATTGCGGATTAAAAGCCTATATAAAGTTGTCTGGACGTCCAAACTGTAGTTGGAGTCGTAAACAAACTAATCTCTAAGTTTGCTAACTTGGCAGGACTCTGTTTGGAAACTGGCAGAAAACGACTCATGAATTGTTTTGGTCACCACACATTGTACGAGTCGAATCGGTGCATGGGGCCGGATCCATTGGAAAGCCCTTCTAAATTCCTTTTCAAATTGTGTTTATTTTCTTTATTTGGAGTATGTATTAAGAGTCCATGATCGTTTCAAATTCGGGACTTCTGCCAGTCCGAACCGGATATATTTTCCTTGATGGTTCCACTTGCTCCCTCGCCTCCCTCGAGCTTGCCATCCTCTTCAACCAGCTCCATTGCTCTGCCAATGCTTGTGTTATCAATAACCCTCCTAATACATAAATGCATATGATTAGGTAGTATAACATTCTTATAAACACAAACATCATTTATTATTAGGAAAAAATTCACCTTATCATGAACATCAGTGAGGTTCAATATTTCCTTCCCGTTCACACATGCACACTAATCAAATACCCCAATTATATCCTCATCATACTTCCTTTCTTCAAGACAAGACGTCCTCGGCTTGTGGTAAGCTCTACACGGAAGAAACAAAAAGAACAACGTGTATGCACAATACATGTATCTATAATAGGGTGTATCATTTTTGTGGGCATGATAAATATTCTCACATGACATAAAGCACCAAAAATTGCAAGTCATTAGCACATAATTTTCATATGAAAACAACTAGTATCTCATCAAATAGCAATCACAATTGAAGGTATAAGTGAAGTTCAGATAATCATGATGTAAGTTGCAACTCAATTTGCAAATATAAGTGAAGTACAAATCAATAGCATATGTATTTATCAAGTTCTTTGACCAATCAAACATATGTGTAGGATCATGCTCATATTTAGGCAACACAATGTTCAATTCAGCAATGCTATCACAAGTAATGCATATTTGATCCACCATAAAAAGTTCATTCATGCTATAATCACCAACTAAATTAAACGTGAAACAAGAAGCATAGGTTCTAGAATTGACATATGAAATTTCAGAAATCCTATTCATAGCACATTGCATAGTAATTGGTTCATGTAACATGATGGAATACACAATATTAGCAGGAGGTATTTTAGCAAGCACTTCTTTATGTGTAATCAATACCACATGCTCAAAATTCGAAATTTTCAAATTATCACATGGTGGTGGACTAAATATACTTGTGAACTCACAAGAATCAGATAGCAAAATAGTAGACTGACAAAATTTAGCACTTGCAACTTTTAACCCCAAATCTGCACCAATATCAATGACATCCTCCTTAGATTTAGTAGACACTCATTCATCTATCTCAAGTGGTGATGCGGGTTTTAATAGTGAGGGCTCCCTTTCTTTAAAAGTAACCTGCATATCATAAGAAACAATACTAGGCACAATGACATGCCCCTCCAATGTATGTGGTGGTGGTGCAGGTTGTACTATAGGCTCCCTTTCTTCAAAAGCAACCTGCACATCACAAGAAACAACACTAGGAGTAGACATGATTACATTAGTAGAAAAAACATCACATGTCTCATCTACTTCAACTCCCATGCTTTCTCCAACTGTGTAAACGCTCTAGGAATCACCTCACAAAAAATTCTGACTGTATGACCATTAATGGTTAAGGGAACAGAAAAACCAAGAGTAATTGAAGTGTATCATCATTAGTAGTTAACATATATGGTTGCTGAAGTTTCTTTGGAACCAATTGTAATTTTTCAACAACCTCGATACTAACAAAATCATACTGTGTACCCTTATCAAGGGTAATAGCAACATGTCTACCTTTGATGTCTGCGGTAAAGTGGAACAAGCCTGACGCAGGTATCCCACTAGAATCCTCTTCCCAGAATGTATCACTGCAAAAAGAATACAATGGTAATGGCTTCTCCTTGAGAGGATCAACCATTGTTAGAACATATAAATAGATGGAAGTACGTATATATGGTGGATGTCTCTGAAATCACTCAATCCAGCAAGATAATGGTGTATCTCACTTCTCTAGAGTGAATAGAAAAATCCTTCACCAACAAGTAGTGGCAACTATATGTACCAAGTGTGAGAAGAGAATATCAGGGATCTCAGTTATCACAAGACAACAATCAGGATATATGGTGGGGCTTGGCTGGGATTCCTAACAACACCAAAATAGCAACTCCAAATAACTGTCAACTGTGATATAAAAATTTACCAGGAAACATACACACACTTGGAGACAAATGTGGCTTAGCAACTATATGGTAGAATTTGTTGCAAGCACTGGAAAGACACTAGCACAAGCTCAATTGAAATCAGGCACAAGATTGCTCAAATTAGTGTAAAAAAACCAAATATGTGTCTCAAGCTCGACTAGTAATTAGGCCTCTTTTCTGTTTTGTCTTTCTTTCTTTTTTCTTTTCTCATTTTCTCCCTTTTTAATACTTTTTCCACTGGCCAATGTAGCAACTAGGAGCAAAGAAGACTAAATAAAATTATGACACCAAGATGTGATCTCAAAAAGAGCATCCTGATGAGCAAAAAGTATGCTAGTCTTGTAGGAAAGTTCCTAGTATTTGTGATGGTAGAATGGCACTGGCTATGTCTCACAAAGATCAGCAAGAAAACCTAAAGAAAATTGGGAGAAAACAAAAAAAAACTAAGAAAACAACAAATATGTTGCCCACGGCAGAGAGTAAACTCACGGCAAAAACCTGTTGTTTTTGTGCCGGGCAGAGGTGATGCCCTGGTGCTGTATATGGGCCCTTGTGTGCGGCAGGATTTTAACCAAAAACGCTGCCGGTCAGGATCCGAAGAGGAATAGGTTTCGGATTGGAAAAGAAATAGCTCAAAAACGCTGCAGGACAGAGCTTTACTTGGAATCCGAATTGGAGTAGGCTTTAGTGGAGGCAGAAATCACACCAATTTTGTGTCGTGTAGGACTCCTTGTATGATCGATTGAGATTAGCATTCTTCCAAGAAAACTTTCTAACAAATTCGTGGCAGTTTGTATGAGATCTGAAACAAATAAGGCACAACTCCACGGCAGAAACTTGCAAATAATTGCCTTCTCACGGCAGAAATAATGTGCAACTCACAGCACTTCCCTTTGTCTCAGATTTGAAGTTAGATCTTGCGTAGTAATACAACGCCAACAAGCAAATTGCAAGGGCTATGGTTGTTATTCCAAGAGAAATAGATCCAATCTCACGACTCTTGGAACTGCAAGATTTTTTTTCTTGTGACTTTTTTCTGATATTGAGGAACAAGAGGATGAACTCGAAATAGAAACAAGAACCCTAACCCTAAAAACACAAAGACACAAAAAGAAAAAATAGGGACACAAAATCAACAGAAAACAGCAAAAGAAGATGCAATTGGTGTTGATCTAAGCTATGGCAAACTCTCCAATCTCTCTTTTTGTGTGGCTTTTTCTGGATAGGAAGAAAACAATCTAAAACTAGGGAAAACGAAATTTCTCAAAGAGGAAACCTGGAACTTTGATACCAAGATGATAAGGGGATGCCCGATCTTCTCAGTGAACTCAAACGATAACAATTATGATAACTTGTGTCTTTCCACGAAGTCTCCGGTTAATTCCTGATGCCAATTACAGTAACAACCAATCCCTTTGGATATTCGCAAATCCACACATTTGCACGAGTAGTGATACGTCTCCAACGTATCTATAATTTCTGATGCTCCATGATAATATTGTGCCAATTGCTACATGTTTTCTCCCTTCTTTATGTCCTTTTTACATGTTTTCCGAGACTAACCTATTAACGAGATGCCAAGTGCCAGTTCCCTGTTTTCTGCTACTTTTGGTTTCAGAAAAGTTGTTCTAGAAATATTCTCGGAATTGGACCCCACAAAGCCCGAAGTGTCTATTTTCCCCGGAAGCATCCAGAAGACCGAAGAGGAGACAAAGAGGGGCATCAGGGGGCCCACACCATGGGGTGGCACCCCCCTAGCCGCACCAGGCGGTGGTGTGAGGCCCTCAGGTCTCCACCGCCTCTTCCCTTTCGCATATTTATTCCCCCGGATGGAAAACCCTAAATACCTGATCAAATATCCCCAAAAAGTTTCGCAGTCGGCATCACCGTCAACCCTAGATCAGGGAGGGTTCTAAAGTTGTCTCCGGCACCCTGCCGGAGAGGAAATAATCACCGGAGGCCTCTCCATCACCATGCCTGCCTCCAGAGTGATGCATGAGTAGTTCATCCTTGGACTACGGGTCCATAGCAGTAGCTAGATGGTTGTCTCCTCCTCTTATGCCTCCATGTTTAGATCTCGTGAGCTGCCTAACATGACCGAGATCGATCTTATGTAAATCTATGTGCTATGTTTGCTGGGATCCGATGAATATTGAAATTATGCCAAGTTGATTATAGTATTTATTTGCATATGTTATTTGTGATCTTGCATGCTTTCCATTGCTAACTGTTGCTCTGGCCAAGTAGTTGCTAGTGACTCCAAGAGGGAGTATATATGCTCGATAGTGGTTTCATGCCTCCTTTTCGCCTTGCTCGAGTGACAGAAACGTGAAAAGGGAGGATGTGATGTTGCCACTAGGGAGAAATTAGCGGTGAGAGTGCCCGCCTGTATAATCATTGCTTACATTACACACTTTGTTTAATGCAGTTTTCTGTTGCTTGCAATTTAATACCTAATGGGGTTCGGATGATAACCTGAGGGTGGATTATTAGGCATAGATGTAGTTGGATTACGGTCTATGTATTTTTTTGTACTGCCCGCACTAAATATCATAGTAGCCATCATGTCATGAATGTGCACTACGGTGCAACCTTTATTTGTAAATTGCCTAGCTGTAATTTGTTCACCCAGCATGCTATCTTTTATGGAGAGACACCACTAGTGAACCTATGGACTCCGGTCCATTTTCCTACACTGTTAAAACAAGCCACCACAATCTCCTGCTTTCTTTACTTACTGCAAGCATACATTATTTTCCACACTATATGTCTAATCTTTGTTTTCAGCAAGACCGGTGAGATTGACAACATCACTGTACCGTTGGGACAAAGTATTTTGGTTGTGTTGTGTGCAGGTTCCACGTTGTTGCCGACACCGGTGAGCCATCACCACCGTAAGTGGCATCAACCTTCCGAAGGTCGTTTACCTCCTACTGGATTGATAACCTTGGTTCTTAACTAAGGGGAATTTCCTACCGTTGTGCTCGTCACACCCTCCTCTTGGGGTATCCCAACACACACCATCAAGGAAAATTCTGGCGCTGTTGCCGGGGAGGAAGAAGTCTTCTGGCAAGGGGAGAATCTCACTCTCATCCTCTTTATTTTGCTTATTGTCTTGTTTTTATTTTTGTCTTGTTTTGCTTCTCTTTATCAAAAACACAAAAAAATAGTTTACTTTATAGCGGTTATTTATTTGCTTGCTTTTATGTCTAGTTTTGTTCCTGTCACTATGTCACTAGAAGAAACAATCTTTACTTTCAAACAAGGGAATGATGAGAATTTCAAAGAAGCTTGGTCTAGAGTTTTTGATTCCTATTGCAAAATTGAGCCTAAAATGACTCTAAGCCTGTTTCTTCGTAGCTTTTACTTTGGTCTTGTTCTTTGTTATAGATATGCTTTGGATATTGTGGTAGTAGGTGATTTCCTTCATTGTGATAAATATCAAGCTTTCAATGGTATAAGAAAATTAATTTCAACCTACAATTTACCCAGTAGTTCTGATAAAGCCTTTGCAAATGTTTATGCTAGATTAAACACTCTTGAGTCACATATTTCTACCTTAAAAGAGGGATTTAGCCAAGTTCGTGAACATCTTGATCATGTCCCAATAAATTTTGAATCCTCAAATATGATTCATTTGGTGAAATTTGTTATAAATGGTGAAACATTTCATGCTCGTTGTGATATCATGTCTGAATCTTGTCTTATGCCTAAGGAAATTTATGAATCTTTGAACCTTTGGGGGCTAGCTGAAGGACGAGAAGAAATTCCTCTCATTGATAACACCACTATATTTCCCATTGGGATAGCTGAGGGAGTGTTTACAAAACTCATAGGAAAACCAGTCTCCACTGATTATCTTGTTATTGAATGTGCAGAAGGAGGACAAATTACCCTTGGAAGATCTCTGCTGAAGCTCTTAGGAGCAACTATTGATATGGGAAAAGGTACCATGACTTTCAATCCCAAATCATGCTTGGAACATCAGTTCCCTTAAAAGAATAAGGGTAAGAAAGGTAAATGTAAGCTCCGTAACAATGTTGATGCCTCACTTGAAAAATACTTGAGTTGCCTTCTTTGCCTAGCTGAAAGGCGTTAAAGAAAAGCGCTACCGGGAGACAACCCATTTTATTTTGCTGTTTTCAACCCGTTTTCTTTTGTGTGCTTTGCACCTGGATGTTTTCTATTTCCTAACCCTGCTGTATCTTTTCTTTTGAGTTTTGTTGAGCCAAGTAAAGCCTCTAGTGGAAAGTTGAGGCTATATTTCGGATTTCTGCGCAGGAAACACATTTCTTCTGTCCACTGTTTATTTCGTGTAAAATCACAGAAAATTCAAAATGACCTGAGTTTTTTTCCGCATAATCCTGGGCTGTATACGCAACTTTTCTTAGTTGACCACTTTTCGATTTGAGCAACAGAATATTTTCTATAAAAATCATCTTTACCTGCTGTCCTGTTTTGACAGATTTCTGCCAATAATTGCATTTGCATCTTAATCGCTTTCTTTTGGTGTTCTTTTGAGAAAAACTGTTTTAAAAGAAGGCGTGACAGTAGCTAATGTGTTTTTTAGTGTTAGACACGTGTTGAAACTGAACCGTGTGAATTTATTATTTCGATTGCACTAACGTTGCTAATGAAGATTGTGAGAAGTTTGGTGTGAAGGAAGTTTTCAAGGGTCAAGAGAAGAGGATGATATGATGAGATCAAGAAGAGTGAAGAGCCTAAGCTTGGGGATTCCCCGGTGGTACATCCCAGCAAATTCCAAGAAGACTCAAGCGTCTAAGCTTAGGGATGCCCAAGACATCCCCTTCTTCATCAACAAATTATCAGGTCACTTCTAGTGAAACTATATTTTTATTCGGTCACATCTTATGTGCTTTACTTGGAGCGTCTTTTATTTTTTATTTCAGTTTGTTTTTGTTTTTGCTTTTAGTTTTTTTTTACTTTTGCAATAATATTGGTTAGATCCCAACATTTTTTTATTGGAGAGTGACACGGTCCGCTTTTTCATGGGAATACTTTGTATTCTTAATCTTTGGCTGGCTGTTGCATTTATTTAGCTCTTGTTTTGCATGCATCTCTTATTAGAGCTGTTAGTTTTAGTAGTATTATGTGATTACTCTCATGTTTGATTCCTGTAGCATTTAGAGAGTTTTTGTTAAAACATATTGTGTATGGTGCTTGTTGGGAGAAGAAACTGTTGTTTAAAGTAGAATTTTTAACAGTGCAAGTAGAAGCTTGTATAGACTGTTGCTAGAACTTTTTCATGCCATGCTAAATGTTATTTTAGTTCTAAAGCCTTGTGATGTTGAGTAGCATGAATAGCCTCAAATAGCTGAGAGTGTTTAATATGTCATTGAAAGATTCATGAGTTGTTCTTGTCATAAGGAAGCATAAATTTTTTGGTATTCTCTTTCGAATGTTATATTTGGTTGACTTGGCGCATGCTCACACCATGTTTATGACTACGAACCAGTCACGAATAGCCTCCATAACCACTTAGTTTTTGATATATGATACCGCTTATGCTTTAATTAATGATGCTTATGTCGCTATGCATGATTATGGCTCTTATGCTCTCTTGATTTGTCGCTCCCAGTCTTTTGCTAGCCTCCACCTGTACTGAGTATGAGCTCTAATCGTGCATCCAACTCCCTTAAACCAAAGTTTTTCCCATTTTGTCCACCATACCTACCTACATGTGGTATTTAACTACCACTCCAAAGTAAATTGCTCATGTGTTACCTTTAAAACCTTCAAAATTACTCCTGCTTTATGTTCCTGTTTTTGCTCATGAGGACTTGTTGATTGGATTTCACACTCTGGACTAGTGGCTTCATCCTCTTATCCAAATGATAGAAGAGCTGGCAGCGGGGTTCCCAGGCCCAAATTAATACACACAAAATCTCTTCCCTATTTTTTCCCTAATTTATCAGTCAAAGCATAATTGTGTAAACAAAACAGGAAGAGGGATGACCTTCTACACAGATGCGTCCTTCACATGGGAGCCTCTCTTGTGAATCCAGTTGGCGTGTGACGTACTGTATTTTCTTTTTACCATTCGTTGACATTAGCATACATCTCCCAAAATATAGACACTCCTCCACGATATGTGATTGTTGGCAGGCACCCGAGGATTCGGTTAGCCATGGTTTGAGAAAGCTGGATGGGAGGAATGTCAAACTTTTAATACCTCTGCTTAATAAAATAAAAACCTTTAGAACATGAGTGATCCCTACTTCCCTCCGCGAAGGTCCTTTCGTTTACTTTTATGTTGAGTCTCCATCTTCTAACTTTATGCACAGTTGACAGAGCATTTTTGCCATTCTTAGTTCTATGTGCACTGTCCCATAAACATCAATAATTACTTCATTATGTGATATAATTTGTTCTTAAATTATTTTCTCAAGTCTTCCTTATGAACTTTGAAGGAGTCCTGGCATTTATGTTTTGCCCCACTCTTAAGGACTAGCGAAATATCACTTTTCCATGCTTTCTCTATACCTGAAACAGACATTTATCTTTCTTTGCATTATTTCTCATGATCCTTTGTTTGAGATACACTTCATGATGAAAATTGATTGCTTTGCTTTATTATTAAAGTTCTATTTATCATGTTTATGTTTGAAGTTCTATGATCTCATCTTGCATATGCCTTTACATTTTTTATGATCAAGATTACGTTAGTAGCATGTCACCTCAGAAATTATTGTTTTATCATTTACCTACTCGAGGACGAGTAGGAACTAAGCTTGGGGATGCTTGATACGTCTCCAACGTATCTATAATTTCAAATGCTTCATGATAATATTATGCCAATTGCTACATGTTTTCTCCCTTTTTATGTCATTTTTACATGTTTTCTGGGACTAACCTATTAACAAAATGCCAAGTGCGAGTTCCTTGTTTTCTACTGTTTTTGGTTTCAAAAAGGTTGTTCTGGAAATATTCTCGGAATTGGACCCCACAAAGCCCGAAGTGTCTATTTTCCCCGGAAGCATCCAGAAGACCGAAGAGGAGACGAAGAGGGGCAACAGGGGGCCCACACCATGGGGTGGCGCCCCCCCTTGGCCGCGCCAGAGGGTGGTGTGGGGCCCCAGGGCTGCACCGCCTCTACCCTTTCGCATATTTATTCCCCCCGGATGGAAAAACCTAAATACCTGATCAAATATCCCCGAAAAGTTCGTCGTCATCGTCAACCCTAGATCAGGGGGGCTCTGAAGCTGTCTCCGGCACCCTGCCGGAGAGGAAATCATCACTGGAGGCCTCTCCATCACCATGTCTGCCTTTGGAGTGATGCGTGAGTAGTTCATCCTTGGACTATGGGTCCATAGAAGTAGCTAGATGGCTGTCTCCTCCTCTTATGCCTCCATGTTTAGATCTCGTGAGCCGCCTAACATGATCGAGACCGATCTTATGTAACTCTATTTGCTGTGTTTGCTGGGATCCGATGAATATTGAACTTATTCCAAGTTGATTATAGTCTTTATTTGCATATGATATTTGTGATCTTGCATGCTTTCCGTTGCTAGTGGTTGCTCTGGCCAAGTAGTTTCTAGTGACTCCAAGAGGGAGTATATATGCTCGATAGTGGGTTCATGCCTCCTGTTCGCCTTGCTCGAGTGACAGAAACATGAAGGGGGAGGATGTGATGTGGCCACAAGGGAGAAAACAGCGGTGAGAGTGCCCGCGTGGATAGTCATTGCTTACATTACACACTTTGTTTAATGCAGTTAACTGCTGCTTGCAACTTAATACCTAAGGGGGTTCGGATGATAACCTGAGGGTGGATTATTAGTCATAGATGCAGTTGGATTACGGTCTATGTATATTGTTGTAATTCCCGCACTAAATATCATAGTAGTCATCATGTCATGAATGTGAACTATGGTGCAACCTTTATTTGTAAATTGCCCAGTTGTAATTTGTTCACCCAGCATGCTATCTTTTATGGAGAGACACCAGTAGTGAACCTATGAACCCCGGTCCATTTTCCTACACTGTTAAAATAAGCCACCACAATCTCTTGCTTTCTTTACTTACTGCAAGCATACATTATTTTCCACACTATACGTCTAATCTTTGTTTTCGGCAAGACCGGTGAGATTGACAACCTCACTGTACCATTGGGACAAAGTATTTTGGTTGTGTTCTGTGCAGGTTCCACATTGTTGCTGACACCGGTGAGCCATCACCACCGTCAGTGGCATCAACCTTCCGAAGGTCCTTTTCCTCCTACTGGATTGATAACCTTATTTCTTAACTAAGGGGAATTTCCTACCGATGTGCTCATCACACCTTCCTCTTGGGGTATCCCAACACACACCATCAAGTAGCCACCGACTAGTAGTGGTCCTGTATCGGCTAATTCCCAGTGGAACAGCAGATAGAACGCAAAACTTGCAGATGTATTACTTCAAGACGAAAGCTTACAAGCAATCAACAAGAGGTTCTAGGGTTTATGTTTAAAGGTAGTCTAAACCCAAAAAGTGCGGATTACAAGCCTATATAAAGGCAGCTGGACGTCCAAACTGCAGTTGGAGTCATAAACAAACTAATCTTTAAGTTTCCTAACTTGACAGTGTCGCACCCGGACTTCTAAAGGATACTCGCCGTTCCGTTGAACAGTAGTAGATTGGATTACGGGGCTTACCGGCACCCGCGTCCTCTTACGAGTAGGCCAACACACGTATGTGTGACAACCAACCCCTATCTGTTCAGCGTCGACATAAACTATCCCATAGAAATCAGGATACTTCCATTGACGTACTTCAAAACATACACACATGGTACGTCAACGGCATTGGAACAAGTGATATCACAACAGATCTCTACGACACAAAAGATTGAAATAAGTTGCAAATGGCTCTCATTAGAGCAGAGATAGCAAATACAATCATTCAGAGGACACATGTCCCAACAATACATCATTACATCACAGCGGAAGCATTCAACATGTCTGAGTACAGACAAGATCCAAATAGGCCTAAGAGGCCGGAAACGAACAGACGGAGCCCATCCACGAAGTCTCGGATCCTGCCCGGGTCCGCTATCTACTCGTCAGCAGTCTCGTCGTCATACTCCACGTAGTAGCCACCATGGAGATCCTCGGAATCGTAGTCTGCGTAAACCACAGCCCCAAAGGGGTCAGTACATAAACGTACTGGCAAGCAAGACTCACAGTTCACCAAAGTGTAACCCGTCAACACCAAGCACAGATGCTTTGGGTTCAACGGAAGGAAGGGGATATAAAAATGCTGCAACTGGCTGCTCTAACCAACTACAGAGTTACTACCACTTCCGGATAATAGAAAGGAGATAAGATCGTGTATCGGAACCAACTACAACTAACCACCAAACAAACCCATACTGGATCTCGCCCCTTATCCAAAGAAGCAATCCGAGGATAACTCACACAGTTGAAATAATAATGGTTCAGATTATTGTGTCAAGTTGTTAATCATTGGGTGTAAGGTTGTTAATGATTAGGTTTAAGTTGTCCTGAGTACTTGTTAGCCAGTACTTTCACCAAGTAATCCATAACCGCGGAAAACACGGCTTCTCGAGAAGATTCATCCCTGCAGGGTTGCACCAATTTGGCCGTACACGCATGAATAACCCGCCAGATGGAAAGGCCCTTCCACCAAGCGGGGCACTCAACACAACTCAACTCTTCTCCGCATCAAGCCCAAAGAACCTTGAGCGCACAACTAATCGAGCCCAGAAGAAAATGGACCCTCATAGCACTCTAAGAACGTGTCCCCCTATATGCCGACTACGAAAGTTCCACCCTGGCCTGGGCTCGCAAGAACATGCATGCGACAAATGGAAAACACGAACTAAATGAGGCGATTTGGACGAGATGCGAATCGAATCAAATTGAGGGGGGCACCCATACTCGCTTCCCACATGTTGTTAGTGCGCTCATCATGGATCAGTAGACAAGACCCTTTTCCTATTAGGGTCGACACTAGCAGGCCTCAAAACCACCCTGGGCCTCCTGCCGGTGCCTTATCATCAAATTATTATTTAACAATAACATTAGCATGATTGATTGATTAAACATCGAGCCCCCAGAACGTAATAGAAATAGTAACAGAAAGTAACGGGTAACAGAATCGAGCAAAACAACCTAAGCATGCTAGTAACACACGGGCAACAAGCAATGGTTATAGGTATGGAGGTGAGGCAATATCAGGGCTAAAGGATACATGTGATAGGTTCGTAACAGAAGCAACTAATCATAGGGCTAGCAGAATAGACAACGGAAAGTATCGGTAACCAATGTTGAAAGGAACACGATGGTTCATGTGAGTGATAAGTTGCCTGCAAACCCAGTAGCCTGGTACTGAGCTAACTCCTTAGAAGGGGTGTCGTAAGTATCGTCGGTCTCAACGTCGTCGTATATCCGAGAAGAAACAAACAAGCAATACAGAAAGATAAACAATCAATATCATGGCATAGTGCACAATCATGGAATGATGCATGTCAAGTTAATGGTTGCATCAAAATAAACTAAGTGACATGGTAACACAATTAAGATGGACCCCTATGCAATTTTGAGTTGCATATGGGAAAGGGTCCATGAATTAAGTGGAACAAATGATTTACAATTAATTATTATGTGAAAGTTGTTAGCATGATGCATGCATGAAGATAACAACAAAATAACAACAAAAGATGCAAGTGGTAAAACAATAAAACAAGTTTGGAAAATTAGTTAGAAATTTTGGGTTACTTAAACATGTCACACAAACAATTGTTGTTTTCATCAAGTTAAAGTGTGCAAAACAATTAACAAAATTTATATTTGAAAAGAACATCAAATTTTAGTTGGATTACATGTTTCAAATTTTGAAATAGGAGTTAGTATGAATTTATTATGACTTAGGCAATATTAAACAAGGTTTAATTGAATTTAAAACAAGTTTGAATATTATTTGAATTTTATTTATTCAAAACATAATTTCAAACTCACATTTGAAAAGTTCACACTTTGATGGTTTGAAAACATATTTTGCATGTTCAAAAATATTTTATATTGAGCAAGTTATGATTTTATCAAATTTAAATGAATTAAACAAGTATTAAATTATTTAGGCAATTTAAATTATTCAAACCATGACACAAAATTTATATTTGAATAGGTTATTCAAAATGGTATGGAAAACATATTTTATTTGTATTTATTGGATTAATAATGAATTAGTTATTGAATTTAGCAAATTGCATTTGAATTATTTGAATTCAAATTTAAATTGCATTTTGAAATTTCAAAACAGGAAACAAATGATACCAAAAGATAGACATTTAATTTAGACTAGCACACATATTTTATTTTTGTAATTTGGAGTTATAAAACAATTTTTATTTGCATTTTGGTTCTAGGGGCCAATCTGTTAATTAGAAGGAGTTAGATTTAAAACAGAAAGTTTAAAAGCATTTTGTTACCGCACTGTTGTCTACCCCTAGCCACTGCCCGTGGGCCAGGGGGCAGCGTGGCGCTGTGTGGCGCTGGTGTGGCAGCAAGGGTGGCTGACAGTGGGGCCACGGACTAGGGAAAAGAATACCCCCAAAAAGATGGGCAGCGGGGAGTCGAACCCAGGCCGCAGCGCTCGCGCGAGCTGAACCCTGCCACTGCGCTGCTGACGAACTCTTGTCAGGTAGGCAGACGCGCAAAGGTTAATGTTACGGTTCGCGGTTAACTGAAATTAGCGCGTGCGCGTGACTGAACTTCGTCAGAGTAACAATGACGGCGACCGGCGATCACCGAGGTGTTGCAGCGCCGTGCTGCTGCTGGGATCTGGTGCACTGGTGTTGCGATCGTGTGCGCGGGCTTGCGCAAGCAGAGGGAGAGAGAAGGTGGAGGCCATGGATGCTCACCGACGGTCGTGGTGGAAGCAGAGGCTCGGTGAAGCTCCCGCGGCGGCGACGGCGCGGTCGTGGATGGCGGCGCGGCTACGGGACGTCTCCGGGGTGGCGCCGGTGTTTAAACGAACGAGGGAGAGGTGGTGGCTCGATTTTGGTGGCTAGGAGGGAGAGTGGCGCTGCGAGGCGGCGGGGCTCAACGAAGTTCAGAGATCGACGCCGGTGAGGTTCAGAGCAGTAGTGAGTCCGGCCAGTGAGAGGGGAAAAATGGCGGCGGAGCTCGATGTAGAGGGGAGGTAGGGGCTAGGGCCGCGCTCGGGAACCCTAGGAGTAGTTCTTATAGGGGCTAGGGGGCGCGCACGGCCGTCGACGTTCGACAGTGCTGCGGTGGCACCAGCGGATGTGCTGCCGTACCGCGGGACGACGGTGACGGCAGCGAAGGGGTACGCGGGCCGCGCGGTAAGTAGGAAAGTGGGCTGGGCCGGGGGTAGCTAGCTGCCGCGCGCCGTTTTCTTTTATTTATTTTTCTGTTTTATAATTTTTTTGCAGAGAATGAAATTGGAAGAAAAGAGGCTTTTGGAGTTTGCAAAAATTCCAGAAAAATTTGGGTAGCATAATTAGGTCAAACACAACCCAAAGCCAAGTTTGGAATTCAAAATCATTTTAATTTTTGGTGCTGTTTGAATTTGGATTTGTGTTTGATTGAATTTTATTATTAAATGGTTATTGAACAATATTCTTAAAAATAGGGTGATCAAAAGGATTTAATTGGAAACAAAGAGCACAACAATGTTTTGGTTCTTTTTATAATTTCAAAAGAGGTGCTGTTTAGTGATTTGGTTTGGATTTGAAAGCAATTTGGGAATTAATTGATTAATATTGAAAACAAGGATTTGAATAGGGTGAACCCTATTGATTTAAGATAGAACAAATGGTTGATTTGTTTGGTAATTTCAAAATGTTCAAATTAGGTGTTGTTGATGATTTGCTTCGAATTTGAAACCACATTGGTATTAATTAATTGAAATAAAAACACCATTTTATTAGTTGATCAATGTGGAAAATAATATGAAAGCAAATTGGTTGTTTTTTATTTGAGATTTTTATTTAAAAGGTTGTAACAGAGCAAGTATGAAAACAAAGCATTTGGAATTGTTTGAGTTTCATTATGAAAACAAATGAAAACAGTTGCAAACACATAGTAAACAAATGCAAACAAGAGAGTAAAATGATGACATGATGCAATACTTGAATTAAACAAGAAACAAAACATTCTAGGGGGTAGTTTTCATACTTGGGATGTTACAGACAGGTCTCTGTTTCTAAACTGGTAGAAAACGACTCGTGAATTGTTTTGGTCACCGCGCCTTGTACGAGTCGAATCGGTGCATGGGGAAGGATCCATTGGAAAGCCCTTCGAAATTCCTTTTTCAAATTGTGCTTATGTTGCTTTATTTGGAGTCCGTTGTCAGATATATACTGATTAGGGGTATATCCGGCATTGTCCTAAAGAGCCGGATTACCAGGGTGGCCTGTTGGTAATGGATCACAGTCCATTAGGCGGCCCACAAAGCTGATGCGCAGAAGCCGGATTCTAGAAGAACCCGGACCACGGCCCAAAGTGGTGCGGCTTGGAGGAGAAGACGGATTCCTTACTTTCCAATTTAGATACTTTCCGTAGTCTTCTAGGTTTCTTTTCTGTAAACCCTAACCCGGCTATCTATATAAAGTCGGACGGGAGAGACGAAAGATACAGACAACTAGCTAGAAGCCAATTCGCCGAGAAGTTGATCCTCGCCGAGTTAGAGAAACCCTACTCACATTGTACTTTGTAAGGCTTTAGCCCTGATTTAGTGAGATTGCATGAGTAGGAACGTTTCCTAGTTGCGCCGTGCCGAACCTGGGTAAACATGGTGTTCTCGATTCTCGTACTACTACGTCCCCCCACGTCTCTACCCGTAGGTTCATGGCACCCCCGTCTATGATCCTTACTATGATGTCTCGACATACGTATTAAGAGTCCATGATCGTTTCAAATTCGGGACTTCTGCAAGTCCGAACCGGATATATTTTCCCTGATGGCTCCACTTGCTCCCTCGCCTCCCTCGTGTTTGCCATCCTCTTCAACTAGCTCCATTGCTCTGCCAATGGTTGTGTTATCAATAACCCTCCTAATACATAAATTCATAGGCTTAGGTAGTATAACATTCTTATAAACACAAACATTATTTATTATTAGGAAATAATTCACCTTATCATGAACATCAGTGAGACTTAATATTTCCTTCCAGTTCACACATGCACACTCATCAAATACCCCAATTATATCCTCATCATCCTCCCTTTCTTCAAGACAAGCCGTCCTCGGCTTGTGGTAAGCTCTACATGGAGGAAACAAAAAGAACAACGTGTATGCACAATACATGTATCTATAATAGGGTGTATCATTTTTGTGGGCATGATAAATATTCTCACATGACATAAAGCACCAAAAACTGCAAGTCATTAGCACATAATTGTCATATGAAAACAAGTAGCGTCTCATCAAATAGCAATCACAATTGCAGGTATAAGTGAAGTTCATATAATCATGATGTAAGTTGCAACTCAATTTGCAAATATAAGTGAAGTACAAATCAATAGCATATGTATTTATCAAGTTCTTTGACCAATCAAACATATATGAAGGATCATGCTCATATTTAGGCAACACAATGTTCAATTCAGCAATGCTATCACAAGTAATGCATATTTGATCCACCATAAAAAGTTCATTCATGCTATAATCACCAACGAAATTAAACGTAAATTAAACGTGAAACAAGAAGCATAGGTGCTAGAATTGACATATGAAATTTCAGAAATCCTATTCATAGCACATTGCACTGTAATTGGTTCATGTAACATGATGGAATACACAATATTAGCAGGTGGTATTTTAGCAAGCACTTCTTTATGTGTAATTAATACCACATGCTCAAAATTTGAAATTTTCAAATTAGCACATGGTGGTGAACAAAATATGTTTGTGAACTCACAAGAATCAGCTAGCAAATTAGTAGACTCACAAAATTTAGCACTTGCAACTTTCAACCCCAAATCAGCACCAATATCAATGACATCCTCCTCAGATTTAGTAGACACTGATTTATCCATCTCAAGTGGTGATGCGGGTTGTACTAGTGAGGGCACCCTTTCTTTAAAAGTAACCTGCATATCATAAGAAACAATACTAGGCACAATGACATGCCCCTCCAATGTATGTGGTGGTGGTGCAAGTTGTACTATAGGCTCTCTTTCTTCAAAAGCAACCTGCACATCACAAGAAACAACACTAGGAGTAGACATGATTACATTAGTAGAAACAATATCACATGTCTCATTTACTTCAACTCCCATATTTTCTACAACTGTCAAACTCTCATACTTTATATCTACATGCTCTCTTCTTTGAGGTATGGGAAGTGTAGGAGCACATAGGTTTTGATTCCTAACCTTCTCCAAGCCTTTAAGTGTGTCATGTATTATCCAATTTTTCTTATTGTTCCAAAAGAGTTGTACATCGGGATATTTGCTAACAAAATCAACCTTAAATTTGTTGCACCACTCTTTACTCAACAAAAGATGACAACAAGTAAACGCTCTAGGAATCACCTCAGAAAAAATTCTGACCGTATGACCATTAATGGTTAAGGGAACAGAAACACCAAGAGTAATGTGAAATGTATCATCATTAGTAGTTAACATATATGGCTGCTGAAGTTTCTTTCGAACCAATTGTAATTTTTCAACAACCTCAATACTAACAAAATCATATTGTGTACCCTTATCAAGGGTAATAGCAACATGTCTACCTTTGATGTTGCGGTAAAGTGGAACAAGCCTGACGCATGTATCCCACTAGAATCCTCTTCCCAGAATGTATCACTGCAAAAAGAATACAATGGTAATGGCTTCTCCATGAGAGGATCAACCATTGTTAGAACATATAAATAGATGGCAGTACGTATATATGGTGGATGTCTCTCTAATCACTCAATCCAACAAGATAATGGTGTATCTCACTTCTCTAGAGTGAATAGAAAAATACTTCACCAACAAGTAGTGGCAACTATATGTACCAAGTGTGAGAAGAGAATATCAGGGATCTCAGTTATCACAAGACAACAATCAGGATATATGGTGGGGATTGGTTGGGATTCCTAACAACACCAAAATAGCAACTCCAAATAACTGTCAACTGTGATATAAAAATTTACTAGGAAACACACACACACTTGGAGACAAATTTGGCTTAGCAACTATATGGTAGAATTAGTTGCAAGCACTGGAAAGACACTAGCAAAAGCTCAATTGAAATCAGGCACAAGATTGCTCAAAGTAGTGTAAAAAAACACCAAATATGTGTCTCAAGCTCGACTAGTAATTAGGCCTCTTTTCTGTTTTCTCTTTCTTTATTTTCTCTTTTCTCGTTTTCTCCCTTTTTAATACTTTTTCCACTGGCCAATGTAGCAACTAGGAGCAAAGAAGACTAAATAAAATTATGACACCAAGATGTGATCTCAAAAAGAGCAGCCTGATGAGCAAAAAGTATGCTAGTCTTGTAGGAAAGTTCCTAGTACTTGTGATGGTAGAATGGCAGTGGCTACGTCTCACAAAGACCAGCAAGAAAACCTAAAGAAAATTGAAAGAAAACAAAAATAAAAACTAAGAAAACAACAACTATGTTGCCCACGGCATAAAACTTGTTGTTTTTGTGCGGGGCAGGGGTGATGCGCTGGTGCTGTATATGGGCCCTTGTGTGCGCCAGGATTTTAACCAAAAGCACTGTCGGGCAGGATCAGAAGAGGAATAGGTATGAGATTGGAAAAGAAATAGCTCAAAAACGCTGCCGGGTAGAGGTTTACTTGGAATTCGAATTGGAGTAGGCTTTAGTGGAGGCAGAAACCACACCAATTTTGGGTCGTGTAGGACTCCTTGTATGATCCGATTGAGATTAGGATTCTTCCAAGAAAACTTGCTAACAAATTTGTGGCAGTTTGTATGAGATCTGAAACAAACAAGACACAACTCCACGGAAGAAACTTGCAAATAATTGCCTTCTCACGGCAGAAATAATGTGCAACTCGCAGCACTTCCCTTTGTCTCAGATTTGAAGTTAGATCTTGCATAGGAACACAATGCCAACAAGCAAATTGCATGCGTTATGGTTCTTAACTAAGGGAAATTTCCTACCGCTGTGCTCATCACACCCTCCTCTTGGGGTATCCCAACACACACCATCAAGTAGCCACCGACTACTAGTGGTCCTGTATCGACTAATTCCGAGTGAAACAGCAGATAGCACGCAAAACTTGTAGTTGTATTACTTCAAGATGAAAGCTTACATGAAATCAACAAGAGGTTCTAGGGTTTATGTTTAAAGGTAGTCTAAACCTAAAAAGTGTGGATTACAATCCTATATAAAGGCGGCTGGACGTCCAAACTGCAGTTGGAGTCGTAAACAAACTAATCTCTAAGTTTCCTAACTTGACATGACTCTGTTTGGAAACTGGCAGAAAACGACTCGTGAATTGTTTTGGTCACCACGCCTTGTACAAGTCGAATCGGTGCATGGGGCCGGATTCTTTGGGAAAGCCCTTCGAAATTCCTTTTCAAATTGTGCTTATTTTCTTTATTTGGAGTCCGTATTAACAGTCCATGATCGTTTCAAATTCGGGACTTCTGCTAGTCCGAACCAGATATATTTTCCTTGATGGCTCCATTTGCTCCGTCGCCTCCCTCGTGCTTGCCATCCTCTTCAACCAGCTCCATTGCTCCGCCAATTCTTGTGTTATCAATAACCCTCCTAATACATAAATGCATAGGCTTAGGTAGTATAACATTCTTATAAACACAAACATTATTTATTATTAGGAAAGAATTCACCTTATCATGAATATCAGTGAGGCTCAATATTTCCTTCCAGTTCACACATGCACACTCATCAAATACCCCAATTATATCCTCATCACCATTTCTAAGAACTATTAAAGCCTTGATAAATTTACATGAAGGAAATATGAGGATTTAATTACCCTCTCGAGATCCTTTTGTTGTTCATTTTCCCAAAATAATAAGTCCAAGGCCTACAATAACGGGGTCATCACACTAAAGGCAAACTACTTCAGAATGGGCACGCAAGTCACTAAGCCCAGTTGAGGATTCATACGGTCGAGCTACCCAACCGAAAACAAGCGCTACACGAGAGGCAGCCCATGATAAGAAAGTATTTATTTCAGTTTTTACTTTTGATTTCTTTTAATGTTGAAAACACAAAGGAGGAGAAGAAACTTTTTATTGCTAGGAGTTTTACCTATCGTACTGCCACAAAAATTATATATATATTCAACTATGTTATAGACTAATATTTCAGGTCCTTAAAGAATTTTTTTGAAGAATCGTCAATAATGGAAGAACTCGTAGGATACAGTACTCTTCAACGAGTGGTGTTACAGCCACACCTGACCGTACCAGCCACCGTATTGAGTAACTACTCTGAGGGGTTCTGGGCGCAATATTTTTTTGGGCAACAAAACGAGTGGTGGTACGGTGATTTATCACCGTACCAGCAACCATACTCAAAGAACATCTGTGACGAGTTGGATACAATACTGTTTAACGAGTGGGGTACGGTGATTTATCACTCTACCAGCCGCCATACCGAAAGACCAACTGAAGCGAGCAGGATATAGTGATGTTTAACGATCATCGGTACGGTGACATGCCACCGTACCTGCCACCGCACTCGCCATCGTACCTATTCATTGAAGGCAGTTAAACCCACCAAGGTGAGCATACCGATCTTGGCACGGTCACACCCGACCGTACATCTCCAAATATGCAGGTAAAAGACCCCAAGGCTGGGTTTCAAATTCCCAAATGTATTTTTCACCACTTGTTCCACGTCTAAACCTCCTAGAAACCTCAAGAGATCTATTTTCTTTTTCATCTTTGGTTCGATTCCTTGAGCACCAACAATCCAAGGTATGTTTGTCCTCCTTTCCACCTATTACTTTTTGCAAAGATTGATTCAACCAAGTTTTATTTTCAATCTAGGGTTCATGTTTGCATGCCTAGTTCTCATGTGCTGATCATTACTTTGTAATTCAGTTTAGAAGATTTCTACCTCTAGCATTATTAGGATTACAATATCTATATTACATGAACCAATGTTTTTTTTAAGACGTGCTAGTGTTAACCCAAGTGTTAGTGGAAGTGCTAGTCAAGCTAGCAATTTCATCAAGAGAAATCCAACTAATAAATTCGTAGGTATTAAACTGCGTGATAGTGGTTCTAGACGCAGGTATAGGTTCCTTGATGAGCGTGATATGAAGTAAACCAAGTGGTCTTGTCCCACTACTATCCACCGTCTCTGTCTTACTAATAATTTTAATTTACTATACAACAATGTTGGCATTCATGATTTTATTTTTTAGGATGTTCCAACTTGCCGCCGATTGACGCTAGAATTTTTTAGCACAATGTTCAATCTCATTCTAACAGAATATAGAACAAGATAATTAAATTAGGTTGATGAACGGATCCTTCGATATGAGCATCAACGAGTGATGCAACCACTTTGGTTTCACATGTGATGATGGACACACTCGCACCAACAACTATTTGCTGCATCCTCAACCTAATGTTTATTTTTTGCAGATGAGTGTTCCTCATGACATCCCTAAAGGAGGGAATATAGAGTGCCCTACTATTCGTTATTTTTTCTATGTTATTGCTAACGACTTGCAGGCATGCGACAAATTTATAAGAGTCAATGAAGATTAGATGCTCATCTTAGCAAAGGCCGCACAATTGGATACCACCGTGACACCCAATTTAGGGACAATGCTTCTATTCCACCTCGACCGTCAAGCACACTAGCACCATGGACCCATCATCTGTGGAGGAGTCATCACCGTCCTCTCCCATGCACTTGGATTGGACTTGAGCAACCTTGCTCAACTCACCGGCGAGAGGTATGTCGACATTACCACACTGAGAGCCACATGTATGATTGTCAAACAACAAGGAAGAATTTTTATTCATATAACTAGAGCGGTGGAATTATTTACCACTCCTATGCTTAACCTATTCTCTATCAAGAATGGAGTACTTCACTATGTTGGACAGTAAGAGGGAGATGAAGTCGAGCTGGAGGCTGAGATGCCCGAGGATAGCTACGCGGAAGCGGAAGTGCCTGAGGGGGATGAGTACATAAAACCACCATATGCCACATACGAAGACTTGAACGATCTCGGAGAACACATCAATGACATCAATAACCTTGCAATAAATCTCTATAACACTTCTCTTAATCTTGCGCACATTTTTTATTCTTGGGGAGATTCTTGGAGCTCCAACTCTTTACAGCCACCACCACAATGCCCTCCCATATTACAAAAGCTTAAGCTTAGGGAGCTTGTTGACACTTCTATATCAAGAGGTGGTGACAATTTATAATTAATATTTTCTTTTCTTTTAAGTTTTCGAGGTTGTGTTTTATATCACTTGCATTGGAGTAGCTTCCAATGTTTCGTTTTTCTTTCAGTTTTAGTTTTATTTTGTTTTTGATAGTTTTTCTTTCGTTGTCACTTTTCTATTCTAGAAAAACACAAAAAAAATCCTTTTATCATTAGTCTCTCGACGTTTCTATTAGCATGATAATCATTTTGCAGAAGAGTGGTCAACCACGAGTTTTGAAGAAACACGTCCTAAGGAAGAGATAAATATTTCATTGACATGGGGTGGGTCTTATGATTCCCACTTTTTGAATTTGAAAGTTTTATATAAATAGTTGTATTATCCAATTGTTATATGCATGTGGGAAGCAAGTCTTGATAGATAGAGTAAGGTCCTTATTCACTTGGTTATTTATTAGTGTTACTCTTACTCTACTTTTTTAGTGAACCAAGTCTTGCCAAAGTACTAAATTTTAATTATAATAAATGAGAAAAAAGTCTCCACATTGAAGGCTTGGGTGTTGTAGATTTTTTTTTGAAGAGTCTAGTTTAATGAGATACTCAACCACATAGTATTTAATGTATTTGACTCGAAATTTGCCTTTGAATTTTTTTATCTGATAGAACATATGTTTAGTGGTAAGAGAGATTCATGCCAAAGTTTGTTGTGTTAATCACAATAATATATATTGCTTTACGCGTGTCTCAACACTTTTTGTTTGCGCCCATGGGATGCTGACAACTCCGCTAGCCTATGAAGGTCTATCAGAGTTAATCTCGGATATCGGCTATGAGTTGA
Organism: Alopecurus myosuroides; assembly: GCA_028641055.1. Classification (NCBI taxonomy): domain Eukaryota; kingdom Viridiplantae; phylum Streptophyta; class Magnoliopsida; order Poales; family Poaceae; genus Alopecurus; species Alopecurus myosuroides. Next base: position 203,624,873 of record CM054058.1, read on the forward strand.
TTTAAAGATTTGTAACAATAATGTTATAATGGGTAAAATTATCAGTATTCTCATGGGTGTGTGTTCCTAAGTAGGCAGGACACTCCTCTAACTCTTGAGAAATCAAAACAACTGAGGGAAACCTCTAATATTTTGTCATGAGTGTATTTCAGATGTGACATTGTTGCAGCCCAGCCTTGCCGTTACAATATTGATCAGACATATGAAAGCTTTGGCATGGTCTCATTATTATTTAATTAATTGTTCTTGAAAGTCAATGAAAATAAAGAGTGTAGTTTAGAGCCATATATTTTACTTCAGTGGGTGTTTTAATGAGTTACCCTTTAAGTTATACTTGTTTGAACATTCTCTCGCATTCTTAACGTGATTCACTACTCTTCCTAAATGTCCCTTGGCAGACAAGTCTTTTCTACAAGAAGTAGATTAATTGTTACAATTCTAAATATCCCTATTAATATGAGCTTTATTTTATTTGTCTTGGCTTACCGAAACTACTATAATACTTTGTTATTATAGTATCCATATTGAGTTTTCAGCTGAAGAAAAGAGTGAGTCATTAGACCACCAATTGTAAGTGAACTGAACTTCTCGTTGTTTCGGTTTAAACACTGAGTTCTTTATGATCAGACAATATTGATCAGACATATGAAAGCTTTGGCATGGTCTCATTACTGTTAAATTAATTGTTCTTGAAAGTCAATGAAAATAAAGAGTGCAGTTTAGAGCCATATATTTTACTTCAGTGGGTGTTTTAATGAGTTACCCTTTAAGTTATATACTTGTTTGAACATTCTCTCGCATTCTTAACGTGATAAACTACTCTTCGTAAATGTCCCTTGGCATGCAAATGTTTTCTACAAGAAGTAGATTAATTGTTCCAATTCTAAATATCCCTATTAATATGAGCTTTATTTTATTTGTCTTGGCTTACCGAAACTGCTACAATACTTTGTTATTATACTATCTATATTGAGTTTTCAGCTGAAGAGGAGAGTGAGTCATTAGATCACCAATTGTAAGTGAACTGAACTTCTCGTTGTTTCGGTTTAAACGCCGAGTTTTTTTATGATTTTGTTACTTGTTCGGGATGATCAACGTTTAACCTTGGGGATGTTGATGCATCCAAAACATACGCATATTTATCTATGTTTAAACTGTGTCTTTGTCATGAAAATGGCCGAGATATTACTCTAAATGTGCCACTAATCCCTAATGTGCAAGTCAATTGTAAATATACTGGTCATTATTTTTATTTCAGATTCTGGACGTAGAAATCACTGGAAATCAACACTAGAAGGAAAGAAATGATCAAGTTTTGGAAGACAATTAAAGAGGTGCTCGAATGGAGCTTAACGACCACTGGTACGGTCAGCCACCGTACCAAGCGCCATCTTGACTGTCTTATCAAACGGACTAAAAGTCATCAAAGGGTACAAAGCCATATCGCGAGGGAAGACGCCCGAAAACCTAATTCCATTTTCTGTTGCTAAATAAAGGAGAGGAAACAAACCTCCAGAGAGAGAGAGAGAGTCAGACCATCATTCACTGCCACGACGTGTTGCCGCTATCACCGCTCTTCTACCATCTACACCACTATAGTCATAGCGATACTACATTGTAGTTTAGATCTTATCGCAATTGGTAACATTGTAAGAACTATCATACATTCAATAAAATTACTATTTTCTAATTGCGACGTGTGAGTAGTCCCCTTGGACTAAAGGCTGAGGCCTAACCTCGCAGATATGTGCTTCATCTAGCCCATGAGATTTTGGTTTAATGAGTTGATTATGTTATTTGTTTGTGTTTCTATATCTATGCCTCGCTCTTAGAACTTGTCAGGTATCCAAGACCCCGAAGAGGGATCAAGTTAGTGGTGTGAAGAGGCAGAAATGAAAGACTGACTAACGAAACTCTATGAGAGGAGGACTAGCATAGCAGCTGGAATTGGATCTCTTAGAAACCAAAATGACGTCACTACACTTAAATTTTTTGTCTATTTATTCTTAAATACTAAGGCAACCCCATGAGACGGATTTAAAGGGTCAGTGGTTGGACGAATTACTCTACGGTAACCTATGCTCAGGGCCATAGTGTCTTATGGATGCATTTTCTACACACAACTAAATAGCATATGTATTAATTAATCTAACTGTTTACATTTTATCTTATTTATCCCATTATTTCTAATGCACTGATGCAGGTGAATTCTTAAGCCCTAGCATATTCCAATCATTGATCACAAACACATTTCACTAAACAAATTTGGTATGGTAAAATAAGAATTAATTAGACTTTCTGTGGGTTCAACAATTGTCCTAATTTCCGTTTCGATAAATCTAGGGTCACTAGAAAAAAGACACATACTATATTCAAAAATCCGGATGGAAGATAACAACCCTTTTTCTGGCGCCATTGCCGGGGGAAATATTTCTGCTACCCTCGTAGGTTCATAGAGCCCTTTTCCCGTTTTGTTAATTTTTGTTTTAGTTTATTTTCTATTACTAGTTTATTATTTGCTTAGCTTATTTGAAAACACAAAAATATTAGTTACATCTTGTTCTTATTTGAAAAAAAATAGTATGACAAACAAGAAGATTAGGGAGTTTGCTACTACTAATGATGATTACTTAGACCAGCCACAGTGTTGGCCAAAAGCGGTTCAAAGGGCACAATGAATCGATTCACAACGGTGTAGGGCATCGCTTTTGGTTGTCAGACAAAAAAAGCGATTCAACTATTTGATCCGCTTCTTCTCTGACACGTGAAACCTGAGTGGAGAAATTTGAGCTTCTTCTCTTACACGTGAAACCTGAGTGGAGAAATTTGAGCAGCTCGTGAGGTAGGAGGGCAACACATGGACATAGAAAATGAGTTCCTTACTTTGTCATGGGTCCCACCAATGCATGTTGATGCGATTCTACACAGTGGCAAGGGAAATAGAGCCATTCATTTCTCTCACATCTTTTTCTAGGAAGCGAACCACCAGTGTGGCTGGTCTTACATACACCCATCACTCAACATCACACCTAGTGAATATTTCTTGTGGAAATCTAATATTATTAGCTAGTAAAGCTAATTTTGAGAAGTTCCTGAAATAAACATAGTCCTCATGTAAATATCAAAATCTAGGAACCACTTCACCAATCCAACATAATCCTCATGAATATTTTGAGAAGTTCCATTTTAATTCTGCAGGGTTGTAGCTTTGGAAGTATCCATGTCATGAAGGAAACGGACAAACGCCGAGTGGGACGAGCCCCCTTCTTTGAGCGCTTCGGCTGCTGCATCCTTGGCTGCCGCCACCCGCTCCCTGAGCGCCTCGCCGCCGTCGGACGCCATAACCCACCTGACCTTCTCCTCCACCTCCTCAGCCTTAACCATCTCCTCCTTGTAACCTGTCATCTCCACCCCAAGCTTCATTTCTTCCACAATGTGCACCTTGTTAATCCTCTGCTCGGCGTACAGCGGCCAGCAGAGCAGCGGCAACCCTGCGGTGACGCCCTCCAGCGTCGAGTTCCAGCCGCAGTGCGTAACGAATGCGCCGGTGGCCCTGTGGCGGAGCACCTCCACCTGCGGCGCCCAGGACTTGACCACGAACCCTCTGTCCTTGGTCCTCTCCAAGAATCCTTCCGGCAGGAGCGCTGCGAGGTCGGGTTCCGGCAGCGCGTCGCCAGGACTGCCCGGGCTCCGCACAACCCACAAGAATCTCTCCCCTGATTTTTGCAGCCCGAGTGCGATCTCCACAAGCTGCTTAGCGGAGAATCTGCCCAAGCTGCCGAAGGAGAGGAACACTACGCTCTTGTCCGGCTGCGCGTCCAGCCACCGGAGGCACTCGTGCTCCTTGTCTCCGCCTCCTCCCGACACCAACGGTCCGATGCAGTAGACCGGCGGCGTGGCACGGCCAGGGACGCAGAGCCCGGCATTCAGAGCGCGCACCGCGCGCGTCTCCAGCGACTCGAAGGAATTGATTAGAATTCCGTCGGCATGGGGCATTCGGTCGAACATGCCTAAGATGGCCGGGCATGCCTCGCCGTTATTGATAACTTCGCTGGGTAAGTCCGAAGCTTTGAACGGAGGCACGCCCGGGAAAGTGAGCACGGAGTCGCCGAGTTCCTTTATCGATGCGCTGCTGCCGGCGACCATGCTCGGCAGGTTGAGGAAGATCGCCAGGGCTGCGGCGCCCGACGCGTAGAAGTAGTAGACCGGCAGCTTGAGCTCGGCCGCGACGTCTAGGGCGTCGACGCAGAACATGTCGAGGACAAGCGCGTCGACGGAGGGCAGCGAGCGGAGAAAGTCGCGGAGGGGCGCGTTCATGGCGGTGAGGAACTGGAATATCTTGACGACGTGGTTCGTGGACGCGACTCCGGAGTTTAAGTCCGCGGGCGCGGGCGGCGGCAGGACGTGGAAGTCGACAGAGGGGTTGGAGGCCTTGGCGCGGGCGACCGCGGCAGAGAAGTCCGTGGACTTGTCCTCCATGTCGACGAGCGCCACGATGACGGCCACGTTGTGCTTGAGGAACACCTTGGCGAGCTCGACCATCGGCACCAGGTGGCCGACGCCGACGCCAGGGTACAGAACAACGGTTTTCTTCATCTCGCTAGCTTTTCACTCGCCCCCTACCTTCGTCTGGTGTGTGCGCGCGTGAAGTGAGAGGGGCTGAAATGCTGTGGTATTATCTGGAACAGCCTGTTCCACTTCTGCTCAGCTCTGCCACGAGCCCACGACCCATCGGAGTTATATAAATGGCGCTGTTCGGTTCCAAGAAATTGGATTATTGCCGTGCAATGTATGGCCGCGTGAGACCGTGAGATGAGCTCAGCCCCACATAGGAACGAACGGCTTTTCTTCCTTGGGGTTTTGCGTTTCAGGGCTCTGCACGTCGAAGAACATGAACCACGAGGCCAACCGGTCACGGTGCGTGCACAACCGAGATAAGCATGTACGAGTTCGTGGTTGCTCCCGGTCCAACGAGGCCGCGTTCGGTAGTCTGGATCATATTTGGAACCCTGAGGTTAGGCCATAGGCATAGCCAGGCCGATATAGATTCTGGCTCATGTTTTATCACCTGTTTGATCACATTGTCTACATGGGTTGGTTCCAACACCCATTTTGTTTGGGGTGCCACTTCTCCCCAACCTTATTCCTTGAGAGTCTCCCGTGGTTCCCTCTACCCGGCGCCTCAATCCTCCTCCTCTGGTGGCGTGGCCGTTGGGAGCGAGCATGGGCGAGGTAGCCAGGTCCTGTAGTTGTAGGATTTGTTTTCAGCAATAGCAGTTTATCCTCTGTGCTGTATGGCGTAGTGCCGTTTCTACTGTGCTCTCCGATATCTCCGAGCGGGGTCGGGCGAGCTGTTCTCCTGCTGCTTCGATCCTGTCCATGGAGGATGGTGGGGGGCTGTGGCAGATCGGGAGAAGGTAGCTTAAATAAGCTTGTTTCTGCTTTCCTGTTTCTGGTGCTTGTGGAACTGCTCTCCTTTTCTGCAAACCATCAAGGTGATGGGCGTTGAAGGAGGAGTTGGGTTCTGTCTCGCGCTGGGTCTGGGAGGCTAGGTTCGAAGGCTGCGACCGTTGAGTTCGTCGGGAGTTCATCATCAACAGACTTGCGACGACAACTCATGGTTGTCATGCTGCTGATTCTTCTGGCCGTATGGAGGCCACTCCCACCCTGGTTGGCAGCTGATTGCTGGCGCGGGGATTTCTTCAACCTCCAGGCATGTGTGCCATCAAGGAGGCCCTATGGCTCCGATGCGGTGAGCTCCCGCTGCAGTGCCCCAAGTGGTTTCGTCCCCGGTGGCGCTGCGGTTGGCCGTCGTCGGCAGCGTCAAGAATTCGGTGGAGGAGGAGCAGGGAGAAGAGTTGGACTGGATTGCTTTTTCATTTTTTGTTCCTGGGTCTTCAGTGCAAAATTTTAGGGCCATGTTGTATTTCTTTTTTCTTCTACGGTCCTCTATGTAATTTGTAATCCACCGACAGCGGTTTAATGCAGCTTCGGGGTCCTTCGCGACCCCTTACTTGTTCAAAAAAACACCCATTTTGTTTGGCACCGTGCAATTATTTTATTGGGTTTTTAATTAATTATTTTATTGGTTTAGTTCAAACGAGCATGGCCACGGTACTCTCGAGTCTTCCTTGGTTTGACATTAAGGTTAGAGGAGGATGCTTTGGTCCTTTTCCCTGAAAACAAACAGCCGGCATGACCAAATAGCAATGGGGGTAAGCATGCATGTACAAGAGCCAAAAGAAGAAACTAGCATGAGATATTTGATATCAGATTTTTGAATCTGCACCGGAGTCTCCGGCCTCAGGGGCGGAATCTCCGGCCCACCGGAGTCTCCGGTCCTGAAGACCAGAGTCTCCGGCCCTACGGCAGGGAGTACAGATGCAGATCCATAAACTTGCTATCCATTATCTAGAGATGGTTTCTAAGATGAAAAATTTCCTAAATGATCTACCACATGGGACAAGTACTACATCTAAAAAAACACATCTAGGTAAAATCCTAGAGGGAGAAGAGATGAGGAAAAATGGAGTACCCTTGTCCGACATGGTGAAGTTCCAGGTGGGGGAGGAGGTCCCCCCTCGAGAAGGAGTGGAGGAGGCCCGGCGGAGGCGGATTCCGGCGGCGAGGAGCGGCCGGATTGGTCCCTGGAGAGCTGGCGGCGGTGCAGTAGGTCTTGAGGGTCGGGGTGGAAATGGGATTGTGAGCAACACCCCAACCGGATCCCCTTTTTGACCCTGCGGAAACTGCCACGCCAGAGTCTCCGGCCTAAGCCTCTGAGTCTCCGACCTGGACCGGAGTCTCCGTTCTTAGGGCGGAGACTTTGGCCAGACCGGAGTCTCCGGTGTTGCACATCGGAGTCTCCGGCCCCAAATCTCCAAAAATCCCAGATTATGTGTAGGACATGCATGTGGATACGAAACTTGGCTTTTATGGAATTTTTGGCTTGGGATAAGAAAAAACAAACAAGGATGGTACTTCACACTGAAACTTTACAAGAACCAACAAATAAAAACCCAAAATTCGGGTGTGTTTTCCAAGAAACCAAAGAACTAAAACGAAAACCAATAAGATCCAAATAACAACCATTTAAGAACCAAATCTTCAAGAGAAGAGGTTGATGGCCTAAGCCACCATGTAAGAGATTATGGTATGACACCGCGAAGATATATCTTGGGTGCATTGCCAATTCGCGACATTGAAGCTTACAATTCAACATTAGAAATAGAGAGATAACAATGAATTTTTGCTTTGGGCATAATGGGGGGAGGCAGAACCCAATGTGTTAGGATAGAACCCCCCCTATGTCCATGCCTACACCTAAACCAAACACATAGTTGACTATAGGCGTGTGTGCAAGATCTCAAGTCAAACTCCTTGAATTGGTGATATTTAGCTCATTCCTCAAAAACATGAATCTTGAATCATCGAGAGGCTTCGTGAATATGTACGCAAAATTATCCTTGGTTGGGACATAGGCTAGCCTAATATCACCTCTTGCCACATGATCCCGAATGAAATGATGACGAATCTCAATATGCTTCGTCCTTGTGTGTTGCGCGGGATTATAGGCAATCTTGATGGCACTCTCATTGTCACATAGGAGTGACACCTTCTCAAAGTGAACATCATACTCTTTGATTTGCCTCATCCATAGAAATTAGGTGCAAGCACTAGCGGCCACCACATACTGGGCTTCGGCGGTGGAGAGAAATATACAATTTTGCTTCCTAGAAGACCAACTCACCAAAGACCTACCAATGAATTGGCAAGCCCCAGAAGTTGATTTCTTATCATCTTGATCACCGGCTCAATCCAAGTCCGTGTACCACTTGATATAAAATTGTGTCCCCTTTGGGTACCACAAACCACACCTTGAGGTATGAATCAAATACTGAAAGATCCTATGGACCGCCATAAATTGGCTTTCCTTAGGAGCCGCTTCATGGCCTGCACGCACTCCTACACTCAACACAATATCGGGCCTAGATGCACAAAGGTAAAGCAAAGAACCAATCATAGATCGATACAACTTTTGGTCCACATCTTTACCATCCGGATTACATCTGAGATGACACTTGGTTTGCATTGGAGTGATCTTGCCTTTTGCATGTTGGAAGTTGAACCTATTGAGGACACTCGGCAATTGAAAAAACCCTCACTTTTGAGTCCCTTCTTTGCAATAGCTTGACTTGGTCTTCTCCTCCTTGGCTTGTTTCAATTAGAGTGACTTATCCTTGAGGACTTGGTTCGCACTTAGCAACAAAATGATACTTGTCTTGGCAATTGAAACAATCCCTCACTTTTTGAGTCCCTTCTTTGTCATAGCTTGACTTGGTCTTCTCCTTAATATATGCCTTAGCCTTGGGAGGGTTCTTCCAAAACTTTTCCACCGCAAGAGCAACATAATCCTTAAGCACTAGATCATATTCTTGATCTTTGAGCAGGGACAAATTTTCTTCTAGGGCAATATCTTCATGTTGATCCACCACCTTGGTCACCACTTTGGCCTTCAAAGCAATGGAGGCTCCTTTGTGCATTCGAATAGCACGAGCATGAGTGTCATGGGAAAGTTGTGTTTGCACTTTAAAAGAGTCCATATCTTGCATCACCTCGGTTGAGGACATGGAGGGAAAGTTGTGTCTTCCTTGAAGTCTCTTCAAGTCCACGGGCTCAAACGGCAAGAGGGAAGTTATGTACTTCCTATTGATCCAAGCATCATCCACATATTGAGAACCAAGACCACTAAAGGCGGTAGCTAGGGTCTTGACTCTTCGGTACATGTCCTCATGGCTTTCACCATCGAGCATATGGAACCCTTCGGCCTCATTGTACAAGGTATCATACCTATTCCTTTGCATGCTCTCATTGCCGACAAACATGACGACAAGAGCATTCCATGTCTCTTTGGTGGTGGCATATTGTTGAAGATGAGGCATGTGGTTTGGACCCACGGCTTGTTGAATCATCGACAAGTCGGTGTTGTTCAGTTCGCAATCTACCACTTCTCTTCCTGTCAAGTTCTTGGGGTCATGAGGCTTGTATCCTTCTTGTGTGACCCTCCAAATCTCAATACAAGAAGAGTTCAAGTGAGTTTTCATATAATATTTCCATTGATCAAAAGTATGTGCATCAACTTTAGGAGGTTCGCCTCTAGGATTAATATGAGGGTGTTGGATAGGAGGATCGGGAGAGTACCATCCTTCGACATTGTGGTACTCGGCCTTCTCATCCGATCCCTTAGAAGTTTTGTCTTTAGAGGATTCATTTTTAGGTTCGCCACCCTTATACCCATTATCCGTCTCCTCCTTCTCCTTCGGAATTGCTCCCGAGAGAGATGAAGTAGAAGATTTCGGGTCCTTGGCTTTCAAGAGTTGCAACATTAGATCTCGCAACTCCGTCATTTTTACATCCATGGATGAGGTTAAGGAATCTTTTCGATTCCTTGATATCATCCATAGTGACATGAGCCGAGGCCTCTGGGGGGTCCTCTACGTGGACCATACTAACTCTTAGGCGGTTAAGCCCAATAAAAGAGTCGAGGCTCTGATACCAATTGAACGGATAGTATGAGCACCTAGAGGGAGGGTAAATAAGTGCTACGACCAATTTTAATTTTCTTCAAATTAAGGCTTCATACAAAGGTTAATTCTCTAGATATGAAACTACAGTGAATTTATCTATATGAAAATCACAACAATAAACAAGATACAAACACAAAGTAAAGGAGAGGGAGCGAGGTAATCGATAACTGAAGCACACGGAGACACAGATGTAATCCTGAGTTACTTCTTTTGAGGGAGTATGTGTCGTTGGAGGGGTGTGAGTTTCGCCACGAAGGCCTACTCAACGCCATAAAGTCCTCACCCTATTCTCCGATGAACCTTTCCACAAAGGCCTAGTTCACCTTCCACTGTTGATTCCCTTTTAGGTGAAAATTGAGTCCTTTACAATGAGCTTGGGGTACACACCCACAACCAAATTGGGGGCTCCCAAGAATCACCAACAATCACCAAGAGAGTAGCAATGGAGTCTAGGTTTTCCACAAAGAAACCCTAGACTCGAATCCCTCAAGCAAAATGAGAGGGGAAATGAAAACCGGTTGGTGAACATGTAGATCGCGGCCTTCTCCTTCAATCCACCGAAGGTCAACAAGTTTGGGTGGAGGGATTGGGAGATCTAGCTTGGTGGGTGAGCTTAATCAATGGAGCATTCAATTCTGGATGAGCTAACTGAAGGAAAAAAAAGGGGAGGGGGTATTTATATCCCAGCCCCAAAAACTAGTCGTTTGGGGTCTTTCTGCGAAAGTCACACCGGAGACTCTGGTGCAAAGACCAGACACTCCGGCCTGCCAAACACACCGGACACAATCCGGAGGGCTGGAGACTTTGCTTGTGCACCAGAGACTCTGGGCACTCTCCGGACCCTATGCCGTGGGTGACACCACTTGGACTTGGATTTAGGGGACTTGAAGGGCGGAGACTCCCCACTGACGGGCCGGAGACTCCGTCGTGGATTTCACCATCTTATTTCAACAAATCCCAGAGTATGTATGTGGTTCTTTGAGCGCAGTGAAGAAATAAGGAGTTCGTAGACTCCGACCCCTGCACCCCGGAGACTCCGGCCTGGACCGGATACTCCGGGAACTCTCCGCACACATTCTGGAGCATATGCAGTGGGTGACACCACTCGCACCACTCTCTTTCTTCGCAGTAAATTCCTGACCCTGGAGACTCTGATCTGGGGCACCGGAGACTCCGGCCTAGAAATTAATTCCATCACTTCCAGGTCATGTAGATATCTTTGATCTTATTGGATAACACACCACCGTTAATAAAAATATCAATTGATCCTGAACATCAACACACGTTAATAATAATAGTAGTGTTGTTAACAAACACACAAAACAAGATTTAGGCGGATTTGCGCTTTCAGTATAGCCTTTGTTCTTCGGGGATTCTTGATGCATCCCCAACAAGGATCTCCCATCTCCATTATTTTCACCATAGAAGAAAAACCGACGAAATTCCACTACGTTAAAAAATTCTTCAAGCTTTTCCACGATAGAGAAACAACCATTTTCTCTTATAATGTACTTCCTTTGGGCTTCATGATGAACGCCTGATTGTCGATGTCGAACAATGACAATCCTTTGCCACTGACCATCATGTCAACACACAGTAACAAGAAATATATACCAAACCACATGCACACCCTGCAAAACCAAGTTAGACGCCTCTAACACTTTTTTTGCAAGTTTTAGCATGGATGTAGGTTCTACGATAAACTATTGTCAGAACCTACGTAATTCGAGGGGCCAATAGCTCATGCGCGATGCCTTTCATGTGTATTGGAAGGAAAGCGTCATAGTTGGCCCGAATAGCTCTTACGCGATGTTTCTATGCACACAAATAGCTAACACACGACTTGCCGCTCTTTATCGTTTAACCCCAAGAAACAAGTCAACACTGGTCGTTAAAATTTTGGATTATGTAAGCCAAGGTACCATGTTTTCTGACCGGGACCCACCACTAATCCGCCGAAGCACCGGACCCATCACTCATCCATCCCAGTGCTGGACCCACTGATACGTCATAAACGTATCTATAATTTCGGTTGGTCCATGTTGTTTTCATGCCTTATGCTACATGTTTTCCTTACACTTTATGTCATTTTTATCAATTTCCCGGGACTAACCTATTGACAAGATGCCACTCAGCCAGTTCCCTGTTTTCGGTTGTTCTTAGTTTCAGAAAAGTTGTTTTGGAAATATTCTCGGAATTGGAAAATTCGAAGGCCGGAAGTCTTAGAATTCCCGAAGGTTCAACAGAGCCCCAAAGAGGCCCGGAGAGGGGCCACAGGGGACCACACCATAGGGCAGCGCGCCCCCTGGCCGCGCCTAGGGGTGATGTGGGCCCCTCGGGTATCCACCGCCATTGCCCTTTCGCCTATATATTCCCCCCGATACTTCAACCTTAAAAATATACCACTTTTCCACGAAAAACACCCGAGGCCGCAGTCATCGTCAACCCGAGATCGAGAGGGTTCTGGAGCTCTCCCCGGCACCCTTCCGGGAGGGAAAATCATCACCTGAGGGGTTTACACCACCATGCCCGCCTCTGGAGTGATGCGTGAGTAGTTCATACTTGGACTACGGGTCCATAGCAGTAGCTAGATGGTTGTCCTCTCCACTTTATGCCTCATGTTTAGATCTCGTGAGCTGCCTCACATGATCGAGATCATCTATTTGTAATGCTACATGTTGTGTTTGCAGGGATCCGATGATTATTAAATGCTATGTCTTTTGATTATCAATCTATCATGTTATCTTCATGTGTATGTTATTTATGATCTTGCATGCTCTCCGTTGTTAGTAGATGCTCTGGCCAAGTAGATACTAGTGACTCCAAGAGGGGGTATTTATGCTCAATAGTGGGTTAATGCCTCCTTTGCATCTGTGCTCGAGTGACAGAAACTTGACAGATGGAGGATGTGATGTTGCCATTAGGGAGAAAACAACGATGTTTACTTTGTTTACATTGTTTACGTTACACATTTTGCTTACTACGATAGTCTGTTGCTTGCAACTTAATACCCAACGTTTGTTCGGATGATATTCAGAGGGTGGATTATTAGTCAGAGATGCAGTTGGATGAAGATCTATGTATTTTGTTGTAATGCCCCAGATGAATCTCATAGTAATCTTTATGTCATGCATGTTTCATTATCTATCAATTGTCCAGCTGTAATTTCTTCACCACGCATGTTAGCTAGCTTCTATGGAGAGACACCTCTAGTGAACTGTGGACCCCGGTCCATTTTCTCATAATGATAACCACTGCTTCCACTGTTTTCACACTGCTACTGTTGTTTTCATATTGTTCTAATACTGTTTTCCACACCGTACATTTAACCTCTTTGTTATCAGCAAAACCGGTGAGATTGACAACCTCACTGCTTCGTTGCGGCAAAGTGAATTGATTGTGTTGTGTAGGTTCCACGTTGCTGCTGTACCGGTAGTGCGCCCTACCATCTCAACTGACAACCTTCTGAAGATACTCCTTCCTCCTACTGGTCGATTCAACCTTGGTTTCTTTCTGAGGGAAACTTGCTACTGTGCTCTTCATACCTTCCTCTTGGGGTCTCCCAACGAACGTGTGGTACAATGTGGAAAATTATGTATGATTGTTGTGAATGAAAGGAAAACATCGTTTGCAGTGAAAGAGAATAGTGCTTGCAGTAGGTTGTATTATTAGTGTAAAAGAATAGACCAGGGTCCACAATTCACTAGAGGTTTCTCTCGAAAACAGATAAATAACATGTTGGGTAAACACATTACAACTGGGCAACTGACAGAAATAGAGGCTGCACCGTAGTGCATATGCAAGACACAATGATTACTATGGGATTTATTTGGGCATTACAACATGATACATAGACCATAATCCAACTACATCTATGACTAATAATCCACCCTCGGAATGTAATCCAAGCAGACTTTGGGTATTAAGTTGAAGTAACAGATTATTGCATTAAGTAAAGTGTGTAATGTAAACAATAGAATTATCCTTAGACAAAGCATTGTTGTTTTCTCCCTAGTGGAAATAGCACATCCACAATCTTAGAAGTTATTGTCACTCTCCCAGATAACGGGAGGCATGAACCGACAATCGAGCATAAATACTCCTTCTTGGAGTTACAAGCATCAACTTGGCTAGAGCATCTACTAGTAGCGTAGAGCATGCTAGAACATAAATAACATAAACATGATAGATCTATAATCAACTTGACATACCATTCAATATTCATTGGATCCCAGCAAACACAAAATGTAGCATTACAATAAGATAATCTTGATCATGTTAGGAAGCTCACAAGATCTAAACATGATGGCACAAAAGGAGGAGAAGACAACCATCTAGCTACTGCTATGGACCCGTAGTCCTAGGATGAACTACTCACGCGTCACTCCGGAGGAAGGCATGGGGATGTAGAGCCCTCCGGTGATAATTTCCCCTCCCGGCAGGGTGTCGGAGAGAGCTTCAGAACCCTCCTGAACTAGGGTTGACAACGACAGCGGCTACAGAACTTTTCATGCATTGAGGCTCGGGTGTTTAGGGTTTTCCCGGCAATATTAATTTATAGGCGAAAGGGCGATGTCGGTGGGCGCCCGAGGGGCCCACACCACCTGGTGGCGCGGCCAAAGGGGGGTGCCACCCTATGGTGTGGCCGCCTCAAAGGCCCCCTCCGGGTCTCCTCGGGACTTCGGGTACGTGATAGAAAAATAGGACCCTGGGATTTTGTTCGTCCAATTCCGAGAATAGTTCCAAAACAACTTTTCTGAAACCAAAAACAGCAGAAAACAGGAACTCGCACTGTGGCATCTTGTTAATAGGTTAGTCCCAGGAAATCCATAAAAATGATATAAAGTGTATAGAAAACATGTAGCAAATGTCATAATATCAATCATGGAACATCAGAAATTATAATTAAGTATCACAATGCTTCAGGTGAAACCTTAAGCCCTAGCAAATTTTAATCATTGGCCACAAACACACTTTGATACGTTGCAAACGTATCTATAATTTTTTATGCCTGATGCTTGTTTTTTATCCACTACCTTTTATTTTCCACATGTTTTCTTTCGTTTTCCGGATGTTTTGACAGACTAACCTATTAACAAGATGCCCCCGGCCAGTTGATCTTTTCTGTTGTTTTTCAATTTCTCAAAAGTTATTAAGGAAATATTCTCGGAAAGGGCTGAAAATCCATGGAGAACAATTTTTACCCGGAACAAAGACGGAATCCAAAGGAGAGACAGAGGGGAGCCAGGGGGCCACCAGGAGGGTGCCAGGCGCACCCCCCTAGGTCGCGCCTGGTGGGCCCCTGGGAGCCCTGTCCACCGCCTCACGTCCCCTCTTCTCCTATAAATTTCCCTTCACCCTAAAAACTTCAGGGACGGACCACGAAACATACAGAGAGGTGTCGTCACCTTGAAAGTCCAATCTAAGGCTTCTGGAGTCCTGCTCCGGCACCCTGCCGGAGAGGGGGGTCATCAATGGAGGCACGTACATCGCCATGATCGCTATGGACTTATGCGTGAGTAGTTTTCATCTCGGGACTACGGGTCCATAGCAGTAGCTAAATGGTTGTTCTCAACCCTATGCCTCCATGTTTAGAGTCTCGTGAGCTGCCTCATATGATTGGGACCACCATTATGGAATTTTGCATGCTGTGTTTGTTGGGATCTGATAAACCATGGGATTATGATTATTTTGTTCATGTCAATCTAAGATGTTTCACTTATATTTATAGACATTTTAATCTTTTCATGCAATGATCTATGGTGTTTATGATTACCTTGGCCACACAGTTGGTTTCCCCTCCAAGAGAGGGTTTATATGCTAGATACCGGGTTCATGCCTCCTTGTTGCTTGTGCTCGTGTGACAGAAACGTGCGGGGGGAGGTGATACGTCTCCAACGTATCTATAATTTCTGATGCTCCATGATAATAGTATGCCAATTTCTACATGTGTTCTCCCTTCTTTATGTCATTTTTACACGTTTTTTGGGATTAACCTATTAACAAGATGCCAAGTGCCAGTTCCATGTTTTCTGTTTTTTTGGTTTCAGAAAAGTTGTTCTGGAAATATTCTCGGAATTGGACCCCACAAAGCCCGAAGTGCCTATTTTCCCCGGAAGCATCCAGAAGAGCGAAGAGGAGTCGAAGAGGGGCATCAGGGGGCCAACACCATGAGGTGGAGCCCCCCCTTGGCCGTGCTAGGGGGTGGTGTGCGGCCCCCAGGGCTCCACCGCCTATGCCCTTTCGCCTATTTATTCCCCCCGGATGGAAAATCCTAGATACCTAATCAAGAATCCCCGAAAAGTTCCACAACCATCGTCACCGTCAACCCTAGATCAGGGTGGTTCTGAAGCTGTCTCCGGCACCCTGCCGGAGAGGAAATCAACATCGGAGGCCTCTACATCACCATGCCTGCCTCCGGAGTGTTGCGTGAGTAGTTCATCCTTGGACTACGAGTCCATAGTAGTAGCTAGATGGTTGTCTTCTCCTCATATGCCTCCATGTTTAGATCAAGTGAGCTGCCTAACATGATCGAGATTGATCTTATGTAACTCTATGTGTTGTGTTTGCTGGGATCCGCTGAATATTGACCTTATGCCAAGTTTATTATAGTCTTTATTTGTGATCTTGCATGCTTTCCGTTGCTAGTGGTTTCTTGATACGTCATAAATGTATCCCTAAATTCAGATGCTCCATGATGATATTATGCCAATTGCTACATGTTTTCTCCCTTCTTTATGTCATTTTTATCGATTTTCCGGACTAACCTATTGACAAGATGCCACAGAGCCAGTTCCCTGTTTTGTGCTGTTTTGTAGTTTCAGAAAAATTGTTCTGGAAATATTCTCGGAATTGTAAAATTCGAAGCCCGGAAGTCGTATTTTCCTCGGAAGCATCTAGAAGACCGAAGAGGGGCAGCAGGGGGGCCACACCATAGGGTGTCGTGGCCCCCTGGTCGCACCAGCTATGGGTGTGGGGCCCCCCGGCCTCCACCGCCTTTGCCCTTTCGCCTATTTATGCCCCCCGGATGGAAAACCCTAGGCACCTGATCAAAATCCCCAAAAAAGTTCGACAGCCGCCGTCACCGTCAACCCCAGATCAGGGGGGTTCTGAAGTTGTTTCCGGCACCCTGCCGAAGAGGAGATCATCACCGGAGGCTTGTACATCACCATGCCTGCCTCCGGAGTGATGCGTGAGTAGTTCATCCTTGGACTCCGGGTTCGTAGTTATAGCTAGATGGTTGTCTTTTCCTCATATGCCTCCATGCTTAGATCTCGTGAGCTGCCTATCATGATCGAGATTGATCTTATGTAATTCTCTATGCTGTGTTTGCTAGGATCCGATGAATATTGACCTAATGCCAAGTTGATTATGTCTTTATTTGCATATGTTATTTGTGATCTTGCATGCTCTCTGTTGCTAGTGGTTATTCTGGCCAAGTAGTTGCTAGTGACTCCAAGAGGGAGTATTTATGCTCGATAGTGGGTTCATGCCTCCTTGTTGCCTTGCTCGAGTGATAGAAACGTGAAGGGGGAGGATGTGATGTTGCCATTAGGGAGAAAACAGCGGTGATAGTGCCCGCGTGCATAATCATTGCTTACATTACACACTTTGTTTATGCAATTATCTGTTGCTTGCAACTTAATACCTAAGGGAGTTCGGATGATAACCTGAGGGTGGATTATTAGTCATAGATGCAGATGGATGTCGGTCTCTGTATCTTGTTGTAATGCCCGCACTAAATAGCATAGTAATCTTCATTTCATATTGTGCACTACGGTGCAACCTCTATTTGTCAATTGCCCAGCTGTAGTTTGTTCACCCAGCATGCTATCTTTTATGGAGAGACACCACTAGTGAAACTATGAACCCCGGTCCATTTTTCCACACTGTTAAACAAACCACAACAATTTCCTGCTCTCTTTACTTTCAGCAAGCATACACTGTTTTTCCATGATATACGTCTAATCTTTATTTTCAGCAAGACCGGTGAGATTGATAACCTCACTGTACCGTTGGGGCAAAGTATTTTGGTTGTGTTGTGTGCAGGTTCCACGTTGTTGCTCACACTGGTGAAGCGCCAACACCACCGTCAGTGGCATCAACCGTCCGTAGATTATCTTTCTCCTACTGGATTGATAACCCTGGTTCTTAACTAAGGGGAAAACTCCTACCGCTATGCTCATCACACCCTCCTGTTGGGGTTCCCAACAAAGTGCATCATTGCTCTGGCCAAGTACTTGCTAGTGACTCCAAGAGGGAGTATTTATGCTCGATAGTGAGTTCATGCCTCCTCTTCGCCTTGCTCGAGTGACAGAAACATGAAGAGGGAGGATGTGATGTTGCCACTAGGGATAAAACAGCGGTGAGAGTGTCCGCGTGTATAATCATTGCTTACATTACACACTTTGTTTAATGCAGTTATCTGTTGCTTGCAACTTAATACCTAAGTGGGTTCGGATGATAACCTGAGGATGGATTATTAGTCATAGATGCAGTTGGACTACGGTCTATGTATATTGTTGTAATGCTCGCACTAAATATCATAGTAGTCATGATGTCATGAATGTGCACTACGGTGTAACCTCTATTTGTCAATTGCCTAGCTGTAATTTGTTCACCCAGCATGCTATCTTTTATCTAGAGACACCACTAGTGAACCTATGAACCCCGGTCCATTTTCCTACACTGTTAAAACAAACCACCACAATTTCATGCTTTCTTTACTTACTGCAAGCATACATTATTTTCCACACTATACGTCTAATCTTTTTTTAGCAAGACCGGAGAGATTGACAACCTCACTATACCGTTGGGACAAAGTATTTTGGTTGTGTTGTGTGCATGTTCCACGTTGTTGCTCACACCGGTGAGCCATCACCACTGTCAGTGGCATCAACCTTCCGAAGGTCCTGTTTCTCCTACTGGATTGATAACCTTGGTTCTTAACTAACAGGAAAACTCCTACCGTTGTGCTCATCACACTCTCCTCTTGGGGTATCCCAACGAGTGCAAGATCTGCACCATCAAGGACTTTTTCTAGCGCCGTTGCCGGGGAACATGAAGTCTTCTGGCAAGGGGAGTCTCTCACTCTCAACCTCTCTATTTTTCTTATTGTCTTGTTTTTTTTTCTTGTTTTGCTTCTCTTTATCAAAAAAAAAAATTGTTTACTTTATAGCTGTTATTTATTTGCTTGCTTTTATTTTGGTAAAATGAGTTCCTCTGAGAATACTAAGTTGTGTGACTTCACTAGCACAAACAACAATGATTTTATTTCCACACCTATTGCTCCACCTGCTCCTACTGCTGCTTTCTATGAAATTAAACCTGCTTCATTAAACCTTATTATGAAAGAGAAATTTTCTGGTGTTAGTACTGATGATGCTGCTGCCCACCTCAATAATTTTGTTGAACTATGTGAGATGCAAAAATATAAAGATGTGGATGGAGATATTATTAAACTGAAATGATTTCCTCTCTCTTTATGAGGAAGAACTAAAGAATGGTTGCTATCTTTGCCTAGAAATAATATTGATTCATGGACTAAGTGTAAAGATGCTTTCGTTGGAAAATATTATCCTCCTGCTAAGATTATATCCCTGAGAAGTGACATAATGAATTTTAAACAATTTGATAATGAACATGTTGCTAAAGCTTGGGAAAGAATGAAAATTATGGTGAAGAATTGTCCCACTCATGGACTGACTACTTGGATGATTATACAAACCTTTTATGCAGGACTGAATTTCTCCTCAAGGAACCTATTGGATTCAGCTGCTGGAGGTACCTTTATGTCCATCACTTTGGGCAATGCAACAAAGCTTCTTGATGATATGATGATAAATTATTCAGAGTGGCACACTGAGAGAGCTATACAAGGTAAGAAGGTAAATTCTGTTGAAGAAATCTCCTCTTTGAGTGAAAGGCTTGATGCTATTATGTCTATGCTTGTTAATGGTAAAGCTCACGTTGATCCAAATAATGTTCCTTTAGCCTCTTTGGTTGCTCAAGAAGAGAATGTTGATGTGAACTTTATTAGAAATAATAGTTTTAACAACAATGCTTATAGAAATAATTTTGGTGGAAACAGTTATAAGCCCTATCTTCCTAATATTGGTAGTGGTTATTCTTATGGTAGATCTGGAATGCCAAGTGAGTAAAGGATTGTAGAAGTTGAAAAAGCAACTAAGAACTTTATGCAAATGCAATATGAACAAAATAAGTTGTTTACTAAAACTATGGAAGAACAATCTTCTATGTTGAGAACTATTAGCCAACAAATCGGGAATTTGAATAGAGAAATCTCTGGTTTGCAGGGTAAAATTTCTAATGCTGAGATTAGTATTTCGGCCCTGTTAGAGGCACAATTTTCTTTGATCAATAAAATGGCTGCTAAAACTGAAACCATTGAACATAATCCTTTCACTGCAACCAATTCCATCCAAGTTCGAATTGATGATAATGTTAGGTTGATGGCTGACTTACGTGCTAGGTGGGAAACATAAGATTAATTGGCTAGAAAGAATAATACTGCTAGAGTTTGCACTATCACAACCACTAGTGAAACTGAAGCTCCAAGTGCTAGTAAACCTCCTATTATTAATGGCAAAGTAGTTGTTGTTAACAAAGACTCCACACCTTCTGTGAAACGTGCTAAATTGCCTCAAACTGCTGAAATTGCTTCTGATAAAAGTGCTGAAATTTTTAGAGATGTGGGAGATAACGGTCCCATTACTTTTGATGATAAGAATATTGATTTTGATGATTGCAATATCTCTGAAGTTATTAAGTTCCTACAAAATCTTGCTAGAAGTCCCAATGCTAGTGCCATGAATATGGCCTTTACTAAACATATTACCAATGCTCTCACGAAAGTTAGGAAAGAAAAGCTGAAAATTGAGACATCTATCCCTAGAAAATTAGATGATGGTTGGGAGCCTATAATTAAGATAAAAGTAAATGATTTTGATTGCAATGTTTTGTGTGATCTTGGTGCTAGTATCTCTATTATGCCTCAAAAGCTTTATGATATGCTTGATCTACCACCGTTGGAATACTGTTATTTGGATGTTCATCTTGCTGATAATGCTAAGAATAAACCTCTTGGTAGAATTGATGATGTTCTTATTATGTTTAATGATAACCTTGTCCCTGTTGATTTTGTTGTTATGAACATCGAATACAATGCTTCTTGTCCTATTGTTTTGGGAAGACCTTTTTCTAGAACTGTTGGTGCTGTTATTGATATGAAAGAGGGGAGTATTAAATATCAATTCCCACTCAAGAAATGTATGGAACACTTTCCTAGAAAGAGGATGAAGCTACCTTTTGACTCTATTATTAGAGAAAGTTATGACGTTTGACGAAGGAATGGATCTTAGACCCTGCGGGTAAGGACACCCCGTCTCAGGCCCGACGTTAAGGCCCAAGAAGGGAAACCCTTGGAGTATTCTAGAAGGCTCAACAGAAGCTCACCCGCAAGACTTGCGGGTCAAGACAAGAACTCCTATACGTAATCTACTAGGACTCATGTAACCCCCTCCTGGCTGCATATATAAAGCGAGGAGGGAGGATCGAATTGCGACATACAATCTGGACAACCAATCTAGGGATCCAATCTAGAGAGAGGAAGAAACAAGCCACAACTAGACTAGGCAATACACGGGATACCCCGTACGCCTCACCATGGCATCGCCATTGTAACAGCTCGACTATCTCGCCATAATACAGATCAGACAAGCAGGAGTAAGGGTTTTACCTCTACGAGGGCCCCGAACCTGGGTAAATCTTTCTCCTTGTTAGCCGTCGAGATCACCAGCGCGTACAACATTACTCTACTCAAAACCCTACCGGATCATCCGAGTGATTTGTCGACACGACTCTTCGACAATTGGCGCCGTCTGTGGGAACGACACGCGCTGGATCTACGGTCTCGCCGGCCTCATCTACATAAAGATTCGGATCCTCGACCCTATGGATTCGATCTACTTCGTCTCCTTCAAATTCATCGAGCACTCGCCGGCATCACACACGGCCTTTATCATCTACAATCGAAAATCGACATCGTTCTTCACGCGCAGATTGCAGAACAGCAGCAACGTACATATTGCGGACGTCATCAACAGCGGCTCGAAACTCATCTGGAAAATTCCTTCGGTGGAAAGATGCGAAATCAAATTATATACCGGCTCCAAAAAGAATCGGCGAATTCCGACGGTTAGATCTCCGTGGATGATCCGAACACTGAAGCCCTGTCAGAATCTGAAGGAACTCCGTGGGACTTTCGGAAAACAATTCTTATAGTCGACTCGGATATCAATTCGAAAAACACATCGTTGAAAAGCTGGGGAATACAATCCCGCACCACTCCTTCTTTTTTGAACCAATTCCAACGGTTAGATCTCCGTCAGCGGCTCGCGCACTGCGACACGTTTTGAATCTCTGCGAGTTCGCGAATTCAAATCGCGAATCCGGATCCTATTTCGGCAATTTGCGAGTCGACACAAAGGCCAAACAACGTCAACAAAAGATGGAGACTCGCGATACTAGTGCTCGGGGGCTCGACATCAACATTGTCCTCCGTGTACACACAACAAATCCTCGTGACTCCGCCGCGCCGGGTCCTTCCGGACAAACATCGCGACCCCGCCGCGTCGACTCGGTCCGCCGCATCGAGTCCTTCGGACAACCATCGCGACTCCACCGCGTCGAGTCCTTCGGGAAGCATCGCGACTCCACCGCGCCGACTCGGTCCGCCGCGTAGAGTCCTTCGGGAAGCATCGCGACTCTGTCGCGCCGACTCGGTCCGCCGCGTCGAGTCCTTCGGACAAACATCGCGACTCCGCCGCGTCGACTCGGTCCGCCGCGTTGAGTCCTTCAGACAAACATCACGACTCCGTCGCGTCGACTCGGTCCGCTGCGTCGAGTCCTTCGGGAAGCATCGCGACTCCGCCTCGTCGGGTCCTTTCGGGAAACATCACGACTCCGCCGCACAACTCCGCTACATCG
The DNA here is from genome assembly GCA_028641055.1 of Alopecurus myosuroides. Taxonomy (NCBI): domain Eukaryota; kingdom Viridiplantae; phylum Streptophyta; class Magnoliopsida; order Poales; family Poaceae; genus Alopecurus; species Alopecurus myosuroides. Next base: position 203,647,465 of record CM054058.1, read on the forward strand.
AATCCTCTCGACTAAGCGTCTCGGGGGCTGTCCTTTGCCGCAGCCACACTCGTTGCTCGGGGGCTATGCTGCAAAGTAGACGCGCTCGAGAATTCGCCGCAGCTGCACTCGACACTCGGGGGCTGAGGCGCGAAACAACCGCACTCGACACACGAGTCCAGATCATCGATTCCGGCAATATCACTCGGCACCGCCTCGTCGACTACGACAGTGTTATACAAAGATAAGTTCCTCTCATACGAGTCGACATATTTAACTTTTTTTATGTGTTTCTAATCTGCTGTGAAGCTACACCTGACACTCGGGGGCTGCGCCTCGTAAACTACATGTATACTCGACACCCGTCATTTTGCGCGTTACACTACCATATTTACACGCTACAACCCGAGTAGCTGATACTGCCTGACGTCAACCCTTGACTCCGACCCGGTTTGCAGCAACAACTAACAAGTCGGCAAGGAGCATAGATAATGGCTGTCAGGCTAACGAAAGGGCACGGCGTACGATGCAAAAGTTTCGCGTAGGATCAAATCATTGCCTACCAACAGGCCATACTCGACTCTGCGAGTCGATAAATTGTTGGTTCACAACCAAGATTAATCTGAGCAACAATTTGTTCCGTACATTTTCTATACACAGCACTACTGCTACATTATTTTACCACATCCGATTATATGGCTGCAACTGCAACGCAGGAACCACAACGTCGACACATCCTCCGCTCGGAGTCGACGCATATCCTCCTCCGCGAGCCAACAGAAGACAAGCACAAGGGGTTAGCTTCAGAACAACTTGAGCCTATGCCCGACTCTGCGAGTCGAGTATAGCCTCGGGGGCTACTCTCATCGGGAGCACCGCCGTGCACCCGATAGATTGAAGAAGCGACGTTACAAGATCTTTGAGTCTATGCCCGATTACAAATAATCGCACATAGACTCGGGGGCTACTCCCATCGGGAGCGCTGACCGCGCACCCAGTGAGCGCTGGTCGCGCAACCGACGAGCGCTACGGCGCCCTCGACGTACTACCACGTCGGAAGCATATGACACGCTGGCCGCGTACCTGAGGAGCTCTGTCAGATTTCTTTGTCCAGATCCTTATTGTGGTCGTGCAGACCGCATATTAACTCGGATGAAGAAAAGAAAAACATCAAACTTGTTCGCCTCGACGAAGCGCATATGACAACGCGGGGCAATTCGCGAAATAAGAACATATTGAAGACTTCTCGGGTCCATCTTCTTGTGTGGACTCGGTGGCTGAGCGTCTGCGTCAACTACACGACTTCCACGTCGTCGTGCGACTCCGCCACGTCCGCGTCAACTACATGACTTCCACCACGTCAACACCATCCGCCTCGTCAACTCCGTCCGCCGTGTGGAGTACAACTCCACCACGTCGACGCCATCCGCCTCGTCGACTCCGTCCGCCATGTCGAGTACACCTCCACCGCGTCGACGCCATCCGCCTCATCAACTACACGACTTCCTCGTCGACTCCGTCCGCCGTGTCGAGTACACCTCCACCGCGTCGACTCTTGTGACGCCCCGAGATCGGGCACTATGCAAATTTCAGCATTCCCGCCAAATCCGCATAATAACCGATTCCAGGTTGCCACTTATGATAACATTACAACAGTTCACGAATATTTCACAATTACAACAGAAACAGATAGATACAAGATGACTCAAACGAGCCAAGGATACAACTGATACAATACAAAGATCCAAATAACAGCGGAAGAAACAACATATCGTCCGTCTACGGACAAGATCCAAATTGGACTAAGAGTCCTGAAGATAACCGAGAGCGTCCAATCCCTGCCCAGGCCAAGCCGGAGGGATTCCCAAGCTAACGTCGTCAGACTTCAAACCTGTTGACTGCAATGTTGAATATGCAGCCACGAAAGAGATTCGTGGGTCAGTACGGTTAAGTACTGGCAAGTGGATAAACCCATACTCACAAGATACCGGCGTAGCCAGTCATCACAAGATACAAATACTTTAGGATCAACGGAAAGGAAGGGGTTATTGCAAATAAGCGACGGCAAGGCTGCACTAACCAACTACAGAGAGATACTACCACTTCCGACTAACAGAAAGGAGATAAGATCGAGGATAGTAACCAACTGAAAGTAACTCCAAACAAACCCATCCTGGATCTCGCCCCTTATCCAAAGAAGCAATCCGAGGATAACTCACACAGTTGGATTAATGAATAATGGATCAGGTTGTTGTGTCAATAAGACTATTACTAGTCAAGTTATTATCATTAGGTGTAAGTTGTTCTGAGTACTTGTTAGCCAGTACTTTCACCAAGTCGTCACATAACCGCGGACAATACGGCTTCTCGAGAAGATTTATCCCTGCAGGGGTGTGCTCCAGTACCCGTACACACTCAAGCCACCAACTAAAACTCAGGTTGGCTTGACACGACCCAAACCATCTCTACAACCCATCCTCGGAGCCACGGAGCTATAAGGTCCCAGCCACGCAGCCGAATACTCAGCGCAGGTGTGCAAAACTCCCGCAGGACACAACACCCCGGCACTACAGGCCTCGCCCTATATGCATCAACATCATAAGTAACCATGGGGGATCCACCCATTATGCAAGGAGCAAATGGAACACCCGAACTAAGTGTGGCTCTTCGGACAAGCTGCAGATCAGGTCTAAGTCGAGGGGGGTCCCATACTACCACCCGGATGCGGTGAGCACGCTCATCATGGATCAGTAGACAAGACCCTTTTCCTATTAGGGTCGACACTAGCAGGCCTCAAAACCACTTAGGGCCTCCTGCCGGTGCCTTATCAGCATATTATTAATAACAGGTTGATTGAGTAACATCGAGCCCCCAGAACAATAAAAGTAATCTAGTAACGGAAAGTAACGGGTAACAGACTCGAGCAAAACAACCTAAGCATGCTAGTAAGACACGGGCAACAAACAATGGTTATAGGTATGGAGGTGAGGCAATATCCAGGGTAAGGGAATCATGTGATGGGTTCGTAACAGAAACAACTACTACTAAGGCTAGCAGAAAAGAACAACGGAAAGAATCGGTAACAAGTGATGAAAGGCAGCCATATGGCAGCAAGTGAGTATACTTGCCTGAGATCCCGCAAGGTAGCAGAACTTGTCGTTGCTCACATCATCTCAACGTCCTATCCGGGAAGAAGCAACGAACCTCGAACAAACACCGGATGCAACAATTACTATTACGGCCAAAAGATCCAGCATGATCCTATTTTATATGCATGGCATGGCAAGATGCAGCAGGGAAAACAACTTAAGCAATTTAATCGGAACCGGAGTCCGGAGAAATAGGAATTGGTTCAAGTTGTTTAGCTAACCATCAAGTTTAAATGTTGTTTAGCATGGAAAACAATAAAGTAGATGAGTTAGGCAATTTAAATGGAAGGGGGCAACAGCTGGAACTAATTAGCCCACACATTCCATATGTTGTCATATAGGTGAACATGCATAACAAGATCTAAAATGCACAAGATAAGATGCAAACAGAGATATGGATGGCATGAGCATGTTAAGGACATGAAACTGATTGGAAAGCATACTTTATTTGCCTTATTTGGAATTAGTATGAATTATTTATGAATTGTTGCAAATTACAAGTGAATTATTTGAATTCAAAATTTGAATTGCATTTTGAAAGTTCAAAACATAAAACAAATGTGATATTTGAAAAGTTCATGGAATTTTGGTTGGAATACATGTAAAATTTGTGTTATTTGGATGTGTGGTTTGAAATTTAGGAGCAGTTGAAGTTTAGGGTTATTTCTGTAAAAAAAACAGGGGCTTAACTGTGAAGGAAACATGGAACAGGGGCTTGGCTGTGCGTAGAAAATTGGGAAAAAAGAAAAGGGATGGCAATCGCATCCGCAGGGATTCGAACCTGGGATCCAGGGTGCAGAGCGGAGCGTTATAGCCACTAGGCCATGCTGCTGTTGGTGATAGGTTGCAGATCCAACCCGATAAGAGGCAACACCGCGCGATACTAGGAAAATTTAAAGGAAAAAAGGAGGCTTTGCCTCTGAAGGAATCGAACCCGCGATGTCCTGGGAGCAGGACTAGCGCGCGACCACTGGGTTACAGTCCCTGTTGTGATGGATTGGGAAACGGAGGCTAGGTAAAACGTACAGCCGGAAGTTAACTGAATTTTGGATCGCTGCATGTTCAGCAACTTCCACGACGGGGCGCCTCGCCGAGCGCGGCTCGACTCTCCTGGACGCGACCCGGATGACGAATGGGACTGGGAGGGCGAGCGCCAGTTCCCCGCGCGTGGGGCACGCCCTGCGTGAGGCGGCGGGTACGGACAGAGCGAGAGGGACAGGAGCAAGGGGGTGGGCGCTCACCAGGTTCTGGTCGAGGTGGCGCAGAAGGCTCCCCGCCGGGGAGGAAAAACCTGGACGGCGTCGCCGCCCCGGGCCTCCTCTCGCCTCTGCGCCTTCGGCAAAAACGGAGAGGGAAACCGGGGGTTTCCATTCCCGGAAACGGCGTGGCCCGACGGCGAGCAGGACGGCGGCGCCATGGACTGCAAGGTCCGGCCATGGAGGGTCTGTTCGGGTTCAGAATTTCATACAGCGGGTGGGTGATCTGAGGAGTAAGAAGGTGATGGCGGCGGCTCAGTGAGAGGGGAAGGAGAGTCTAGGGTTAGGGTTCGGAGGGAGATAGGGAAGGCTTTAAGGAGGGGAAAGCTTGAGGGGGAGGGGACCATGGCCACGTACTGTACCTCCTCGTGAGGAAGACGACAAGGGGGGGCCTCCTGGTGGGCTGTTGGGCTTAGGTGGGCTGAGGGAGGTGGGCTTTCTCCCTCAGCTCACCTCTCCCCTTTGCTATATTTTTTTTTCTTTTCCATTTTTTTTTTTGCAAGAGATCAAAGAGAGAGAAAGGATAGGATTTTGGGGGTTTTTCCTTTTAGGAATTATTGGTGTTAATTTTCCAAATACAACAAACAAGCAAGGGTTAACATTGTTTCACAATGTGGAAAATTTAATTTGGTTTAAAGGTTTTAGTTGAGTTTCAAACAATGTTTGATTTGGGAAATTTTGGAAAAGCAATTCTAGTTAATAAGCTCAAGCATTTAAACAACATTATTGAATTTACTTTGTTTGCCAAATTTTAATTTTTAAACCCATATTGAAAAGAAAAACAAGTATGATTGATTGAATTGAATTATTCAGTGGTGATGCAAGCATGGAGCAATTGCAATATGATGCATGGATGCAAAGCAAGAACAAAACAAACACTTTCTACCAAGGGTAACACCCCAGGTGTTACAGACGACACCACTAACAAGGGATTACGCCCTCGCAATCCACCTGCTAACCCGGGAGGGGAAAGAAGTTCGACTATCGATTCTTCGGGCTTCCGGTTGATCTTCTCGACACCACTAACAAGAGATTCTTGCTCGGAGTGACGACGATGTTCTTCCACCAGGAATCTTCCGATGATCGAACCTATTAGGTTAAGGGCTCAGAAAACGTCCACCCACGTAGGATCCTAACACTTTGAAAGATTGAGTACGAGAGTAGACTTCAAAACAAATAAGATGGGAGAGGAATAGAATAGAGATAAGGAGAAAACAAGAATCCTATTGAGATGTTTTTCCAAAATAGTTTAGCAGAAATAGTTTTTGACACTCTAGAAACAACGACCGTTAGCGAGGTTATCCTACAGGCTTTGCGGACCCGTTGCTTCGATAACCATTCGTATCGAAACAATATCGGGAATCGGAACCAAGGCTCTGATACCATTTGTGACGCCCCGAGATCGGGCACTATGCAAATTTCAGCATTCCCGCCAAATCCGCATAATAACCGATTCCAGGTTGCCACTTATGATAACATTACAACAGTTCACGAATATTCCACAATTACAACAGAAACAGATAGATACAAGATGACTCAAACGAGCCAAGGATACAACTGATACAATACAAAGATCCAAATAACAGCGGAAGAAACAACATATCGTCCGTCTACGGACAAGATCCAAATTGGACTAAGAGTCCTGAAGATAACCGAGAGCGTCCAATCCCTGCCCAGGCCAAGCCGGAGGGATTCCCAAGCTAACGTCGTCAGACTTCAAACCTGTTGACTGCAATGTTGAATATGCAGCCACGAAAGAGATTCGTGGGTCAGTACGGTTAAGTACTGGCAAGTGGATAAACCCATACTCACAAGATACCGGCGTAGCCAGTCATCACAAGATACAAATACTTTAGGATCAACGGAAAGGAAGGGGTTATTGCAAATAAGCGACGGCAAGGCTGCACTAACCAACTACAGAGAGATACTACCACTTCCGACTAACAGAAAGGAGATAAGATCGAGGATAGTAACCAACTGAAAGTAACTCCAAACAAACCCATCCTGGATCTCGCCCCTTATCCAAAGAAGCAATCCGAGGATAACTCACACAGTTGGATTAATGAATAATGGATCAGGTTGTTGTGTCAATAAGACTATTACTAGTCAAGTTATTATCATTAGGTGTAAGTTGTTCTGAGTACTTGTTAGCCAGTACTTTCACCAAGTCGTCACATAACCGCGGACAACACGGCTTCTCGAGAAGATTTATCCCTGCAGGGGTGTGCTCCAGTACCCGTACACACTCAAGCCACCAACTAAAACTCAGGTTGGCTTGACACGACCCAAACCATCTCTACAACCCATCCTCGGAGCCACGGAGCTATAAGGTCCCAGCCACGCAGCCGAATACTCAGCGCAGGTGTGCAAAACTCCCGCAGGACACAACACCCCGGCACTACTGGCCTCGCCCTATATGCATCAACATCATAAGTAACCATGGGGGATCCACCCATTATGCAAGGAGCAAATGGAACACCCGAACTAAGTGTGGCTCTTCGGACAAGCTGCAGATCAGGTCTAAGTCGAGGGGGGTCCCATACTACCACCCGGATGCGGTGAGCACGCTCATCATGGATCAGTAGACAAGACCCTTTTCCTATTAGGGTCGACACTAGCAGGCCTCAAAACCACTTAGGGCCTCCTGCCGGTGCCTTATCAGCATATTATTAATAACAGGTTGATTGAGTAACATCGAGCCCCCAGAACAATAAAAGTAATCTAGTAACGGAAAGTAACGGGTAACAGACTCGAGCAAAACAACCTAAGCATGCTAGTAAGACACGGGCAACAAACAATGGTTATAGGTATGGAGGTGAGGCAATATCCAGGGTAAGGGAATCATGTGATGGGTTCGTAACAGAAACAACTACTACTAAGGCTAGCAGAAAAGAACAACGGAAAGAATCGGTAACAAGTGATGAAAGGCAGCCATATGGCAGCAAGTGAGTATACTTGCCTGAGATCCCGCAAGGTAGCAGAACTTGTCGTTGCTCACATCATCTCAACGTCCTATCCGGGAAGAAGCAACGAACCTCGAACAAACACCGGATGCAACAATTACTATTACGGCCAAAAGATCCAGCATGATCCTATTTTATATGCATGGCATGGCAAGATGCAGCAGGGAAAACAACTTAAGCAATTTAATCGGAACCGGAGTCCGGAGAAATAGGAATTGGTTCAAGTTGTTTAGCTAACCATCAAGTTTAAATGTTGTTTAGCATGGAAAACAATAAAGTAGATGAGTTAGGCAATTTAAATGGAAGGGGGCAACAGCTGGAACTAATTAGCCCACACATTCCATATGTTGTCATATAGGTGAACATGCATAACAAGATCTAAAATGCACAAGATAAGATGCAAACAGAGATATGGATGGCATGAGCATGTTAAGGACATGAAACTGATTGGAAAGCATACTTTATTTGCCTTATTTGGAATTAGTATGAATTATTTATGAATTGTTGCAAATTACAAGTGAATTATTTGAATTCAAAATTTGAATTGCATTTTGAAAGTTCAAAACATAAAACAAATGTGATATTTGAAAAGTTCATGGAATTTTGGTTGGAATACATGTAAAATTTGTGTTATTTGGATGTGTGGTTTGAAATTTAGGAGCAGTTGAAGTTTAGGGTTATTTCTGTAAAAAAAAACAGGGGCTTAACTGTGAAGGAAACATGGAACAGGGGCTTGGCTGTGCGTAGAAAATTGGGAAAAAAGAAAAGGGATGGCAATCGCATCCGCAGGGATTCGAACCTGGGATCCAGGGTGCAGAGCGGAGCGTTATAGCCACTAGGCCATGCTGCTGTTGGTGATAGGTTGCAGATCCAACCCGATAAGAGGCAACACCGCGCGATACTAGGAAAATTTAAAGGAAAAAGGAGGCTTTGCCTCTGAAGGAATCGAACCCGCGATGTCCTGGGAGCAGGACTAGCGCGCGACCACTGGGTTACAGTCCCTGTTGTGATGGATTGGGAAACGGAGGCTAGGTAAAACGTACAGCCGGAAGTTAACTGAATTTTGGATCGCTGCATGTTCAGCAACTTCCACGACGGGGCGCCTCGCCGAGCGCGGCTCGACTCTCCTGGACGCGACCCGGATGACGAAGGGGACTGGGAGGGCGAGCGCCAGTTCCCCGCGCGTGGGGCACGCCCTGCGTGAGGCGGCGGGTACGGACAGAGCGAGAGGGACAGGAGCAAGGGGGTGGGCGCTCACCAGGTTCTGGTCGAGGTGGCGCAGAAGGCTCCCCGCCGGGGAGGAAAAACCTGGACGGCGTCGCCGCCCCGGGCCTCCTCTCGCCTCTGCGCCTTCGGCAAAAACGGAGAGGGAAACCGGGGGTTTCCATTCCCGGAAACGGCGTGGCCCGACGGCGAGCAGGACAGCGGCGCCATGGACTGCAAGGTCCGGCCATGGAGGGTCTGTTCGGGTTCAGAATTTCATACAGCGGGTGGGTGATCTGAGGAGGAAGAAGGTGATGGCGGCGGCTCAGTGAGAGGGGAAGGAGAGTCTAGGGTTAGGGTTCGGAGGGAGATAGGGAAGGCTTTAAGGAGGGGAAAGCTTGAGGGGGAGGGGACCATGGCCACGTACTGTACCTCCTCGTGAGGAAGACGACAAGGGGGGGCCTCCTGGTGGGCTGTTGGGCTTAGGTGGGCTGAGGGAGGTGGGCTTTCTCCCTCAGCTCACCTCTCCCCTTTGCTATATTTTTTTTTCTTTTCCATTTTTTTTTTGCAAGAGATCAAAGAGAGAGAAAGGATAGGATTTTGGGGGTTTTTCCTTTTAGGAATTATTGGTGTTAATTTTCCAAATACAACAAACAAGCAAGGGTTAACATTGTTTCACAATGTGGAAAATTTAATTTGGTTTAAAGGTTTTAGTTGAGTTTCAAACAATGTTTGATTTGGGAAATTTTGGAAAAGCAATTCTAGTTAATAAGCTCAAGCATTTAAACAACATTATTGAATTTACTTTGTTTGCCAAATTTTAATTTTTAAACCCATATTGAAAAGAAAAACAAGTATGATTGATTGAATTGAATTATTCAGTGGTGATGCAAACATGGAGCAATTGCAATATGATGCATGGATGCAAAGCAAGAACAAAACAAACACTTTCTACCAAGGGTAACACCCCAGGTGTTACAACTCTCTCCGCCGTGTCGATTACACCTCTTCCGCGTAATTACGGCACGTCCTGCGGAAAAACGGGCACACGACGGCACGCTTCCGGTCAAAAGCTGACATGATGGGCACTATGTGCCCTGCCCCACAAACGTCACGTCCCATCGGGAGCAGGCGAATGCGCGGTGACGTCATTGCGCACCTCACAACACGAAATCTCTTTCGTATGGGCACATCAAGACAAAATTTCTCTCGCGAAAACTTCATAACGCGAAATCTCTTTCGCACAAGATCAAGAAGGAAGATCTCTTCACCCGAAGAATTGCAAAACATGATTAAGGCAAAATCGCGAGTGTGCGGCTCCCGCAACTCTACCACACGATGTATTTACACATCCTTATCCTGGATCGTTCGGCCAACTAGGCACATCCGGATGCCGTATTCTCTCGAGTACGAAGGTAAGACCCAAAAGATCTCTCTTGAGGGCCTGGAATCGCACTCAAGCTGCGTCCTCCGGTAAACTTTCCGTGTCAACAACACGAAGAAAAATCCTAGCGGACGCGTCGGGTACCCCTTTAGGTTAAGTTCGACTCGGTAAGACCTCAACGGCCCAGTCGCAACAATCACCTCGCCGGATTTGAGTCGGAGGTCTCGAATTCGTGTAGGCCAGAACCATTTTTGCCCTAGATGCAATTAATTGGCCCTGATATTTCGGGAGAGCGAAGCGACTGAGCCACATCCTTCTGCGAAAACAGACAACACCAGGCACATTTACCACTCGATACTCGAGTATGGGAAAGCGCATCGCACACAGGGTATACACCCTCACAACCAGACGATTGAATAACCAATCGAAGACATCAAGAACGGACTTTGAGCGTCTACCCGACAGATTATCAATCGAGTAAACGCTCGGGGGCTACTGACGAAGGAATGGATCTTAGACCCTGCGGGTAAGGACACCCCATCTCAGGCCCGACGTTAAGGCCCAAGAAGGGAAACCCTTGGAGTATTCTAGAAGGCCCAACAGAAGCCCACCCGCAAGACTTGCGGGTCAAGACAAGAACTCCTATACGTAATCTACTAGGACTCATGTAACCCCCTCCTGGCTGCATATATAAAGCGAGGAGGGAGGATCGAATTGGGACATACAATCTGGACAACCAATCTAGGGATCCAATCTAGAGAGAGGAAGAGACAAGCCACAACTAGACTAGGCAATACACGGGATACCCCGTACGCCTCACCATGGCATCGCCATTGTAACAGCTCGACTATCTCGCCATAATACAGATCAGACAAGCAGGAGTAAGGGTTTTACCTCTAAGAGGGCCCCAAACCTCGGTAAATCTTTCTCCTTGTTAGCCGTCGAGATCACCAGCGCGTACAAGGTTCCTCTACTCAAAACCCTACCGGATCATCCGAGGGATTTATCGACACGACTCTTCGACAACGTTGATGCTTCTTCACTTGAAAATACTTGAGTTCCTTTCTATGCCTAGCTGAAAGGCGTTAAAGAAAAGCGCCACCGGGAGACAACCCGTTTTATTTTGTTGTTTTCAACCCGTTTTCCTTTGTTTTCTTTTGTTGACTGTTTATTCTGTATAAAATCACACCAAATTCAAAATGACCTGAGTTTTTTTGTCCGTAATCTTGGGGAGTATACGCAACTTTTCCTAGTTGACCACTTTTGATTTGAGCAACAAAAGATTTTTGAAAAAAATCATCTTTACCTGCTGTACTGTTTTGACAGATTTCTGCCAATAATTGCATTTGCATCTTAATCACTTTCTTTTGGTGTTCTTTTGAGAAAAAGAGTTTTAAAAGAATTTGTGACTGTAGCTAATGTAATTTTGAGTGTTAGACTTGTGTTGAAAATGAACCATGTGAATTTATTATTTCGATTGCACTAACGTTGCTAATGAAGATTGTGAGAAGTTTGGTGTCAAGGAAGTTTTCAAGGGTCAAGAGAAGAGGATGATATGATGTGATCAAGAAGAGTGAAGAGACTAAGCTTGGGGATGCCCCGGTGGTACATCCCAGCAAATTCCAAGAAGACTCAAGCGTCTAAGATTGGGGATGCCCAAGGCATCCCCTTCTTCATCAACAAATTATCAGGTCACTTCTATTGAAACTATATTTTTATTCGGTCACATTTTATGTGCTTTACTTGGAGCGTCTTTTATTTTTATTTTCAATTTTTTTGTTTTTCAATAAACTTGGTTGGATCCCAGCATTCTTTTATTGGAGAGTGACACGCTCCGCATTTTCATGGGAATACTTTGTATTCTTAATCTTTGTCTGGCTGCTGCATTTATTTAGCTCATGTTTTGCATGCATATCTTATTAGAGCTATTAGTTTTAGTAGTATTATGTGAGTACTCTCATGTTTTCTTGCTGTAGAATTTAGAGAGTTTTTGTTAGAACATATCTTGTATGGTGCTTGTTGGGAGAAAGAAACTGATGTTTAAAGTAGAATTTATAATGGTTGCTAGAACTTTTTCATGCCATGCTAAATGTTATTTTAGTTCTAAAGCCTTGTGATATTGAGTAGCATGAATAGCCTCAAATAGCCGAGAGTGTTTAATATGTCATTGAAAGATTCATGTACTTGTTTGAACATTCTCTCGCATTCTTAACGTGATAAACTACTCTTCGTAAATGTCCCTTGGCATACAAGTGTTTTCTACAAGAAATAGATTAATTGTTACAATTCTAAATATCCATATTAATATGAGCTTTATTTTATTTGTCTTGGCGTACCGAAACTACTATAATACTTTGTTATTATAGTGTCCATATTGAGTTTTTAGCTGAAGAAAAGAGTGAGTCATTAGACCACCAATTGTAAGTGAACTGAACTTCTCATTGTTTTGGTTTAAACACTGAGTTCTTTATGATTTTGTTACTTGTTCGGGACGATCAACGTTTAACCTTGGGGATGTTGATGCATCCAAAACATACGCATCTTTATCTATGTGTAAACCGTGTCTTTGTCATGAAAATGACCGAGATATTACTCTAAACGTGACACTAATCCTTAATGTGCAGGTCAATTGTAAATATCCTGGTCATTATTTTTATTTCAGATTCTGGACGTAGAAATCACTGGAAATCAACACTACAAGGAAAGAAATGATCGAGTTTTGGAAGTCGATTAAAGAGGCGCTCGAATGGAGCTTAATGGCCACTGGTACGGTTAGCCACCGTACCAAGCGCCATCTTGACTGTCTTATAAAACAGACTAGAAGTCATCAAAGGGTACAGAGCCATATCGTGAGGGAAGACGCCCGAAAACCTAATTTCATTTTCTGTTGCTGTATAAAGGAGAGGAAACAGACCTCCAGAGAGAGAGAGAGAGTCAGACCATCATTCACTGCCATGAAGTGCTGCCGCTATCACCGCTCTGCTACCATCTACACCACCATAGTCATAGCGATACTACATTGTAGTTTAGATCTTATCGCAATTGGTAACGTTGGAACTATCATCCATTCAATAAAAATAATATTTTCTATAATGTTTTGTATTGTTGATCTAATTGTGACGTGTGAGTAGTCCCCTCGGGCTAAAGGCTGAGGCCTAACCTCGCAGATATATGCTTCATCTAGCCCATGAGATTTTGGTTTAATGAGTTCATTATGTTATTTGTGTGTGTTTCTATATCTAAGCCTCGCTCTTAGAACTTGTCGGGTATCCAAGACCCCAAAGAGGGATCAAGGTAGTGGTGTGAAGAGGGAGAAATGAAAGGCTGACTAGCGAAACTCTGTGAGAGGAGGAGTAGTATAGCAGCTCGAAGTGGATAACTTACAAACCGAAATTATGCCAATACACTTAAATTTTCCGTCTATTTATTCTTAAATACTAAGGCAACCCCGTGAGACAGATTTAAAGGGTCAATGGTTGGACGAATTACTCTACGGTAACCTTTGCTCAGGGCCATAGTGTCTTATGGATACATTTGCTACACACAACTAAATAGCATATGTATTAATTAATCTAACTGTTTACATTTTATCTTATTTATCCCATTATTTCTAATGCACTGCTGCAGGTGAAATCTTAAGCCCTAGCATATTCCAATCATTGATCACAAACACATTTCACTAAACAAAGTTGGTATGGTAAAACAATAATTAATTAGACTTTCTGTGGGTTCAACAATTGTCTTTATCAAGCACCTAATTTCCGTTTCGATAAATCTAGAGTCACTAGAAAAAAGACACATAATATATTCGAAAATCCGGATGGAAGATAACAACCCTTTTTCTGACGCCATTGCCGGGGGAAATATTTCTGCTACCCTCGTAAGTTCATAGAGCCCCTATTCCGTTTTGTTAATTTTTGTTTTAATTTATTTTCTATTACTAGTTTATTATTTGCTTAGCTTATTTAAAAACGCAAAAATATTAGTTACATCTTGTTCTTATTTGAAAAAAAAGTATGACAAACAAGAAGATTAGGGAGTTTGCTACTCCTAATGACGATTACTTACGTACACCCATCACTCAACATCACCTAATGAATATTTCTTTTGGAAATCTAATATTATTAGCTAGTAAAGCTAATTTTGAGAAGTTCCTGAAATAAACATAGTGCTCGTGTAAAGATCAAAATCTAGGAACCGCTTCACCGATCCAACATAATCCTCATGAATATTTTGAGATGTTCCATTTTAATTCTGCAGGGTTGTAGCTTTGGAAGTATCCATGTCATGAAGGAAACGGACAAACGCCGAGTGGGACGAGCCCCCTTCTTTGAGCGCTTCGGCTGCTGCATCCTTGGCTGCCGCCACCCGCTCCCGGAGCGCCTCGCCGCCCTCCGACGCCATGACCCACCTGACCTTCTCCTCCACCTCCTCAGCCTTAACCACCTCCTCCTTGTAACCTCTCATCTCCACCCCAAGCTTCATTTCTTCCACAATGTGCACCTTGTTAATCCTCTGCTCCGCGTACAGTGGCCAGCAGAGCAGCGGCAACCCTGCGGTAACGCCCTCCAGCGTCGAGTTCCATCCGCAGTGCGTAACGAATGCGCCGGTAGCCCTGTGGCGGAGCACCTCCACCTGCGGCGCCCAGGACTTGACCACGAACCCTCTGTCCTTGGTCCTCTCCAAGAACCCTTGTGGCAGGAGCGCTGCGAGGTCGGGCTCCGGCAGCGCGTCGCCAGGACTGCCCGGGCTCCGCACAACCCACAAGAATCTCTCCCCTGATTTTTCCAGCCCGACTGCGATCTCCACAAGCTGCTCAGCGGAGAACCTGCCCAAGCTACCGAAGGAGAGGAACACCACGCTCTTGTCCGGCTGCGCGTCCAGCCACCGGAGGCACACGTGCTCCTTGTCCCCGTCTCCTCCCGACACCAGCGGCCCGATGCAGTAGACCGGCGGCGTGGCACGGCCAGGGACGCAGAGCCCGTCACCGAGAGCGCGCACCGCGCGCGTCTCCAGCGAGTCGAAGGAATTGACGAGAATCCCGTCGGCACGAGGCATTCGGTCGAACATGCCCAAGATGGCCGGGAGCGTCTGGCTGTCATTGGTGTTGGCAACTTCGTTGGGCAAGTCGGAAGCTCTGAACGGAGGCACGCCCGGGCAGGTGATCACGGATTCGCCGAGCTCCTCCATCATTGCGGCGCTGCTGCTGCCGGCGAACCTCCTCGCCAGGTTGAGGAAGACGGCGAGGGTGGCGGCGCCGGACGCGTAGAAGTAGTAGACCGGCAGGTTGAGCTCGGCCGCGACGTCCTGCGCGTCGACGCAGAACATGTCGAGCACGAGCGCGTCGACGGAGGGCAGCTTTGAGCGGAGGAAGTCGCGGAGCGGCGCGTTCATGGCGGCGAGGAAGTGGAATATCTTGACGACGGGGTTCGTGGACGCCGCGACTGCGGAGCTTGTGTCCGCGGGCGCGGGCGGCGGCAGGACGTGGAAGTCGACGGAGGGGTTGGCGGCCTTGGCGCGGGCGACCGCGGCGGAGAAGTCCGTGGACCCCGCCGTGTCGACGAGCACCACGATGACGCCCACGTTGTGGTTGAGGAAGACCTTGGCGAGCTCGACCATGGGCACCAGGTGGCCGACGCCGACGCCGGGGTACAGAACAACGGTTTTCTTCATCTCGCTAGTTTTTCTCCCTCTGGTGCAGTGTGTGCGCGCGTGAAGTGAGAGTGTTCAGGGCAGTCACTCTGCTCTCCGTTTCCAGTACGTTGACACCTCAGAACCTACTAGGGGACTCCGGCCCCGGCGTCCACCCTCCTCGGCCGCGCAGTCCCCCCTGCTGTCCCATGGCGACGCCCTCAAGCCCGCTGCCGCAGCTGGTCGTGGGTGGCCAGCACGGTGGCGGCGCGAGCGCGGCTTCGGTGTCCAGTTCGTTGAGGAGGGAGCGCCCGATTGTCTCCGGGCTGGGGATCTCCTACGAGTCCTCGCCGGCGGCATCCATAGGAGAGCGCGCAGTCTCCTCGGCCGCCCCTGCGAGAGCCCCGGTGAAGGGGAGGCTCACGTGGATGCCGGCAGCGCCCTCAAGGAAGTCTCTGTGGAGGAAGCGCAAGGCCGCGAGGCGTACGGCGGAGGCGGCCGCCGCGGCGTGGGCGCCTCGTTCCCCCGTGCCGGAGCTCGACGGCCTTTGTTTCAACTGCTACAAGCCCGGGCACTTCAAGTTCGAGTGTACCGCGCCCACCGTCTGCGTCCACTGCGGCGGAGAGGGCCATGGTGCGCGCGGCTGCGAGGCGCCGCGCAGTCCACGCGAGGAAGACGAGCTAAGGAGGGAGCTGCTCGCGAAGCGACCGCGGAGGACGTCGCCACCAGCTCCTGCTCGGCCGGGATATGGCGGCCAGAACAGAGGGTGCGCTGCAGCTCCGGTTGCGCGCACGCCACTGTCGCCTGCCATGTCCCCGCCTGCACCCGCGCCGGTGATCGAGCCTCGCCGCATCGAGCTTCTGTCGCAGGAGAAACCGGAAGCGGAGGCGCCGCTCTGCGTCGTCCGCCGCTCGCCGGAGATGAGGAACTTGGAACACATGCTGAGGTTCGCTATGGTCGCTTACGTCGGAGGCACCCGGCCGGCGGTCACCACGGTTCAAGTTTATGAGGCGCTGGAGGCTAGGCTCGGGATCACGTTCGTCGAGGTTTCGGTGCACAAATACATGCCGGAAGACTTCCTGCTCTCGTTTGCTACCGCGGAGTGCCAGGACAGAGTAGCTGCGCTGCCATCGTTGACGGGGAACGGCTTCACTCTGTTTTTCCGGCGCTGGAACATGCAAGCTCAAGCGGTGAAGGAAACCATGCGCTCTAGGGTCGAGCTCGTCATCGAAGGCATTCCGCCGCACGCCTGGGACATCGATGTGGTGGATGACCTCCTCGGTACGTCCTGCGTCGTCGAAGCGGTGGCGCCAGAATCCAGTTCCCGTGAGGACATGGCGCTGTTTCGGCTCTCGGCGTGGACGGACGAGCTTGACAACATCCCTCCGGCGAGGACCCTGGTTGTTCCGGAGCCCGCGAGTCTCGGTGACAGTACGCCATCTCCGGCGCGCGTGAGCTCTGACAATGGCTCCCGCAGTCCCACACCGGAAGCGAACACGATGGAGGTGGAGACCCTGCGTTACAGAGTTCTGATCCATGTGGCTAGCGTCGAGACTGCTGCGCCGGAGTTGAGGTCGTCGGACGCAGAGGGGGCGCGCGGCGGCGCTTGGAGGGGACAGCCGGATCCTGGAGACGGTGGTGGCAGAGGTGGAAGACGGGTTTCGCCCCTTCCCTGGAGGTTGGGGGTCCCAGACCAACGCGGTGGGGCCCGCCACTCGGGTGGGACTGGGTCAAACGTCCGTTCTTTTGCCAAAGTGGTGGGGTCGGCTTGGAGGTTGCCACCTATGACTAACTGCCGCGTGGCCACGAAACCGGCTACTCACGGGGTCAGCAACAGAGCAACTGTGCAGACAGCAGGTGCTGTCGCGGGAGTGGTGGCTAAAGGCGGGGTGGTTGCTGCTTTCCCCTCGCTTTTGGAAAGCAGGGTGGACCCTCTGGCGCGGACGGGGTTTTCCGAGGCAGGTAGGGGGGTTCGCCCGGATCCCGGGGAGATCTGATCCCGCTGGAAGCGGCGCGGCCCGAGGAGGATTCGCGTCAAAGTCCTGATCCTTCGTTGCCAATAGTACCTGGGGGACAGATGTCAGTTGCCCAGAGTTCAGAAGCTTTGCTTTGGGAGCCGCAAAAGGTGCCAGCTGCGGCTGGCAGCGCGGAGACTGGCCTGCGAACCCCTCTGGCGCTCACTGAGGTGGGTCATCCCGCTAGGGCCCACGAAGAGGCGGGGAGTTTGGACGTTTGTGCGTTGGATATTGTGGAGGCTCCCGTCCACTCCAAGGATGACACGCTCGCGCCAACTGTTTTGGTGAGACCCTCCCAGTCTGATGGGGCCCGCGGCATGGAGATGACTCTGGACGCATGTGCTGGACCATTGGGTGGCTCGCCAGGTTCGTTAGGGCTGGGCGCTACCGTTCTTGGAACGGGCCCCATCTCTAGCAATTGTGTGGCCAGGGGTGGTTGCGAGGACCCCAAAGGTGATCGGGTCCCTTCTTCTTTGGAAGATAGCGCTGGCAGCATCGAGACTAGTTCCGTGGAACCTACCCTGGTCTCGGCTGAGGAGGACTCAGGAGGAGAAGAGTACTTTGAGGTGTCACTATCTGATCATGTGGACTCCCTAACACCGGGGACGGAGGCTACCGAGAGTGAAGCCGAGGCCACTAGTGCTGCAGGGCCTGTCCAGTCAGATCCTAGGCCAGAGGATGTTCAGCTCAGCAGAATGAGATCCTTCTGTGCTAATGTCCTCAAAAAATTGGCGCCCCCCTGTTACGAGAAGTTGAAGCTTTGGGAGAAGGCCCGGGTTTGGCCCTTGCTACCCCGAGACGTAGTACCCGCAGCACCTCGACACCAGTGTCATGTGGGAAGCCACCCAAAAAGGCTTCGGCAGCTGAGAACGTTCTACTGAAGGCCCTTGGTATTGTACCCGAGCGTATGGTCGTTACGGAGGAAGCTCTCCAAGAGTTCAGGGAGCTTTTCGACACTCCTATGAAGGAGGAGCACTTGAGAGTGGTCGCCTCGATCTTTGGGAAGGCGCTTCCACCAGCTTGTGAGCTGCACAGCATGGGGAGCCAGCCCATGTGTGCTGTTTGAGCGTGTTGTATCTAGAGCTCGAGTTTACTCGTTGTTTTATGGATACAAACATTAATATTCTGAGCTGGAATCCTCGGGGCCTCAATGACCCTGCCAAGAGGAACGCAGTCCGAGAGTTCATAGAGTCTGTGCAAGTCAACATTGTCTGCCTACAGGAAACAAAACTGAGTTTGGTGGACCGCTTTGTGTTGATTCAGTGTCTTGGTCCGTCCTTTGATGGTTTTTCCTTCCTCCCCGCAGTTGAGACGCGGGGAGGGGTTCTTCTGGCTTGGGACACGACAGTCCTATCAATATCCCATGTAAGCATGGATGAGCACACGCTGACTGGCGAAGTGACGACTAAGGAGAATAAGAGTTGGTGGCTTTCTGTGGTTTACGGACCTCAGACGGATGCGGAGAAAATCCTTTTTCTCCAGGAGCTCTCGGAGAGAAGATCTCTATGCCCAGGACCGTGGTTGCTGATTGGAGATTTCAACATGATACTGTCCGCGGCTGAGAAAAATAATGCTAGCTTGAACAGGAACTTAATCCAGAGGTTCAGAAATTTTGTAGGCATACATGAGTTGCGTGATGTCTATTTGCATGGACGCCTGTACACTTGGAGCAATGAGAGGGTGACTCCGACCATGACACGCATTGATAAAGCCCTCGTCTCTGTGGATTGGGACATAGAGTACCCGGATTGTTTTCTGCAGGCCCTCTCGAGCAATATCTCGGACCATGCACCCCTTCATTTAGCTCTGAATGCAACGGCTAGACCTAAGAGGAGATTTAGGTTCGAGCTGTTTTGGCTTAGTTTGGAGGGATTTGAGGAGGCCGTGAAGGAGGGATGGGTGTGTGACACGCAGGTTGTAGACCCCTTCAAGCGTCTCGACCTACTGTTCAGGAACTTGGCGGCGTTCTTGCAGTCTTGGGGGCAAAAAAAAGTGGGTAACATCAAGGTACAACTTGCAATTGCTAACTCGATAATCCTGAGATTAGATGCGGCGCAAGAACAGAGACAGTTGTCCAATGGGGAGATCTGGCTACGGAGGATGTTGAAACTTGCTTTACTTGGGCTTTCCTCCCTTGAACGCACCATGGCAAGGCAACGTTCCAGATTGAGGTGGCTCAAGGATGGGGATGCCAACACAAGGTTGTTCCATGCAGTCGCAAACGGCCGAAGAGAAAAGAACTTCATCTCATCATTGCGAGTGGGGGGCGCTTTGCTCACGGAGCAGACGCAAAAGGAGGACGCCTTCTTCCAGGCATTCAACGGTTTGATTGGGAGACTGCAAACGAGGGAGCACTCTATTGACCTTGAGTTTGTGGGATTGCTGACCCATGATCTAAGTGAGCTTGATGGGCCCTTCACAGAAGAGGAGGTTTGGGCTACCATTAAGGAGCTTCCATCAGATAGGGCCCCGGGGCCGGATGGGTTCATTGGGGCGTTCTATCAGAAGGCTTGGCAGATTATCAAGCAGGATGTTATGGCTGCCTTGCAAAAGTTGTCTGTCGGGGATGGTAGAGGATTCACAAAGCTTAACAGAGCAATTATCACATTGATCCCAAAAAAGCCAGATGCTATTGAAACCGGTGATTTCAGACCTATAAGCTTGGTGCATAGTTTTTCCAAGCTGTTTTCCAAACTGCTTGCAAACCGCTTGAGACGTAAGTTGGGGAGTCTCGTGAGTCCTAATCAGTCGGCTTTCATCAAAGAAGAAGCCTTCATGACAACTTCATCCTGGTCAGACAGTTGGCGAGGAAAATAAACACTAGAAGAGAGAAAGGAGTCCTCCTAAAACTGGACATTTCCAGGGCTTTTGACTCCTTGTCTTGGGCCTTTCTGTTCGAAGTGATGCGGAAGTTGGGGTTCAGCCAGCTCTGGTGTAGAAGGATAGCTGTCTTGCTCTACACCGCAACCACCAAGGTTTCTGTCAATGGGGTGCCAGGGAGGAGAATCAGCCATGCTCGGGGCCTGAGGCAAGGGGACCCCATATCCCCTATGCCTTTTGTGTTAGCTATGGAGGTGGTAACATGTATGGTTACCAAGGCAGTGGAATGTGGGATGTTCACGCCTTTAGTGGGGTGTTCGGCAGCTCAACGGTTATCTATTTATGCTGATGACGTGGTCATGTTTCTGAGACCGACTGAGAGTGAGCTGTTAGCTTCACAGCAGATTCTCAATATCTTTGGAGAGGCCTCGGGCCTAAAAATCAATTATGCCAAGACGGCGGCTACCCTAATTCGTGGGGTTGAGGAGGATGAGATGGTGGTGGCTCGGACTCTAAATTGCAGCATCACCAAGTTTCCGATCAAATATCTAGGGCTACAGCTAGCCCTGAGACCGCTTACCAAGGGAGAATGGCAGCCGATGTTGGACAAGGTGTTGAGTTCGGTTCCTGCCTGGCAGAGCGGTTTGATTGCTAGAGCGGGCAGGCTTACTTTGGTGAAATCCGTTGTGGCTTCTAGGCCAGTGCATCATCTCCTGGTTGCAGAAGCGCCCTGCTGGCTCCTAGAGGAAATTGATAAGTGGATGAGAGGCCTCTTTTGGGCAGGGTCAGAGCATGCCCGTGGAGGGCAATGTTTAGTGGATTGGGAGAATGTCTGCAAGCCATACAGCTTCGGAGGTCTGGGGGTGAAGAATCTAGGCCTACAGGGGCTGGCGCTGAGGGTTCGTTGGGAGTGGCTAAGGAGAACGGATGCTTCCAGGCCGTGGCATGGGGTCCCTATGCTGAAAGATACTATGGCAGCCAAGGTTTTCAATAGTCTGGTGTCCATTCGGGTCGGGGATGGCAAGAAAACCCTATTCTGGAAGGATAGATGGCTGGAGGGGAGGGCGACTCAGGATATTGCACCTCTGTTACGCAAGGCGGTGAACACGAGAACGGCGAACAAAAGAACAGTCCATGATGCTCTGAGAGATAACAAGTGGATCGAGGACGTCAAGACCCCAATGAGTGAGGACATGGCATCCCAATGTATTAGCTCTGGATTGCCATGCAGAGAATTGGTCGGGATGAGGCCAACGAGGATAAGTTCCTATGGCCAGCTGCGGCCAAAGGTTCTTATACGGCTGGATCCACCTACAAGAGATTGATGGAAGGTCAAATCAGTTTCCCCCTAGCCGATGGTGTCTGGAGATGTTGGGCACCCGTCAAGTGCAAGATCTTCATGTGGTTAGCGTTGCATTATAGGATTTGGACTTCTGACAGAAGAGCAAGGCATGGGCTGCAGGATCGCCCTAGCAACTGCCACATGTGTCTGCAAGAAATTGAGACGACTGACCACCTACTGCTTCATTGTGTCTTCGCTAGACAAGTATGGTGGATCTGCTCGAGAAGGCTTAGAGTTCAGCTGTTGATGCCCTCGACAGAGGACAACCTCGAAAACTGGTGGTTGACAGTCCGAGATAGATTTAGAGGGAAGCAAAAGAAAACCATGGACATGTTCATCACGGTGACCTGTTGGAGTCTATGGAAGCAGCGCAATGCAAGAGTGTTTGGGAACACGAGTCAACTGTGCAACGAGGTAGGACTTTGTGACAAAGTGATTGCTGAACTCAAGAGATGGGTCGCAGCTGGAGCTGGAGCGGAGGGAATCACGTTAGAGTAGTCGCGTTTGTTCCCGGGTTTGGAGTGTGTGTGACAGCAGGGTGACTGTACCCTATGCTGTCAACGATCTGTACCTAAAAAACTCTCTCTTCTATAAAAATAAGGTATGCAATTGCATACCCTCGAAAAAAAAGAGTGTTCAGGGCTGTATTGTGTCGAACGCCTTGTTCCTGTGCTGCCCTGCCACGACCCATCGGGGCTATATATAAATGGCGGTGTTGAGATCCAATCGAAACTGGATTTTCTTCCTTTGAAGTGGGTATGGGAAATGTGTGGCCGCGTGCGTGAGAGCGAGAGTGAGACGACCGGGCGGAATTTTCTTTCTTTGAAGAGTTTGAGGTTTGCGTTTCACGGCACTGCACGTTGGAAGAAGATGAACCACAAGGCCGACCGGTCACGGTGCGTGCACCACCGAGATAGGCAAGTAGTACGAGTTCGTGGTTGCTACCGCTCCATGGATCGGTGCTCCTGAATCTTCCTTGGATTACCAGGCCGTACATAGTATCAGAACTGTGGCGGTCACGTTGGAATTTGGTTAACCATTTATTTTTCGGTTTTAAACCTAATTAACCATTTTGTGTAAAGTAACCAAATAGGTTAACCATTAGCTTATTAAGTTTATAAATAGTTAACGGTTGATTATGAGGTTCGAACCATTTTTTTAACTTTGGGCAATAATGGTACTTTGCTATTTGGCAAACGTTACGTGATTAGAAGTATATAATATTTTCATTAGTTTTTAACAAACATCAACTATATTAATTAACCTTTTAAAATAAAAACTGCGTCACCAACTCCCAATATAACCATTGAAAAATCAGAAAGACAGTCAATACTCCTCCGCTCAGCACTAGTAGTACGGAAGTGCAACAGCACGACAAGCATTAGGAAACGACCGCATCCATGTCAAGCAGTCCAAACACATTTTCCACCGCATCCATAGCAAACCGTCTCGGCGGCGTCCATGAAGGCATTGTTAGTGACCATGGGGCAGTTAGGTGCTAGCTCTTGCACAGAGGCACGAAGTCTCAGACGGGGAGGCGGCTCCACCGACCGGCAAGAAAACGTGACACGGTATCACGAGAGAAGAAGACGCAGACGGCCAAACGGCTCTTCCGCACGCGGAAGCATCACTCGGTAAACATGTATAGGTGCGGGATTAAATTCGTGACGGGATAACCTTTGGTTAATTTGGATCGAAGCTAAATAATCTAATGGATTTTTGGGTTAACCATTAGAACCATTAGATTATTTTTTTAGGTTAGGTTAACCTAACCATTGGTTAAACGGAACCAAGTCCCAAATTTACGTGGCGCCACCGTGACATGTCAACGTAAGCCATGACGCTGCTGTACATGGAGCCTTTTCGCTGCCAGTTTCCGATCGGCTCGGTATCGACGCCGTGTCTTCTAGAAGCCTTTGCTTTGCCGTCCAGAGAATTGTCGCAAGCACAGATACGTTTCGCCTGCTCGTTCGCTCAACCTGCACAGATACAGATACGTTTCGCTTGCCGATCACATATCCTATGGCATTATAACGATCGGTGTCCATCTATCCATATCGATGGGCGATAAATGGATGGGTTCAACATGGGTGCATGTCTTTGTCTTAACTAGGATCGATCCATGGGGCGTTGCGTTTTATTGCCAAAGTGAGCTGATGAGGTGACCTCTCCGCGCCACATACACTGATAGGGAGATTCAGGTTTGTGTTTCACGGCTCTCTTCACGTTCTGAACAACGAGGCCCACCTGTCACGCGCGCTGCTATGAGCGGCTCAATGGAAAGACGAGCAGGACTGCAGGAGTGCGTCACATGATGAAACCAAGTGAAATGGCCAGCGTCAGCCGTGACGGTGCTATTCATGGAGCCCTTCGAGTAAGGCCAGCCTTAGGCGTAGGTCGTCCTAGGGCAGACGAATCTTAGATCACCTCGTAAGCCGTCCGATCATCGTGCAACGTATAGAAATCAGTACAACGTATTTTTGTATTTTATCCCCTCTATTTTTTGGATATAGAACCCGCACTTCACAGCAGACCCGCTTAAACGAAGGGATATATCGCGTTGCTCCCGGTCATCTCGATAATTACACTGAAAATGTCATTGCAACAAATTCACGGGTATCGCAACAAAAAATAATCGCCCATTAAAAAAAGTATTACAACAAATTGTTCAAAAAAAAAAAATCTAAAATTAAGTAATAATATAAATAATAGTTAAACAATATGTTTATTGCGTTGCAACAAAAAAAGTTCAAACAATTCAACAAAAATCACAACATATTGCAACAAATATAAATTATTTGCATCAATTAAAAAGTTGGTAAGCAACAAAATAATTTGTCACCATTTCTGTTGCAACAAAAATCATCACCTATTTCAACAAAAAAATATCGATAGCAACAAATAAACCACATGTTTACAACATGTGAAAGAGCAGATAAAAAGTAAATTGTAAAACAACACATGCATTTTTCATGAAAATATGTATAAAAAAACATTACACCATCTCGTTTGTGATTTTTCAACAAAATACGTGCAAATTTGTTACAAATTTTAAAGACGTACACAACATTCATAAAAAATGACGAAACACTTAACGTATATATGACTGCTCGTAGTAGGCTGTTGAAAATATATTCTAACTCGAAAATTAGAACAAAAAGACAAATTGCTGCTAATTGGGCCTCGAGGCAGGTCCCGTGCGCGGGAGCAGCGAGCGAGTGAGACCGACCTGTGATACGCTTGTTTAGGTCCCCTAAACAAAGCGTTTTCCTTCAAGTAACGGGGAAACCAAGCTGAGTTACTCTGCTTGCCCGCGCAATGTCCGACGTCGTCTTTTAGAAGCATTCGCTTGTTATTCAAGTAATGGATGCATTCAACTTGGAGCAAATTGCATATACCAATCTTGGGGCAAATTTTGCGCAGACTAGTGACTTGAATTTGCTTTTGCACAGATCAGTGATTTTAGGAATGATGATTTGCAAGGACATGGCCTGCTCAAACGGACAGCTAAAATGTCCATTTTTTCCTTTTGAAAAGTGTGTCCTAGCTCTGTTCGGGCAAAATTTAGGAGTACACCCTATTTAGCACTATTCAACATATCCTCTGATATTTCGATAGATCGGTCGATTTATCTCTTACCGTTGTCTGATCGATAAATCAGCCAATATGGTGATAAATCGGCCGATTTACCCCTTATTTTGGGTCGACCGATAAGTCCTTGATATCCTCAACATTGCTATTTAGTGGCCAACACAGGAAAGAAAATAAAATAAAATAGCAAATAAAAAGCTAGCATTTCACTAATAGGAAAAGAATATTGTCGTGTCGGCAATATATAAAAAGGAGGCCACGGTGTGGGTCATCAAGGTCACGGTTCAGACCATCTCGGTCGGCATACAAAAGGAAATGAGATGATCACATGTCACCCTCCATGTCGCCGAAATAGGCCGTAGTTCCGCTATATAAATATAGCAAATACGATACAAGATTTGAGACACAACCCCGGCTGGGGCAGCAACCAACATACACTAAAAAAAAGGAGAAAAGAAATAAAAGGAGACATTGGCGGAAAGACTAAACGGCGGTGACTCGCACCCGCTGCGCCCACCACAAAAGTACCACCATGCTCCTACCTACGAATCGTCGAGTACCAAGCAGCACCTTCAGGAAGGAGAGCCGCCCTGCTGCCCGGACCAGCACACTGAATCTAGGGTTTCCCCCGGCACACAGGGGAAGGCAGATAAGGGTAGCCCCGACGCCCTTCAGGAAGCAAAGATGCCACCTGGAGGCGGCATATCGCCGGTGTCGGAGAGCCGACAAGGATTTCTCGCCACAAAAAAAACCCTATCCACCGTCCCGGGCGATCCATATCACAGGAGCCCCGCAAGGACGAGCCTCGACACCACCGGACCAACAGTCCACCAGCTTGCGCCGCCACGGTGACGAAGCCACCACTGTCGTCTCCCCGAGGTCGACGTCACGTGGTCTGCAAGACAGAGTAGAGGAGAGGCGTGCGCTGGGGACGGCAGATCACAACCGCGGGAGGGGCATACTTCCACCGTCGAAGCCGGTAGTCGACCGGACGCGGCGGTAGGGCACACCAGTCCCCATTAGGTCCGGCCAGGCCTAGCAGGCCTATAAAGCCCCTCAGGGGCAAACCCGTGCTAACAGGGTCCGACCGAGTCCAAAATGGGCCCGTGGAGCCCGCCTCTGCGCTGCAACAAGCCGGCCGCCGTCGCTGCCACCCCACGCACCCTCAACTCCACCGCCGCAAGCAGAACGTGCAGCAGACAGAAATAGCCCGGCCCGACCTAGATGGGGCCCACGGTCCCAGATTTGGGTAGCCATGCCCAGCCGCCGCTGCACCCAACGCCACCACCGCGCTACCCTGCCTGCCCGTGACGTCGCCACCGTGCCTCCACCTCCCAGTCGGAGCCGAACCGCCGCCTCCTGGAGTACATCGCCGCCAGAATCTTCGTCCCCGGCAGGGTCAACGGCAGAGGAGGAGCCTCCACACTAGACCCAGGCCCTCCACCTTGGAAGCGCCAGAGAAGCGTCGTAAGGCCCACGGAGGGGCCCTCAGAACTGTGATGACCCAGAAGTATAGGGGATCGCAACAGTCTTCGAGGGAAATAAAACCCAAATTTATTGATTCGACACAAGGGGAGCCAAAGAATATTTATAAACCTTAACAATTGAGTTGTCAATTCAGCTGTACCTGAAAGTAGACTTGCTCGCAACAGTTTATCAGTGGTAACAGTTTTATAGCAGCAGTAGTAGTAAAATAACAACAGGCGTAAAATAGTAACAGCAGTAGCAATCGCGGAAAACAGCAGGATGAAAAGTATTGTAGGCATAGGGAATCGATGAACGGGCCTTGCATGGATAAGATAGTTCATGTAATAATCTAAACATGGGCATTGCAGATAATAATAATAAAGCATCCAAGTTCTAGGCAAACCATAGGCATGTGTTCCAATATAGTCATACATGCTCGCAATGAGAAACTTGCACAACATCTTTTGTCCTACCAGCCCGTTTGCAGCGGGGCCTCAAGGGAAACTACTGGTAATTAAGGTGCTCCTTTTAATAAAGCACCGGTGCAAAGCATTAACACTTCGTGAACACTCGTGATCCTCCCATCACAACCATCCCCTTGGGTTATCCCAATTTCTGTCACTTTGGGGCCTCGGGTTCCGGACAATTACATGTCTAAACAACTTGCAGATATGATCAAGAAACATAATTATACTCATGAAACAATAACATATTCAGATCTGAGATCATGGCACTCTTGCCCAGAGTGACAAGGATTAAGCATAACAAGTTGCAACAACGGTAGAAAACACTAACAATGGATACTAGGCATTATGCCCTAACAATCTAGCATTATTACATGATCGATCTCATCCAATCCCTTCCACCCCTCTCACCCTACAACGATGTTTACTCACACATGAACGGGGAATCATGGATGGTTGATGGAGAAGTGGTGGTGGCGGCGCTTTGTTTTGTTTGTGAAATATGACGAACCCCCTGTTGTTTTAGGGTTACGGGCGATAAGTAGTCGAAAGGGGAGCCCGAGGGGGTGCCTGGGGGCCCACACCACCAGGTGGCGTGGCCAAGGGGGCGCCCAGGGGTGGTGTGGCCCCTCTCCGGGACTCCTTCTGGCTCCAGGGGTCTTCGGATGTTTTAAGGTCTTTGGGGTCTTTTCTCGGCATTTTCCCGAAAGTTGATTTTTTTTGCACAAAAACAAGACACCAAGGTAATTCTGCTGAAAACAGCGTTAGTCCGTGTTAGTTGTATCCAAAACTCACAAGTTTAGAGGCAAATAATAGCAAAAGTGTTTAGAAAAGGAGATATGTTTTGGACGTATCAACTCCTCCCAAGCTTAGCTTATTGCTTGTCCTCAAGCAATTCAGTGACAAATGAGTGCGATAAAAGAACTTTTTACGAACACATTTGTTTCATATGATGTAAATATAGTCACTATATGATCAAGTGTTTAGGCAATTCATAATAAGATGTATGCAAGATAAAAGTCACCTAGAAGTTATGCAAACCATGAAGAGATACCAACAAACTAATAATAAACAACATGAAGTATATCAATCTGTAGGATTGCAATGCTCATAATAGGGTATGATAAAGTGTACTCGATTCCCCTTAATAATGGAGCAAAACATAAATGCTAGGGCACCTCTGAAGTTCAAATGAAGACTAGAATTAAAGATATCAAAGATACAAGCATCAAAGTTATACCACAATCAACCGTGTTTTGGGACAAGCACATTAAACTAAGAATGACAGCAATGCTCTCAAGAAGGTGCATAAAGTGAGAAGGTGAAGACTCGGCATAAAAATAAAAGAAAGGCACTTCGTAGAGGGAAGCAGGGTTTAACTCATGTGCTAGAACTTTTTATTTTATAAACGGAGGTATTGAAAACATTTTTTTAGAGAGGTGTATGCTTATGTCAACGAATGGTAAACAGAAAATACAGTACGTCACAAGCCAACTAGACTTCACAAGAGTGGCTCCCATAGAAGGATGCATCTGGGTAGAAGGTCATCTCTCTTTCTCTTTTGTTTACACAATTATGCTTTGACTGATAAATCAGGAGCAAAAATAGTGAAGAGAATTTGTTGTATTGATTTGGGGCTGGGCACCCCGCTGCCAGCTCTTCTATCATTTGGATAAGCGGATGAAGCCACTAGTCCAGGGTATGAAATCCAATCAACATGTGAGATAAAGATTCTCTGTTTACGTCCTCATGAGCTAAAACAGGGGCACAAAACAGGAATAATTGTTGAAGGTTTTAAAGGTAGCACATGAGAAATTTACTTGGAGTGGCGGTTAAATACCACATATAGGTAGGTATGGTGGACACATTTGGAAAACTTTGGTTTTTGGGAGTTGGATGCACGAGCAGAGCTCATACTCAGTATAGGTGAAGGCTAGCAAGAGACGGGGAGTGACAATCAAGAGAGCAACAACTGTCATAATCATGCTTGCAACGAAACAAAATTAACAAGGGCATAAAAGTGATACAAATACTCTGAGGCAAAATAAATTATCGAGGCTTAATTGAATTTTTGTTTTCAGTCATATGCATGCGTGAGCATGTGCCAAGTCGATTCAAGTGAAACAATCAGACGGAAATACCACAATGGCATACCCTTCTATGAATAAAACTATGCAAACAAACATTTATACGACATGCTATTTAATATTAATAAGTTGGAACTGGACATGTGAGAGCACGAACTACTAAGCGTCAATTAAATAACATACACCTTACACGAACAAACTAAGCATGTCCACATGGATGAGTATATGTACAAAAATAAAACAAATAGAGTTCATACCAGCCTCTCGCCACAACTTGAATTGTCGTAAATCGTCATTATTGCTCTTCACTCGTGTGGATTGAATAATATAGAATTATAACCAAGCTCCAATGGAGACACTAAAGACCGATGAACTCTGCAACAAACTTTACAAAACCAAAGAAGAACAACAAATATTTTTGGGTTTTCAAATTAAGACAAGAACAGAAAGAAACAAGCAAACAAAGCAAAATATTTTCGAATTTTTGAATATGAAACCGAAACGAGAAAGTAAAGCAAACCAACAAAAGAAACTAAAGAAGAAAATAAAGAGAAACAATTTTTTTTTTTTTTGTGTTTTTGTGTTTTGGAAAGCAAGAACAAAACGATAAAAACGGAAAGAAGCGAAAGAAACAAAAAAAAACTAAAGAAACGAAATCAAATGAAAGAAACAAAAACATGGATATACGAAGAACCAACAGAAACATGATATATAGATAAGTGTGATGTCGGTATACCTCCCCCCAAGCTTAGACTTTTGGCCTAAGTTGAGATCAATCCCAAGCGGGCCATGAGGTGGTGTCCCAGTAGTTTGCCGAGGATGAGCCATCCTCCTGATATGTGCTCGAGGATGCCCCGGTGTACTGCGTTGTGTAGTCCTCGAAAGGCGCATCCCGCCTCATCTGCTACCTATGGAACTCCATCAAGGGCAGCTACTCATCTAACTCTCCCTTCGGGCGCGACTGTGGCATCCTGTCAACTTTGAACAAAACAGGTTGTGGCAAAGTAACTTCCTTCTCATATCTGTCAACAAATAAAACTCTATATACTAAATGTTCAGCATTAGAGTTAGCAGTAATAAAATGATGAGCCTTCATGGCAGCAAGATCAAGTCTATAAGGAGCTATCAATTCATCATGGGAAGCAATAGGAAAGCCTATAGCAGTTGCTATACGTGTAGCAATAATGCCCCCATAAATGGGTCCCTTAGCAGCTAGGCGGCGAGCAATGAGAGAACCAAGGTTATACTTATCTCTACGGTTAAGTGCAACAGCAAGAAAAGAAAGAGATAGTTTGAAATGTTGCTAGTGTTCTCCCTACTAAGGATTCTAGTAGCAATATAGTAAGTAAAATATCTGATAGCAGGAAGTTGAATATTCCTTATCTTCCCGCGGTGAGCTGAGCGGCAATCATCATTGGTAACTCCTCGATAGAGCTCCATGAGATTAGCGGGTCTCTCCTGAATCTTGCACGTTGTCCCGGAGGCGTTGATACCTATAATGCTGCAAGAACTCTCCAAGGACAAGGAAAAAGAACTACCATATATCTTAAAAGCAACAGTTGGGTTATATGGTGAGTTGTGAAATCTAAAACTCTCAACAAAAGTCTTTGTCAGAATAGCATATTGGGGACTTTCATCCTGCATGTAGTTGGTTAAACCAACCCTTTCAATCAGCATCAAGAAGTCATCAAGTATACATGCACTTCTCAAAAATGTATAGCAAGGGAAACTAGATGGATTAGCGATTCCATCGCCTCCTGCATCATCGATGTTTGGTGCAATAAGGTATTCATTATAGGATGGCCTCAATAGAGTAGATGAACTTGAGGTCCTTGTTCTTCTAGGAGCATCACTCCTAAATATTTCTCCAAAGTTGTGGTTGTCCCTTTCTGAAATTTTCAACAATCATCACAAAATATCATTTCAAGCAACTATAAGGTGGAAACTACTATAGAGACTTATAGGAGAGCTAAACATGCATCAAACCTATTTTATTTCCACTTAAATCAAGCATGTAAACTCACATTAGCTGTCACCTACAATACCAAAATACTGAAGAAATACTCCACCAAATAAAATTCTAGTTCGATAATCAGAGGAGTCACATACCGGAGAGCAAATGCACCAAATTTTAGCAACAATGGTGGACTGAGCAATCAGATCAAAAAATCTCGAGCAAGAACAGCGAGAACTCGGGTTCGAAGAATTTTTTTGAGTTTGGGGTGAGAGAAGGGAATCTTTGGCAGGGGAGAGAGTTAGTGGAGGGCCAGGGGCCCCACGCCATGCCTAGGAGCCACCAAGGGCTGGCCGCGCCACCCTGTGGTGTGCCTGACTAGTGGGTCCCCTCGAGGTGCCTAGGTGCCTCTCTGCCTCATTTTTTATATAAAAAATTATTATATTATTCTGGAATTTTTCGAGAAACTTTATTTTTGAGATATTTTCAGAATTTAATAATTAATTAAAACCCAGAAAAACAAATGTGGAAAGGTGGGAAACAAAACCAAAACCAGAACTACAGAGTTTCTATGACACTCCAGTAGGCAAATAACCAGAGAAAACAAAGGTGGAAGTGGTGAAAACCAAAATATGGATGGTGAAAACATGCATAACCACAGTAATCAAGATGAAAACATGGCTATGGATGATGGAAGACATAATTATACTAAAGTAGCAAGGTGGTAACATGGTGAAAACATAATGGGGAAGGTGAAAACATAGTGAGAACATTGTCCTCTTCATTCAAAATCATTTGTTAACAAGGTTGATCAACTCTTGTTACCAGAACAATTTTTATATGAAGCAAAACTTTGCTTATCACTAAATAATTATGTTACCTCAACCTTGATAGACATAGTCCCAATTATAATAATTTCATATTCTTTAGGTCGCATTGAAATGGGACAATAAAATTCTCGAATCTTGATGGTATCAATATTTTCAATTGAATTTAGACCATATCCTCTATCAATCTTCTTGGGAAAATAAACAGTATCTTCTGGTTCAACTACAGTTTCTTCTTTATCAGAAGCATCACTTTTATCATTACCACTTTCAGTTCCAGCATCAGAGATAGATATAATATTAGGATCTTTAGCAGGTTCAGGAGATTATACAACAGTTTTATGTCTCTTCTTCTTTTTCTTAGAGGGAGAACTATTGTTTTTAGGTTGCTGAGAATCTTGTTCAATTCTTTTAGGATGTCCTTTAGGATACAAGGGGTCCTGAGTAGAAACACCACTTCTAGTAATTATTTCACAAACATGTTTTTCTCTAGAAGCATTAGCTAGCATATCTTTTTGCACTTTAGTGAGTTGACCAATTTGAGTTCGAACCATATGAAAATGTTTAACAATCATTTTAATATCATTAGAGGTTTTCTCAATAATACCATGCAAATTATCAATAGCTCTAGAGTTTTCCATAACATGATTTTGCACTCTCATATTAAAGTTGTCTTTCTTAACAACATAATTATCAAATTAATCTAAGCATTGATCAGGTGGTTTAGAGTAGGGAATATCTCTATTATCAAAGTATTGGAGAGAGTGTACCTCAACTGTTGATCAATGAGGAATTGGCTTACATAATTCTTCTATAGGAGGTAAATTCTTCACACCTTCAGATTGAATACCCCTCTCTTTAAGAGATTTCTTGGCTTCCTTCATCACTTCATAATTTAGTTCAATCATCCTTCTCTTCTTGGGTGTTGCTATTGGTGTTGGCTCTGGTGTAGGTGTAGGCTCAGGTATAGTCCAATCATCATTATTTTTTGCTATTTTAGCCAATAATTCCTCAGCTTCTTCTGGAGTTCTTTTCCTGAAAACAAAACCAGCACAACTATCCAGGTATGTCCTAGATTCAACAGTTAGTCCATTATAAAATATATATAGGAGCTCACTTTTAGGTAATGGATTGCCAGGGCTAGCTCTTATTAAAGAACAAAACCTTGACCAAGATTCAAGCAATTTCTCTCCTTCAATTTTCTCAAAGTTAAAGATATCCTGGACAGCAGCATGTTGAGCACTAGCAGGAAAATATTTTTGAAAGAAAGCATTAACCAAACCCATAGGACTAGTAATAGATCCAGGTGACAGATTGTTAAACCAAGTTTTAGCTTCATCTTTCAATGAGAAAGGGAAGATCTTGGTAACAAAATAAGTACGCAACTTAGTATGATCAGAAAATAAACTACTCAAAGATGAAAGCTCATTCATGTGTTCCATAGCACTTTTACTTTCAGTTCCACAAAAAGTTTCCTTCTCAACAATAGATATGTAACATAAATCTAGAGAGAAATCATAATCCCTATCTCTAATGTGTATGGGAGATGTGGCAAACCTAGCATGAAGAGAAGATTTATATTTAACAACATGTCTTGCAAGAAGACTCTTAAGAGCACTTGCACCAGTAGTAGCTTGATCTTCCTTAATAAAGTCATCATTAAGTTCAATATAGGTTTCATCAAGATGTTCAATAGGCTCAGGTGAATTAACAGGTGTACCAATATTTTCAACAAGAATTTCAGCACTTTCAATTTGTTTGGATTTAGCAATTGTAGCATCTAGGAAAGGACCTAGTGAACCAGTATCATCAAGCATAGTAGAAGCATCATCAAAAGTATCAGAAGAATTTTCAGACTCAGCAGAAGTAACAGTGTGTGAAGCATGTGGTGGTGTAAGAAGCTTACTCATAACAGATGGTGAATAAAGAGCAACATAGGTGTTCAGAGTTGTACCTCTCCTTGTAGTGCGTGGTAATATAGGAACTTTTCCATCACGAGTCTTTCCCATGATGAAAGGCTTGCAGCAAACAATATCACGTTCAAGTGAGCAAATAAATAAAGCTATGCTCCCCGGCAACGGCGCCAGGAAATAGTCTTAATGAACCACAAGTATAGGGGATCGCAACAGTCTTCGAGGGAAGTAAAACCCAAATTTATTGATTCGACACAAGGGTAGCCAAAGAATATTTATAAGCCTTAACAACTGAGTTGTCAATTCATCTGCACCTGAAAGTAGACTTTCTCGCAACAGTTTATCAGTGGTAACAGTTTTATAGCAGCAGTAGTAGTAAAATAACATCAGGAGTAAAATAGTAACAAAATAGCAATCGGGGAAAACAACAAGATGAAAAGTATCGTAGGCATAGGGAATGGATGAACGGGCATTGCATGGATAAGATAGTTCATGTCATAATCTAAACATAGGTATTGCAAATAATAATAATAAAGCATCCAATTTCTAGGCAAACCAAAGGCATGTGTTCCAATATAGTCGTACGTGCTCGCAATGAGAAACTTGTACAACATCTTTTTTCCTACCAGCCCGTTTGCAGCGGGGCCTCAAGGGAAACTACTGGTAATTAAGGTGCTCATTTTAACAAAGCACCGGAGCAAAGCATTAACACTCCGTGAACAAACGTGATCCTCACATCACAACCATCCCCTCTAGTTGTCCCAATTTCTATCACTTTGGGGCCTCGGGTTCCGGACAATGACATGTGTAAACAACTTGCAGATATGATCAAGAAACATAATTATACTCATGAAACAATAACATGTTAAGATCTGAGATCATGGCACTCGGGCCCAAAGTGACAAGCATTAAGCATAACAAGTTGCAACAACGGTAGAAAACACTAACAATGGATACTAGGCACCATGCCCTAACAATCTGGCATTATTACATGATTGATCTCATCCAATCCCTTCCATCCCTCTCAGCCTACAGCAATGTTTACTCACACATGCACGGGGGAATCATGGATGGTTGATGGAGAAGTGGTGGCAGCGGCGCTCTGTTGTGTATCTGTGAAATATGACGAGCCCCCTGTTGTTTTATGGTTATAGGCGATAAATAGTCAAAAGGGGAGCTCGAGGCGGTGTCTGGTGGACCCACACCACCAGGTGGCGCGGCAAAGGGGGCGCCTAGTGGTGGTGTGGCCCCTCTCCGGGTCTCCTTCTGGCTCCGGGGGTCTTCAGGTGTTTTAAGGTCTTTGGGATCTTTTCTGGGCATTTTCCCGAAAGTTGATTTTTCTGCACAAAAACAAGACACCAAGGTATTTCTGCTGAAAACAACGTTAGTCTGGGTTAGTTGTATCTAAAACTCACAAGTTTAGAGGCAAACAATAGCAAAAATGTTCGGAACAGGAGATACGTTTTGGACATATCGAACTGCGCCACCATCGGGCGCGCACCTGCAAAGAACTCGTTGCTGCCTGGAACCGTCGACCGAGAGAACGTAGACGCCGCCCGGTTTCACCTCCGCCCAACCCTCGACCACCTTCGCTTCCCCAGCCGCACCGAACCCCGCATCAGCCGAAGGCCACACAGCTAAGGCTGGTGCGAGATCCGCCGCCACAGGTCCACCCCGCCCACCTGCCGGCCTAGACCGCGACTGGCGCCGCCCCGCCGGCTAGCCGCAACGTCGGCAAAGACCTGCAGCCCGTATGAGCCCTGCGGTCTCCAAGAGCCACCCAGACCGCCCCCCTTTGGAGAACGGCAGGCCAGCCGCCACCGCGGTAGTGGCCGGCGGCAGCGACAGCGAGAAGCGACACAGGGGGGTTCTTGGAGGCGGAGATATGGGCACCCTGGTGTCTCCGCGGGGGGAGACACGAGAGCGAGGTTCCTGAGTTTTTGTTCTTTGCTCTATCCTATTCGGGAGCGAGGTCTGGTGCTAAAGACCATCATCACCCTCCATGTAGCGTTGTTGTTTCTTTTCATAGTAGGCTTTCTTCCTTGGGGTCAAACATCTGGGCTTCTTGGGCGGTTAGAGTGAGCTCGACCTCTTGTTTCTTGATCTTGGCTTCACTGGCCCTTGTCTCGGCCTCATTCGACCTTGTCTGGGCTTCCTTGGCCTTTGTCTTGGCATTCTCCTTCTCGATCTCGAGTTTCTTTTTTTGTATGAAGAGGAAGTTCTTCGTCAATTCCTCTCGCTCCCCGCATTTCTTCTCGTCCCTCTCGTTCTTCTTCTCGCTGGACTTTTCCTTTTGGCTCATGAACCCCTCGCATCTCTTGCAACGTGATCATCGTCGCATCACGCTTCAAGTTGACCTTGGAGTTGGTACAACCCCTTGGCCTCTCAGTTGCTGATGGTGCGCCATCCCCAGCGCCGGTGGCCATTGCCGGCGCCCCACCTTTCTTGAGGGTCGAATGGAGGTCCTTCCACTATTGGTTGTCCTTAAGTTTTTGTAGCAATGGACAAAGTTTCCATGCTCGGCCTTGTATACCTCCAATGCTTGAAAGTCTTATGAAAAAGGGACAATACATTGGAGCAAATGCATACATTGAGAAGGGACAATACATTGGAGCAAATGCATACACTGAGAAGGGACAATGCATGGATCGAAGAAGTCTAGAACACTCACCAAGCACGAGATGTCAAATCCACTTTGCGGCCGTGCCACCGCATGATCATAGGAGCTGGTGAACTTGCTACACTCTCATGATATCAGCCCCCATCTCTTTTGGGTCGACACTTTGGTCCGTACAGTCACCATGGCGTAGGACGGGAGCACTCCCGTTCATGGAACTATTTGTACATCCTCTTCCAATATGCACTCCCCTTCAACTCGGTCCCGATGATGGAGCTATGTCCAACCTCCATCCAAGTCTCACATAGCAACTCGCCCTCCTTCTCGGTGAAAAAAGCGCCCCGCTTGTGCCTCTTCTATGTCGCGGCCTATTGGGTGAGCTCATCCATGGAAATAAATGTCGTCAATGTGGAGATCATACGGCCCCTAAATTTCATTGCTCTCCTCCTGGTCATCCTCTTCGCCCTACTCTCTCTACATGTTCTCGTTGATCATATCAAACATGAACGCATCACTGTACTCCCTCGTCTAGGCCGACGTCGGGGCCATGGTTGGGTCCTGCATTCGTCTAACAGGTTGCTTGGCTCAGGAAGGTTGGTCGGGGGACTCTGCAGGCACCCTTGCTTGATGGCGCAGTTGACAACCTAGACACCGGCGCGGTGTTGAGATCAAAGGGGACCCTGAGACGGCCTGACGCGAATCATCGAATTCCGGTGCCAAAAAAGGCATCGTCGCAACACGGCTGGGCAGGTACCCGTACGTCGGCACCAGCGATGGCGTCCCTGTGTGTGTGTCCGTCCCTGCACGCGGCCGGGCCGCAGGCGCGTTGGAGCTGGCAGCGATGGTAGCAGCCATGATTGTGGGTGGCGGCTGCATGCGCATCATGATCATGGCGACCTCTGCAGCGGCTCGGGCGACCATGGATTCTGCATCGTCCCCGGCTCCTCGTGGCGTGACGTCTTCTCTCGCCTTCTTCCTCTATGCGCCTCTCTTGGACATCTCTTCTTTCCTCTAGGCGCGGTGAGCACGACCTTTGGATTCTTGGGCATAGGCGGCTGCCGCGATAGGGCTGGGGCTGTGGCCGCCACCGGCATCGGGGTCGGGGTCAATGAGGCTTGAGTGGCAGCATAGCCAGTGGCAGTGGTTGCATCTGCGTCACCATGGCTAGGGAAGGAGCGGCGTGCTCGGAGAGGGAGAGAAAGGGGCAGAACTAGGGATGTGCCTCTGGTGGGTGGGCCAGGCGAGCTAAGGAGAGGACATGACAACGGTCCAAAAGTTTCCAAAGGATGTTCAAACCTGGATCAATATTGGACAGGATATGAGCGGCCATAGACGAAAAAAACGGACATCAAAAGGGGATTTAAACATCCCCGTAGGAGATGTCCTAATGGCCTGATTATACCGGGCAGCTACTCTGACATTTGCTCCAGATTTGCGCCATGCAAAGAAGGTGCATTGCTCCACAATAGCCACATCTAACTGTAACATTGGTTCGGATATGGAGAAAAGAAATTGTGCAATATATATATCATATGACTTGCAAGTGGAACAAAATTGGAGCTTTATAACATCATGTTTGAATAGTATAACCAATTAATAAAATTGACATAGTCGTCTGCCTTGTGATAGATCAGGTGGCATTTCACCTGGCACTAGATCAGACTCTTTTTATATGTTGGCATGTTCAGAGCGTGATTTTCATATTAAAATACACCTTCAGAATAAGCCTGATAATTTTGTTTTGAATTTGGTTGTTGTGTATGGAGCCACTCAGGAAGAATATAAGTCTGAGTTTTTCCGTGAACTGGTTAATCTAGCTAATGATAACCCGCACCCTACTCTCGTAGGTGGTGATTTCAATATGATAAGATTCCGACACGAGAAAAGTAAAGGGAGGTTTGATTAGCATTGGTATTTTTCATTCAATGCTGTAATCGACAGTTTCAATTTGAGAGAGATTTCAATGATAGGGAAAAAGTTCACCTAGGAAAACAGTCTTCCCGAGACGACCTACATAAGGCTTGGTCATGATCTTATGGACACCGAATGGGAATCAAAGTACCCCATGGTGTCCGTAAGAGCATTCACTTGTATCGAGACATTATCGGACCATGAACCAATTCTCTTGTCAACCGGATCAGTTAAACACACGGGAAAGGCAATTAACAATTTCGAACTTGGGTGGGTAAACCGTGATGGTTTTCATGACATGGTTGAAAAGGTTGGCCGTTCCCTATTGTTGGCGATACTCCAACTAATAGGTGGAATGAAACAATATGTAACTTGTAGAAACACCATTGTGGTTGGGCGCACCACACAGCTGGTATTCTCAAAAAAAAAGATCGCCTTTCATCCATTATCGATGACCTAGAAAAGGTTGAGGAAGTGTGCCCATTGTCTGAGCATGAAATTGAACTAAAAAATTCAACCAAATTGTGAGGTTGCAAGTCTTGTCCCTGAAGAGGAGAGCAAGTGGTACGAAAGATCAAAAGTTGTTTTCATTCTCGAGGGAGATTCGAATACAAGATACTTCCATAATGTGGGTAATGGCCGACATAGGAAGAAACTTATCCACTCCCTTCTTCAAGATGAGGGTTTGATTGAGGGTCCTGAGAAAACTAAAACATATACAACAAGATATTATAAATCCTTGTTTGGGGAGTCGAAGAAAGGAGACTTCTCTCTTAACGAATCCCAGATAGATTATATCACCCAGGTTTCAGATAAGGAAAATGATTTTTACTGGGTTGCATGTATAGGAATTTAAAATTTGGCCATGCATGCTGCATAAAAACCAAGATCTATCTATGAAGATACAAGAAAATAATAATTTTATGATCCAGCTCGAGATCATTTACCAACATCGTAGTTGCAGAAGAGATGTCGATGAATCATGTTGAAGATCCTCATGCACAAGTATGTGGGTGAGGATGTTGCCAACTCCCTGTGTCCAGTGGCTCGATCAACAGAGTGAGGGTCTCACGTGTTACCCCTCTGAGATCTCGCACACACATGTCGGATCTAGTTATGCAGAGCTTTATCATCCCGGACTAGGCACTACAGGTATATATGAAGGAGGATTTCTCAACACATAAGAGAGAGTAATTAGAAGCTAGATCTAATTGGGAGAGGACACCTCAAAACCCCAATTAGAAGAAGCTCTAATTCAATTAGAGGGACTCTAATTAGAGCCTCTAATTCAATAGAGAGAGAGAAGGCACAAACCCAATTGATGTGTGAAATCCAATGGGGTTGGGGTACTTTAAATAGGTGGAGGGAGGAGGAACTTCCCTTAGGGGAGAGGAGTTCCTTCCCCAATCCGCACCTCAAGAGGAGGTGGCCGCATTGGGCTCCCTCCCCCAGTTGGATTGTACTCCTAGTTGGACTAGGAGTCCTTTCCCTCTTCTCCTTTTCTCTTCTTTACCTTTAATATTTTTCGTTTCTATTCGAAACCAAACAAGAAGGTGCAGCAAGGAGCAATGTGCCTATGGCTGTGGCCCTTGGCCCACCTTCTAGCCACCCAATAATGGATGTGGCCATGGGGGTAGACCTACCCCTCCGTCACTACCCCCTCCTGCTCGGTTTTTGCCTGAAACTCTTCCGGAACACCATGAACCCTATAGATAAAATCATCGAACATATCTAAAAATGTCAGAAACATATTTCCAACATCCCGGGACATCTCATGTCCCCCTGCATACGCCCTGGAAAGCGTGCAAATTAATTTTCACTCCCAGAATTACTCCGGATTAAATTGTCATAGTAATAGAAGTTGTTTCTATTACTCCAGGACATCCAATGTACTCGTTATATATTCTCTCTGATACATATAATTAATCCTTCATGTGTAAACACCATTCCAATTATACTCCTTGTTAAGCTGAACCTGCCAATGTACACATAAACCAGACCTAACTTAAGTGTGTTACCCCTACAGGTTCAATAGTGTGTGGATATGATATTAAAAACTCTTTCCAATTCAATAATCAATAGCGGAGAAAAGTACTCCCATATAGACTCCCACTCACTATGTGAAAGACACTATGTTGAACATGTTGGTTATTATACAAAATTCCTTACTCATGATAGCAAACTTACCCGAGATTGTGGATTCCGGTATTGTCGTCAAACAATCTTTGGTTCACTATAACTTTGACTATATCGTTAAATTAAAATCTTCCTTTTACTCGTTACTATATTATGATATCCCACATGATGTATAATTGATACGTTGCAAACATATCAATAATTTTTTATGCTCCATGCTTGTTTTCTACTCCCTCCGTTCCTAAATGTAAGATGTTTTAGCCATTTTCCATATACTCACATATCTATATGCATCTAGACAACTTTTAGTACACATGTTCATTCATATTAGCATGTATCTAGACAACATGAACAATAGCTACAACATCTTATATTTAGGAACGGAGGGAGTACATTTTTCCCTATGGTTTCCTATGTTTTCTATCATTTATTGGACTAACCAATTAACAAGATGCCCGGTGCCAGTTCATGTTTATTTGTCTGTGCATTGCAGAAATATGTCAAAAATCAAAGTTCTCAGAAAATTCTAAATTCCAGTAGGCCTAACTCCCCGGAAAACTCCGAGAGCTAGAAGGGCAGCCCAAGGTGGGGCCCACGGCCCCCAGAGGAACCAGCCACGGCCCCCTTGGCTGCGCCTAGGGGGCCCTTGGAGACCCCCGACACCGCCTCGCGTCGCCTCTTCACATATAAGTTCACCCTTGACCTAAAAATAGAGGACCCCCCAACAATTTTTCTAGAAACACGTCTGAGCTCCGCCGCCATCAAAAACCCCAATTCAGGGGGGCTGAAGTCTCTGTTTCGGCACCCTGCCGGGACGGGGAAGTGCCCCCGGAGTCTCTTCATCGACCGTTCTTCCTCTGTGATGCTTCGTGAGTAGTTCGCCCAGGGACTACGGGTTCGTAGCTGTAGCTAGGTTGTGCTCTCTCTCCCTTGTTACTCAATACAATGTATCAATTGAGATCCATATGATGTAATCGGTGTTGTATTTGTTGGGATCCGATGAATTGTACATTATGGCAAGTTGTTGAGTTGTTAAATTAGTGATTGTTGCAACCTTTCTATTCTTAATGCTTGTTACTAGTGCACGAATAGCATGATTTCAGATATGAACTCTTTATGTTTGCATGAATATAATTGTTTTTTGGATCCTACCTGCAATTTATATGCACCTATTATAGTCCGGATACCGATACCCCAAGGTGATAGGTTGGGATATCGGAGGAGAAGGGCTGTAGTTTGAGGATCACATTGTTCATTAATTGATAATGCTTTGTTCCGGTGCTTGGTAGAACAAGCACCTTAATTACCATAAGTTCCTTATTTGGCCCCGCAACAACGGGATGGTTGGACAAAAGATGTTGTACGAATTCTCATAGCGAGTGGATACAACTATTTAAGGAACACATGCCTACGTATGATTTACCAGCTGAATAAGTCTGTCATAAGTTAGTCTCAATTTTAGTCAATTGCCCAACTGTAATTTGTTCACCCAGTGATACGTCATAAACGTATCCTTAATTTCTGATGTACCATGTTGTTTTCATGCCATATTCTACATGTTTTGCTTACACTTCATGTCATTTTTATCGATTTCCCGGGACTAACCTATTGACAAGATGCCACAGAGCCAGTTCCTGTTTTTTTTGCTGTTTTTAGTTTCAGAAAAGTTGTTCTGGAAATATTCTCGGAATTGGAAAATTCGAAGCCCGAAAGTCTTAGAATTCCCGAAGGTTCCACGGAGTCCCGAAAAGGCCTGGAGGGGGCCACACCATAGGGTGGCGCACCCCCTGGCCGCGCCTAGGGGTGGTGTGGGCCCCTCGGGCACCCACCGCCATCACCCTTTCGCCTATATATTCTCCCTGATGTGTGAACACTAAATATATACCACTTTTCCACGAAAAACACCCGATACCGCCGTCATCATCAAACCGAGATCGGGAGGGTTATGGAGTTCTCCCCGGCACCCTGCCGGGAGGGAAAATCATCACCGGAGGGCTCTACACCACCATGCCCGCCTCCGGAGTGATGCGTGAGTAGTTCATCCTTGGACTACAGGTCCATAGCAATAGCTAGATGGCTGTCCTCTCCGCTTTATGCCTCATGTTTAGATCTCGTGAGCTGCCCTACATTATCGATATGATCTTATTGTAATGCTACATGTTGTGTTTGCTGGGATCCGATGATTATTGAATGCTATGTCTCTTCATTATCAATCTATCATGTTGTCTTCATGTGTAAGTTATTTATGATCTTTCATGTTCTCCGTTGTTAGTAGATGATCTGGCTAAGTAGATGCTAGTGAATCCAAGAGGGAGTATTTATGCTCGATAGTGGATTCATGCCTCCTTTGCATCTATGCTCGAGTGACAGAAACATGACGGATGGATGATGTGATGTTGCCATTAGGGAGAAAACAACGATGTTTACTTTATTTACATTACACACTTTGCTTACTGCGATTGTCTATTGCTTGCAACTTAATACCCAACGTTTGTTCAGATGATATTCGTAGGGTGGATTATTGGTCATAGATGCAGTTGGATGACGGTCGATGTATCTTGTTGTAATGCCCGCATGAATCTCATAGTAATCAGCATGTCATACATGTTTCATTATCTATCAATTGCCCAACTGTAATTTGTTCACCACGCAAGTTAGTTATCTTTTATGGAGAGACACCACTAGTGAACTGTGGACCCCGGTCCATTTTCTCATACTGATAATACACACACTGCTTCCGCTGTTTTCACACTGCTACTGTTGTTTTCATATTGTTCTCATACTGTTTTCCACACCATACGTTGAACCTCTTTGTGTTGATCAAAACCAGTGAGATTGACAACCTCAGTGCTTCGTTGGGGAAAAGTGAATTGATTGTGTTGTGTAGGTTCCATGTTGGTACTAAACTGGTAGTGCGCACTGCCACCTCAGCTGCATCAACCTTCAGAAATTTCTTGTCCTCCTACTGGTCGATTCAACCTTGGTTTCTTTTCTGAGGGAAAACTTGCCGCTGCACTCTTCACAACCTTTCTCTTGGGGTTTACCAACGTCATCCATCACCCAACACCGGTTTTATTGCTTGGAGAGTTACCTCTAGTGAAACTATGAACCTCGGTCCATATTTTACTTTTGTTGCTGCTATTTCTACATGGTTTATTAATTGTTCTCTTGCCGCCTTTATTATTTCAGATCACACATACCACTTCATCCACTGTTTTATTGCACCTTTTATTACT
Organism: Alopecurus myosuroides; assembly: GCA_028641055.1. Lineage (NCBI taxonomy): Eukaryota > Viridiplantae > Streptophyta > Magnoliopsida > Poales > Poaceae > Alopecurus > Alopecurus myosuroides. Next base: position 203,691,410 of record CM054058.1, read on the forward strand.
AATATATTTTGCTAAGTGCTTCTCAGGTGTGCCTGAATTAACAACTCAGCTGATAAGGCTTATAGGTATTCTTTGACTCCCTTATGACGAATCAATAAATTGGGTTACACTTACCCTCGAAAACTATTGAGATCCCCTACACTTGTGGGTCATCAATCATCATCATGTGTTGCATGCATAACATATGGATATCGGACATATCGAGTGGGTCTAGGTTGTATCTCTCTTTTCACGGAGGGGTAATTCCCATCTCAAAACATCAAGGTAATATAGTCCTTTAGAATTACCAAGTGGCTACCATTTTGTTCATTAAATTTACAGTGTGACACTTGATGGTACCAAAGTAAAACCTCCAGAATATATAACCCCGATAATCTTATGGTCAAAGGATATGTCGTAATATAACTTGTTGTGATATGTCACTAAGGACAAAAGACATCGCAATGGAATATCTTGGCATATCAACTACCAGGGTATACCCAGCCATATTGTTCCCTTCCAATAATATGATATCCATTCGTGATGGAATAAATATGTCCATGACTAGGAAAATATGGTCATCAAGCATACAACAAATTAGTGTGAAAAGGCAAGACTAGGGTTTGTAATCTTAGTTGATGCCACTACACGTGAGCGTGTGTTTTCCTCTGGATCTCATATTCAGGAGCCACATCAGTTATAGCATAGCAACATGAATCATAATTATGAAACATAAGTATCAATGTTATTGCCTTTTAGCCATACATCAACAGTCTCTCACTTGCACAACGGGCAATAAATCGTTTGTATAAGCCGTTCAAACATCTGGAAGATGTAAGTGAACTCTCATGCAAACATTGTGTTAGAGCATTTCTCATCAACTCTTTTGAGGTTGTATGAACTATATGTATTATGAAGAAACTCTTCCTGTCATAATTCTCCTTTATCATTCAATCAACTGCAGTTTAGACTATTCTAGGTGAAATCTTGGTGTTTCATCTAAGAATACAGTTTCACCATTTATCACATATCATCCTGCATGTTTCTTGAAAGAACACACCTAGTTCATATAATGAACACAGCCAATGCTAGAAGTATTTAAACTTCCACCTTTTACTGCAGTTTTTGTATGTTTGCATATCTATGCTCAAAATTAATTCATCACTTTACCCATGCTTTTCACAAAATCATAAGATCATATTTTAACGCTTGGTTTATACCTATCACATAAGCAACCTTTCTTTTATGTACTCATCTCATAAGTTACATCTTATAATGTAACTCTTACATTATAAGCCATTCTCCTTTTGAGAAAGTTTCTTCAAAATACTTTATGGAGAACATTAAAATTTGCCAACAATTATTATTTTATATTTGTTGAAAGAATGGACTGTTGAGGAATTTACACAATGATCATAATAATAAACATTTGATCATGCCCACAAATATTTTTCAACTTTGAATCCTGCACTTAAAATCCCAATTCCTTCAGAGAACCTAGCTCTCTCAAGTTTTGAACTTTACTCAAAACTTATGAAATCATCTTGATAGTACTATATTGATTCACACTTAGAATTTAATCCATTGTGAACTAATAATTTTACTATCACATGTATCATAGAAAATACCTTTTGAATGATACACTTATTCTTTTAAAAATGAATCTTTTAATGATTTCAATCACTAGACACCATTGAATAGCTCCCACAGACTTTTATGAAAGCAAGACTTCTGTAATTTTCCATGAAGTTGAAAGAACTCTTGTCACACTTCATAAATTACATAGCCACTCCAAACTTTTACACCAACTAGTTTTTATCCGTATAAACGAATTAGCTCTTTTATAGTTAGTACCGTATTTAACAAAACCTGTGAGTTGTACATAGTACACATCCTCAATAAATTTTACTTCAGAGGAATTTGTTTTGTTAATTTCTCATATAAACATTTTATCTGGATCAATCAAGTTTTGCTACATATCACAAGATCTTTAGTATTCAACTCTTGAAATTATCATAAAACCATTTTAAGAAAAAACAAGATTTATGATAATCTTAGAGAGAATTCCTTATTTTACACTCCCTTAAAACCATGTTCCTTATTTGACACTAGAGAATCTTTTCCCTATATGACATCTAGTCTTAATTTGTTTTCCTATATGACACCCTAGTGCAATTTATACACGTGAACAGACCCTTTTACCCTTATGTATAATGTGACCATAAATGGTGATGGAGGACGAAATAAAATTGAGGTATGACACAATTTGAAGCATAAAAATATTTAATACAAATAATCAAAATTGGTAGACACGTCAATCTAGATGCGCCCACACGACGCAACGCTGCTTGTAAGCTAGCTCCTACTAGCTAATTCATTGCTCTAATCTAGGCTGGTGAATCTGCGTGCTAGTTCACCTAGCGAGTAGCATGTCCGTGCGTGTGATACGTTGCAAATGTATATATAATTTTTGATGCTCCATGCTTGTTTTCTACCCAATACCTTTTGTTTCCCACATGTTTTCTTTCATTTTACTTCGTTTTCTGGATGTTCTCACAGATAACCCATTAACAAGATGCCCCAGGCCAGTTGTTGTTTTCTGCTATTTTTCTATTTTAGAAAAGTTCTTAAGAAATATTCTCGGAAAGTGCTGAAAATCCACGAAAATCAATTTTTACCCGGAACAAAGATGGAGTCCAAAGGGGAGCCAGGGGACTCCAGGCTGCTGCCAGGTGTGGCCCTCCCTAGGCCGCTCCTGGTAGGCCCCTGGTTGCCCCGAGCACCGCCTCACGTCCCCCCTTCGCTTATAAATTGTCTTTAACCCGAAAACCATCAGGGATGGAGTTATTTTCCATGAAACATACAGAGAGGCATCGTCACCTCGAAAGTCCAATCTAGTGCTTCTAGTGTCCTGCTCCGGCACCCTGTCAGAGAGGGGGGGGGGCGTCACCGGAGGCCTCTAGATCGCCATGATCGCCTCAAGACAGATGCGTGAGTAGTTCATCTCGGGACTATAGGTCCATGTCAGTAGCTAGATGGTTGTTCTCTCCCCTATGCCTCCATGTTTAGAGTCTCGTGAGCTGCCTCACATGATTGAGACCACCGTTATGTAATTATGCATATTGTGTTTGCTGGGATCTGATGAACCATGAGATTATGATTATTTTTTTCATGTCAATCTGAGATGCTTCACTTATATTTTTAGAGAGTTTTAATCTTGTCTTGCAATGCTCTCCAGTATTTATGATTACCTTTGCCCCGTAGTTGTTTTCACCTCCAAGAGAGGGTTTATATGCTAGATAGTGGGTTCATGCCTCCTTGTTGCCTACGCTTGAGTGACAGAAACATGCGGGGGGAGGGGAGGATGTGTTGTTTCAACTAGGGAGAAAACAGCGGTGCTCTTGTGTATTGATAGGAACCACTGCTTACATTACATATTAATCTTAATGCATTCGTTTGTTGCACACATATCAATCACTTTGTTGCTACAACTTACTACCAAGGGATTTGCTGGATATCTTTCTTGAGATGGATATTTAGATATAGATGCATGCTGGATAGCGCTCCATATGCCTTGATGTAATGCCTACAATGTTAGAACACGTGAACTTTTTCTCGTCATAATAGTATTGTTATACGTTCATGATTTGTTAATTAACCAGCTGTAATTTGTTCACCCAACATGTTTGTTTTCTTTGGAGAGACACCACTAGTGAACCTATGGCCCCCGGTCCTATTTTCCTCATATTGCAAACTTTGTTCTAAAAAATTTCATCATTGTTTCCTCGCTGTCATGGTTTTACTTTTATTGTTTTCCAAGATTCTATACGTTTAATTCTCATGTTTTCAGCAAGACCGGAAGATTGACAACCTTCCGGAAGGTTGGGGCAAGAGAGAGTTTGTGTTTGTGTGCAGGTTCCACGCTCTCGTCAACTACACATCAGTACTTTCTGGCGCCATTGATAAAGCAACCTTCTTCAAGACTACAAAGTCCTACTGGTTTGATAACTCTGGTTCTTTACTAGGGGAAAACTTACTCTAGACTGCATCATACCTTCCGCTTGGGATCTCCCAACGAGCGTGTGATCATGTCCTCATAAAGTACATTTTATGGCGCTGTTGCTTGGGACTTCTAGATTGTTGAAAGCGTGTGATCATGTCCTCTTTCTTTTGTTTTGTCCCTGCTTATTTTACTTTTGTTTAGTCTTGTTTTCTCTTTATCAAAACCCCCAAAAAATAGTTCTCTAGTTTCTAGTCTTTTACTTGCCTTGTTATTTAGTTTTTGTCTTCGTGTTAGTTTGTGTTGCTATTTTGCTAAAATGTATTCTCCTAAATTTTCTATGAAATATCTGAAAGTAGAAAGTGGTTTCATTATTGGGAGAAAAAATATTGAAGAATTATTTAGCCGTGTTAATGGGCTTCGTGATTTTAATGCTAAACCTGTAGTTAAACTTGCCATAATTACGAGACTGCTGTAGCTACTTTGGTTGCCATCATAGAAGCTAGGTTTTTCAACCTCAATCCTATAATACAACAAATGTTTCTTAAACTTGATAGCATTGATCCAGGAAAAGAAAGGGATTTTGTGTTGAATGCTTTGCTCATGGAATTTAATGACATTGCTATAGAAGGTAGAAAAGTTTTTGCTCGTTATAAGATGCTTGGTTATGGTCTTGCCATCAATCATACTTTGAAATTTTTAGATAATGATAGAATGAAATACGAGGGAAGAACTGAATGTGAAAAAGAAATTAATATCACTATACCATTCAAACTTTTAGCAATGTCAGAGGCATTAGAGTAGAATTTTGGTTGGGTTGTTCCTGAGAATTTCTTTGATGAAAATAGTAAACCTGAAAGAAAAGAGAGAGAGGAGATTATGAACCTTATGTGTGGAAAATTCCGTGCCTTTATGATGAGTTCGAGCTCCTCAAATTGAATGATAATACTTTATTCGTCCTTCTTGCCTAGCTAAAAGGCGTTAACTAAAAGCGCTTATGGGAGGCAACCCACTTTTGTTTTCCTTTGTTATCCTTTTGTTTTCATTTGTTTTATTTTGTTATTTTTCTTTTTTTTGAAGTTTTTACCTACGTAGCAACCTCTCCTTATCCTTTTTATTTTGTTTTTGTGCCAAGAGTAACCTCTACTTGAGAGGTAGTGCGATTTGGGGAAGTTGCTGTTCTGAAACAGATTTCTAGGCTGTTACCAAACAACTCATATCTCTCAGTCAGAACGTCGGCTTGCTTTAAAAAAATATACACATGCCCCAGGTTGTTATCTAACTTTCTTTAGTTTCCCACTTTTTTATTTGAGCAACAGAAGATTTTAGAAAAAATCATCTTTCCGAATGTTCTGTTTTGACAGATTTCTGTCAATATTTGCATTTGCGTCTTAATCTTTTTATTTTGGTGTTCTCCTGAGAGGGAGAGTTTTAAAATAAGTTGTAACATTATCTAATGTTTTAATTGAAGCGTGATACTTGTGTTGAAACCGAACCAAGTGGATTTATTATTTTTATTACACTAACGTTGCTAATGAAGATTGTGAAGAAGTTTTAGGTTGAGGAAGTTTCAAGTGTAGGGAGAGAATAATGATGTGATGAGATGAAGGATGGACAAAAGCTCAAGCTTGGGGATGACCATGTCATCCCAATACATATCCAAGAAGTACAAGCGTCAAATCTTGGGGATGACCAAGGCATCCTCTTCTTCATCAACAAAAATATCAGGTTTCTTTCAAAACACTATATTTTATTGCTTCACATGATATGTGTTATTTTTGGAGCGTCATTTTATTTTTCTTTAAGTTTTTTTTGTATTCTTTTCTTTAATAAATGGTTGGATCCTAGAATATTTTTAGTTTGGGAGAGATACACTCTGTTTTCATTGCCTAGAACACTCTAGTTTTCACTCTTATTGTTCTGCGAGTGTTCAGTTTTTGCTAGTACTGTGTTTAGCTCTTGTTTTTCACTCGAATTTTGTTTAGAGATTGTTGTTTTGCTACAGTTATATTTTATTAGATCTCTTCTATTTTATTATTATTTTCGAGAGTTGTTTCGAATAATTTGATTGGTGTTGGAGAAGAGTAAATTGTTTCATGCTTATAGTGGTGCAATAGGAAGCTTGTTTTGACTGTGGCATAGGCTTTGGCATGTCATGTTAGATGTTATTTTAATTGTGTGCTTAGTTATTTATGATGTATCATGACTATTATCAATTAGCTGAGAGTGCTTAATGTGCCATTGAATTTAATCATGTGTTGTTCTCTCAAATTAACCATGGTATTGTGGTATTTCTCCTTTGAATTCTTTATCTGGATTGACTTAGCGCATGCTAACCATGTTATGACTACAAACAAAGTCACTTATAGCCTTGATGATCATTTAGTTTCCGACTTGTAATATCATTTCATAATTTGATTAATGATGTTTTGTTGCTATGCATGATTATGGCCGTTATTGCTCTCTTAGTTGGTCGCTCCCAGTCTTTTGCTAGCCTACACCTGTACTGAGTATGAGCTCTATTCGTGCATCCAACTACCAAAAGTCAAAATTTTCCAAATTTATCCACCATATCTACCTATATGTGGTATTTAACCGCCACTCCAAGTAAATTTCTCGTGTGCTACCTTTAAACCTTCAAATTTATAACATGTTTTGTGTTCTTGTTTTAGCTCATGAGGAAGTAGTTTAAATTTTATTATGGTTTGTGTCAAGCAAAGTTATTCTTCCTTCTTTAACCTGATGAGTATGTAATATGTTCTCATTTAAATTTTTAGAGAGTTGGTGCCAAATAATAACAAAAGGGCACTTCCCCATGGTTTGATGAAAGCTGGTGGGTACTCGTGAACGTGGCTAGCCCCTTTCTGAAAGAAAGGTGGGGGAAGTGCCAAACTGATAAACAACGGAAACCGCTCTCAAAAGTCTAAACACTTTGCTTGACATGGATTATAATAAGTTTTTTTATTACCATTCATTGACATAGACATACACCTCCCTTAAAATTGTTTTCAATATCTCCTTTTTATCAAATAAAAAGCTCTAGCACATGAGTAATCCCTGCTTCCCTCTGCGAAGGGCCTTTCTTTTACTTTTATGTTCAGTCTTCATCTTCTTACTTTATGCACCATCTAAGAGAGCATAGTTGTAATTCTTAGTATAATGTGCATAACCCCAAAATTTATTATTGATTAATTCTTGATTGTGGTATTTCTTGCTCTCAAATTATTTGTATCTAGTCACCATTTAAACTCTGAAGGTGTCCTGGAATTTATGTTTTGATACCACAGGAAGGACTAGCTAGATACCACTTTATTATGTTTTTCTTTATGATTGAAACAACCGTATCACTTTCAATGTTTCATTATTCATTTTCTTTTGTTTGTGTTTCTTTTCATGTGCAACATGGTTGCTAAGTTTACATTAGTTGAAATAATATTTATAATGCCTTTGTTATAGTACTTTGATCTCAGCTTTACAATGCTTTTACATAGCGTTGATCAAGATTTGTGTTGTATTCATGTCACCTCAAAATTATTTTGTTATCACTTAACTACTCGAGGATGGGCAGGAGTTAAGCTTGGGGTTGCTGATACATAGCAAACGTATCTATAACTTTTGATGCTCCATGCTTGTTTTCTACCCAATACCTTTTATTTTCCACATGTTTTCTCTCGTTTCTTGGATGTTTTCACAGACTAATCTATTAACAACATGCCCCAGGCCAGTTGTTGTTTTCTGATGTTTTTCTATTTCAGAAAATTTCTTAAGGAAATATTCTCGGAAAGGGTTGAAAATTGACAGAAATCTATTTTTACGCGGAACGAAGAAGAAGTCCAAAGGGGAGCCAGGGGCCACCAAGGAGCTGCCAGGAGCGCCCCCCCTAGGACGCACCTGGTGGGCCCATGGGTGCCCCAAGCACCACCTCACGTCGCCCCTTCGCTTATAAATTTCCTTTAACCCTAAACCCATCGGGGAAAGATTAATTTTCCATGAAACATACAAAGAGGCACCGTCACCTCGAAAGACCAATCTAGGGCTTCTGGAGTCCTGCTCAGGCACCCTGCCAGAGAGGGGGATCGTCACCAGAGGCCTCTACATCGCCACGATCGCCTCCACACAGATGTGTGAGTAGTTCATCTCGGGACTACGGTTCCATAGCAGTAGCTAAATGGTTGTTCTCTCCCCTATGACTCCATATTTAGAGTCTCGTGAGCTGCCTCACATGATTGAGACCACCGTTATGTAAGTGTGCATGTTGTGTTTGCTGGGATCCGATGAACCATAAGATTATGATTATTTTGTTCATGTCAATCTGAGATGCTTCACTTATATTTGTAGAGAGTTTTAATCTTGTTCTACAATGCTTTCTGGTTTTTATGATTACCTTGGCCTCATAGTTGTTTTCACCTCCAAGAGAGGGTTTATATGCTTGATGACAAAAACGTGCGGGGGGGGGGGGGGGGGGGGAGGATGTGTTGTTGCCACTACGGAGAAAACAGCGGTGCTCTTGTCTACGGATGGGAACCACTGTTTACATTACGTATTGATCTTAATGCATTTGTCTATTGCACACATAGCAATCACTTCGTTGTTGCAACTTAATACCAAGGGCTTTGCTGGATAGCTTTCTTGAGGTGGATATTTATATATGGATGCATGCTGGATAGGGGTCCATATGCCTTGACATAATGGCTACAATTTTTGAACCCGTGAACTTTATCTCGTCATAATAGTATTGGTATACGTTCATGATTTGTCAATTGCTCAGCTGTAATTTGTTCACCCAACATGTTTGTTCTCTTTGGAGACACGCCACTAGTGAACCTATGGCCCCCGGTCCTATTTTCCTCATATTGCAAACCTTCTTTTAAGCACTTTCATCATTGTTTTCTTGATGTCCTGTTTTTTACTTTAATTATTTTCCAAGATTCTATATGTTTTGTTCTCCTGTTTTCAGCAAGACCGGAAGATTGACAACCTTCCGGAAAGTTGGCGCAAGAGAGAGTTTGTGTTTGTGTGCAGGTTACATGCTCCCATCAACTACACGTTAGTACTTTCTGGTTCTGTTGATAAAGCAACATTCTTTAAGACTAGGAAGTCCTACTGGTTCGATAACTCTGGTTCGTTACTAGGGGGAAACTTACTCTAGACTGCATCATACCTTCCGCTTGGGGTCTCCCAACGAGATTGTGATCACGTCCTCATTAGTGTGTTGTTGCATGCGCGCATGTATGGCGCTCGAGGTGATCCCCACTTGCGGCTCTAGTCGGCCTCGGCTATTCTCGAGTTTGTCTTTGAGCTCCCATTTCGTTATGCTGATTTGGGTAATCTTAATCCCTGCTTGAGGGTACCGAATGCATATAGCATCCCGAATGCACTAGCGTGGGGATCGGCTGGCTCTTCAGGGGGGAATAATATTGCTCCTAATGCTGCAAATAAGGCCTACACCTCCCACTATAGTAAGAGAGATCCGGTTTCACATTATTTATCTTGTGTTTGCCGCTTCAAAAAAAATCTTTATAGCTCAGTTGGCTTGCGAAGGATTGGATTGATAACTGGTTGCAACAATTCTAAAATATCTCTCTTACGGCGGTAGGTTGACCAGTTTCAACGACGTTACTGAGTAATCAAGTTCACGTGGTCTCACCCAATGGCTCTGCTATGTTATCGAAAGGGGTCAACGCCCCGGTTCCTGCATGATGTACTTTTGGTCGCAAGCGTTACAGTTATATGGTACAGACTACGGCCAATCACTTCATGCTCTCGTGTATAGTACACCTACGAGCAAGTATATTTATAACACAACGACTTGTAGTTGTACGTCCAACGGCAACTCCATTCAAATTGATATGTCAGCAAAAAAAAATTCTTATCTGACCTCCTTATGTATAATTATTATCTTGTACATATTTCTGGTCACATTATACAGGGGTAAAATGGTATTTTCATGTGTACAAAATGCACTAGTGTCATATAGGGAAACAAATTAAGGCTATAGGTCAAATAGGGAAGAAAAATTTCTCAAGTGTCAAATAATGAACATGATTTTAAGGGAGTGTCAAATAAGGAATTCTCTCGGAATTCCTTCAATTTTTCAACTTGAACTTGATGGTATAAAACACTTTTGACTCCAAGTCATTTCAGCATTCTATTATCTTTACATTTTGTATGCACATCTTTTATTCAAGTTGTCTTGAAAAACCTTTATGTGCATTCTTGGTTAAGTTTTTTTCTTGACAAGCAGCCATGCCTGATCCGTAATGGCTGTCGATATTAGTCTAAAAGAATTTTCAAATATAATTTCTTATGTCTACACAACTCTGGTGACTATTTTTGGTATAATTTCTTATGTCTACACAACACTTTTCGATACTATCCTCCCACTGAATTCAATAAGGTATGATTTCCTTAAGAATCACATATCTCTTAGTAACAAAACATTGTTACTTATGTGGTGGTTTTATAAGAGGACTTCCAACGTGAAATTGGAACTACCAACAAAGTATTACTTTGTTTTTCTATATCTTAGGATCAAGTTTCAATATTTTAGAAAAATTTAGATTCCAAGACCAATGTGTCTCTTTATAGTTTATATTTCAAAAAAATGACACAAAGTAAAGACAATAAATTTGTGTTAAAATTATAATTTAATATACTATACACTATAATGGGTAATATCAAGTACTTTTGCAAAAGAATCCTTCTTAAGTGCTGACTTTGTCACACTTAGTCAGATCATGGCTTGAAAACTTTCAAGACATCACTAAGAGATAATTTCTAAAATTTATTGTGAAGTTTGGTTATTGACAAGAGTATCATCAATAAACTAAGAACTCTTCTTTTTTTTTACTTCACGATGTGTCTGAATACTTAATGAATTCAAACTTCAAAGAAGTTGGTAATTCATCAAGTCTTTCACTCGTTTGACATAACGATATTTCAGACTTCCTTCCATCATGCATATGATGTGTCTGAGATGATAGTGCCACTCGATGGTGGCGTCAACACAATCACAAAATATTTTAGAAAAAAATTGATATTTCACCGATTCAAAAGATTTGTAACTTCATGATAAACGAAGAGAGTGATCCATAATATTCTCATAAGATAATCAGAACAACTTGTCCTATGAATCCATAAGAGTATTATGTCGCCGAACATGCAACTTATTATAATAACTTGAGGCAAAGCTCACAAATCTTTCAAACTAGAAGAATAAAAGTGGATATGTCATCATCCTTGGATGAATCTTCATGCGTCAAGATTGACGCACATCAACACCTTTTATTCTTCCGTTTACTTACTTTTCGCAGCTCATATATCGAATGCATTAAATATTTTAGGAATGGATACTCCAGAGATACTAGTAAGAATGACAAATATCATTTAGGTATAACTATTATGGCTTTATCACTTTTACTAAATTTCTTCTTTTGCTCAAGGAACCTCTTACAGTACCTATTCCAATGTCTTTTCTTTTTACAAAAAAGCACTCGGACTTGCTCTGAGCTGTATTCTTGGACTTATCATGTGCCTTAGCACCTTTGCCTTTTTTGTTCCTTTTCTTTTTAATGGTGTAGTCTGGGAAACCATCAATACTTGATTTTTTTCCTACTTGCACCAAACTCAACAGTTTTCAGCATAGAGAGGAGCTCATTTGGTGCCTTCTCCATCCCATTGTAATTCATGATAAAACCGTTGTAATACGGGGGGAGTGACGTTGACACCAAATCTGTACTTATCTTAGATGGGATTGGAAACCCCAGAGTCTGAAGCTTTGTACCGTAACCAAACATCTAGATTACATGCTTGCTCACTCACTAGTAGGGAATTGCCATTCTATGGAATGGATTCTGTGGCGCACCTCTATCTGGTGCGCCACAGAAATATTATTTTGTGGCGCACGGCCCACGGTGCGCCACAGAAATACCAATTTTTGTGGTGCATGTGGTAGACGTGCGCCACAGAAAGCGTGCGGGGCCCACACCAATCATTGGGCTGGGTGTCAGAGGCCATATTTCTATGGCGCACCCTGGGGCGTGCGCCACAGAAAGGGACACTTCTGTGGCGCACTGCAATGGTGCGCCACAGAAACACCATGTTCTGTGGCGCATCCTTCCCAATGCGCCACAGAATATGTTGTTTCTGTGGCGCACGCGCGCAGTGCGCCACAGAATAGCATACTGGTGCGCCACAGAAATATGCGCACTGTGCACATAAAGGTGGCAGCCCCCTCTCTTCCCCCCCCACTCACTTCATTGCAAGTGGATTGCTCACTCGCCCCCCCCTTCTCTCCACTCTATTTTTACACATTTAGTTCTCCTTTTTAGGTAGGTGAACCTATTTATTCGATGTATAATTGTTGGTGAAGTTTGTTGTTGTTGGGGGGGCCTAATTACCTTGCATCTATACTCCGGTCCCTCCCTCTCCCTCTCTCTTTTCGCGTGTCGGTATCGAATCTACTCGGTGAGTATAGTTGGAGGTGCATATGTCTTGTGTGGCCATCGATCGATGTGTATGGGTGTTTGTCATGCATGTGCAGGTGGACCGATCGATTGTCGCGCGTGCGGGCGCGGTGGTGCATGGATGTTTGCCGAAATGTTGATTCACTTCCATTTCGGCAAACTTTTGCACCCCATATGTCCTACTTATAGGAGAGGTCATGCCGAATTTTTCCGGCGACTATGCATGCACGTTGTGGTTCTAATTTTCTGCTCTCTATGTGTCTGTGCAGGCAACCATGGTACTAGAAATGAGCTCTGCTCGAATCGCTAGATACAAAAAAGACGCGAAGGCGGACATGATTCGGTGCAACAGGCGGCAGATAAGATGCCCGTGTCGATCATGCAAACTCGTGCGCTGGATTGACCCTGATTCCGGACAATTGGAGGAGCACCTTCTCAGACGCGGTTTCTTTGACGACCGCAACCACGTGGCACCGCCGCCGGCAGCAAAAGTTGTGCACGAAGAGGAGGGCGAGCGAGGATATGACGGCGAACAAGATCATCATGAAGAAGGATATGTCGGCGGAGAAGATCGACATGACGATGAAGGCGAGAACACGGAGACCCCGCTAATTTCGGCCTTGCGGGACTCTCATGTTCAGGATCTGCTGCTTAAGGAGACGAGCAACGACATAGCTGCAGCTAGGGAGAAAGCCAAACTGGCGCAAATGGAGATAGACGGGGTGACTCCGTTGTTTCCTGGGTGCCGCCCCGAGGATACGCGGTTGCATGTAACGCTTGCTGCTCTGAAGATGAAGACGCAAAACAAATGGACCGACTCGAGCTTCAACAAGAACTTGAAATTCTGGCACGATCGCCTTCCCGAGGGGAACACATTGCCAAGCAGTATCAACGAGGCTAAGAAAGTCGTGTGCCCTCTTGACCTACCTCACGAAAAATTTCACGCCTGCATCAATGATTGTGTAATTTATCGGGGGGAGTACAAGGACACAATCACATGTCCGAAGTGCGGCCACGGACGATACAAGTGTGGAACCAACAACAAGAAAATTCCTCGAAAAGTGGTATGGTACTTTCCTATCACTCCCCGTCTTCAACGGTACTACGTCGACCCTAAGGAAGCAAAGCTCATGCAATGGCACGCAAAAAGGGAGAAGCCGGAAGAAGATCCGGAGAAGGGCTATATCATGACACATCCTGCAGACGCTGCCCAGTGGGAAGCATTGGACATAGCTTTCCCGAGTTTTGGGGGCGACGCGAGGAACGTCAGGCTGGGTATGAGCACCGATGGACTCAATCCGTTCGGCAACCAGAGTAGCACACATAGCAGCTGGCCCGTGTTTGTATGGCCTTACAACCTACCCCCGTGGCTGTGCACCAAGCAAAAGTACATACACTTGAGTATTCTCATCCAGGGGCCAAAACAACCAGGTGTCGACATGCATTTGTATCTCGGGCTGCTGAAAGACGAGTTAGACACGTTGTGGAAGACGCCACCCCGTACGTGGGACGCGTACACTAGAGATTATTTCCATATGAGAGCCGCGTTGCTGACGACGGTCACAGACTATCCTGGTTACGCGTATGTATCTGCCCAGGTCGGCCACGGATTCTGCGGCTGCGTGAAGTGCATGGACGGGACCCCGCATCTCCAGCTACCAAGGGATCCTGGGTCTTCGAAAACCGTGTACCCAGGGGCTCGAAGGTGGCTTCGCCTGGATCACCCATGGAGAAAACGCGGTGAGTTGTTCAATGGTAAAGACGAGCCCGATGGAGCCCCGCGCACGAGGAGCGGCGAAGAAATCGACGAGCTTCTGAAAAATTGGGACGAGTGCCCTTCGCCGGGAAAGAAACGACCCAAGCCAGAGCCGCTGCTGGGTGTATGGAAAGCGAGGTCTGTTTTCCACGACTTGGAGTACTGGCCGGTCCTCCACGCGCCTCATAGCCTTGATGTGATGCACATTACGAAGAACGTTACGGAGAGTCTGCTTGGCACTATTTGCAATTCGGAGAAGTCCAAGGATGGGCCGAAAGCAAGATACGATCTAAAACATTTTGGCATTAGGAAAAATCTACAGGTCCCCGCCGATAGTGATGATGATGATGACGATGAGGATAAGACGGAAGGGACTCAACGTCCTCCCCGCAAAAAGGCTAAGAAGAACACCGTGGTGCTTCCCGCTGCCTGCTTCACATTGAGTCCGCCGGAGCTTGAGCAGTTTTTCAGGTGCCTCGTAGAAGTCAGAGTTCCTCACGGATACTCAGGGAGTATAAGAAGATATCTGGACTTAGCGAAGAAGAGGTTCACCGGGATGAAGTCTCACGATTGTCATGTGCTCATGACGCAGATACTTCCTGTTGCGATCCGAGGGATAATGGACGAGCATGTCCGTGATACGTTGTTTGGCCTTTGCAACTTTTTCGACGTTATCACCCGGAAATCGATCGGCGTGAGGCAGCTCAAGATGCTACAGGATGAGATCGTGGTGATACTATGCGAGCTCGAGATTTACTTCCCGCCGGCATTCTGTGATATATGTGTACATCTCCTTCTCCATGTCGTTGATGACATCAGGCATCTCGGCCCGACTTTTCTGCACTACATGATGCCGATGGAAAGACAGAATGGTGTCCTGAAAGGATACGTTCGCAATAGGGCCCGTCCAGACGCAAGCATGGCCAAAGGATTTCTAACCAACGATTGCATCTCTTTCTGCGACAATTACCTAAGCACCAAAGACGATCAGGATGTCGGTTTGTCCACCAGGACGCACCGTGGCAGACTCAACGGAGTCGGTCACCGCGAGGGCTGCCGCGACGTCCATGTCGGCATTCAAAAACGACGCGACGACTTTGATAGGGCTCACCGGGTCGCGCTACAACACTTAAAGTTGATCGAGCCTTTCGTGGAAGAGCACAAAAGCTTAATCAATCAGAATTATATTGAAATGGGCGGGCCGAGGAAGATGGGAGACGTAACCAAAGAGCACAACTCCGGCTTCACGCGTTGGTTCAAGCAAAGTCAACTGATTGAAGCACGGAGAAAAATGCCTTCTACGGAAGATGAAAAACTCATATACATCTTATCACAGGGCCTCGGGCAGAACGTAAGGACCTATCAGGGGTACGACATCTCCGGTTACAGATTCTCCACCGAGGACAAGGACATGAGTAGCGAAAATCAAAACTCAGGAGTAACTATGCTATCATATGGCGATGCCGAGACTAATGTGGAAGAAAGATACTTTGGAAAGATCGAGGAGATATGGGAGCTCAACTACTGCGGAGAGACGGTGGTGCCAATGTTCCGTGTGAGATGGGCCAAGAATGTCAAGAAAGAAGGACGGTATTTCACCACAATGGTTATACCCGATGCTAAATCGAAGAACGCATCCGCGAAAAATGAGCCATGGGTACTCGCTAGCCAAGTTGACCAATGCTTCTTCATCACCGACCCGTCAAGGCCTAGCCGTGTTGTCGTGAGGAGGGGCAAGAGGAGCATCATCGGAATGGAAGGAGACGCCAACGAGGAAGACTTCGACAAGAACGGTGATCTGAAGATCGAGGAGGAGTTCGACAAGCACTTCGACATGCCTACTACTGGTAAAGTAAGAAGGAAGACATCCCTACCTACACACGGTTGTCCGTTCACGCGAAGAAATCTCAAGGTGGCCGGTATAAAGTATCCAGTCGCCAACAAAAAGGGAAAAAGACGCTAATTAAGCTAGATCGGAACAGATCGAGACAAATTAAGAAGATTTTTGTGTGTATATACATGCATGTGTATGTGTGTATGTGAGACAAGTACTTCTTTCTATATATATGTGCATGTGTATGTGAGACAAACTAAGCACTTCTTTCTTTAATTAATTGTATTTTAATGTTTTCTTTCTTTAATTATAATTAAATAAAATATTAAAAAAATGTGGGGGAACCCAGGATTCGACCCATGCCCACTAGGCTTATTTACTTCACAGCTAAACCAATTGGGCTAGTAACAGATATCTGTCACAGTACAACGTTTCTTTTTTTAATTTATGTATCCACGTAATTCTGTGGCGCACCTGTAAAGCATGCGCCATAGAAATTTCTACCGCCCAATGACATGTGGCCCCGCAAACGTGCCCACAGAACAGGCCCAAGCAATTCTGTGGCGCACGGGCTCGTGGTGCGCCACAGAATATGCCTCCCAGCCAATGACATGTGGGCCCGCCTGGTATTCTTCCACACTTCGCAGTTTTCAGCACTCGATCCCCTCTCTCTCGCGACGACGACGACGAACCGCCGGAATCCCCTCTCTCTCTCCCCCGCGCTTGCCGCCGTGGAGGATCTGGGTGGAGGCTACCTCGCGCTCGCCGCCGTTCACGACTAGCGCCGCCTAGCCCCCGTGCACGTGCCACGGCCGTCCTCGATCTCGAGTCCGTCCACGCCCCGGCCGTCCTCGATCTCGAGTCCGTCCACGCCTCGGCAGTCGTCTCGAGCTCCACAGGCTAGTCCTCTCTCTCTCTCTCTCTCTCTCTCTCTCCTGGATCTCGAGCTCCACAGGCCAGGCCAGTCCCCTCTTAGTTAGTTTCTTGGATGCAGCGGCAGCATCGGAAGTATCACTGCCGGACTGTATCTGGTATTTATGAAAATTGAAATTTTAGCTTATGCGTGGGGCTGTTGCATGGAAAATCATAGAGAACACATATGCTCTTACCTTGTCAAGCTTCTGTCTGACTAGATTTACGGTTGCATTCATTGACTCGGATGGAAAATAGTCCTATAATAAGAAAGCATAGTTTTCATATATTGATACAAGAGCATACAGTTAACTGAAACAAAAAGGGAAAAACGGGTTTCAGCCTTTTAGGGAAACTCCTAAAGAATTAAGTCAACATCTGCACTGTAGATAACAAGTTACACATTTTGCCCTTGATGGGTACTCTGCATAAGCTAGTTCAACAATGTTGGCTTTTTGGTACTAATGCATCTTAATTGATCCAAGTTTCTTCCTAGATCTAATGCGAAGTAAGTTTCCTTAAGCATGATCTAGTCTGCTTATTAAATGCTCCAGTTTTCCTTAGTGGACAACTTCGTATTTTCAGCCTAAACATTGTTTTACTATTTCATACCTTATTAGAGGACACATGACTGAAACGGGCGTCTTCAATATTAGAAGTGTGAATTGTCTTCGTGTATTCCCTGAAGATGATAAAATGATACTTTAGAGGAGAAGCTACCATCATGATTGATGAGCAAGTGCTAGAGTATGAATCAAGCAAGTGCTAGATGATAAAATGATACTTTAGAGGAAAATTTTGTGCAGGTTTTTGTGCTGGAACACTTTCAAGCTGAGAATTTTGTGCTGGAACACTTTCAAGCTGAGAATTTTGTGCAGGTTTTTCTTTTTGAGATGCCAAAGTTTCGCGAGGAAGTTGATTAATTTCCTTCCGAGCGAATTTCTGGCACTCTTAGACATAGGAAAATTAGCAAAGGTCATGCCCAAATTTTCTTTGAATTTTATACTTAGTAGTTTCATAGGAAAATGATTTTGTGTGTACTGAATTTGTGTTTCAATAATAGTATCATAGGAAAATTAGCTAACAGAGTGTGATAAGCCGTAGTTTACTCTCTCGAACTATTATCAGCATCACGGCGGTCCTTTCTATCATCACGAGTATATGATCCTCTCTTATCCTTCTCATGTTCTTTTGACTGTCTCCTGTAAGCATAGGCTTCCCTTCAGATACATTGGTAAATCCTTCCCAAAATCTTTTTGCACTTGTGACAGTTTGCTACTGCAACGTCATTTTTAGGCTGGCTATATAGTATCTAGGAGTAAGTAATGCATATGCAGTGCACACACATTGACACATATGCATGTGTGTAGTTTACGTGTATAGACGACAAGAGGCAGTGGTGTTCATGAGCTCAAAGCCAGTCCTGTCTTTGATTTCCTAAGTCTCTTTTTTAACTTAATCATAATTAAATCATATAGCACCCGTTTGCAGAGCTAGCTAAGTAATTGGTGGCAGCCTTTTTCCGTTTGCAGAGCTAGCTAGGCATGAGAGAGAGCAGAACCCCTTTTCTCTGGTATTACTACAGGCCCTATAGATGTTACTATCTTTCAGAACCCACATAATCAAGAGCATTAATTAGATAGGCACATAGCAAAGTGAGTGATAATAGCCAGGAGCTAGCTGTTGTATGGCCACAGGTAGATGTGTGCATCACTGCACTGCACAGCACACTAGAGTGAAGTGTGAGGACCATGGATGTAGTGTGACAAGTATATGTACAAGCAGTGTGTATGTACACCATGATAGTAGAGTAGAGAGTACCCCTAGATACAACGGGAGCAGAAGAGGAATCTCCTTAACTAAATCTATTCCAGTTGGTTCATTATGCTTTCCCTGGAATGCAATAATACCTTGCTTCCCCTGATTCCAGCGGAACTAAGTACTGTAATTCTAATCAGCACACTATGTAGATGTGAACCATCCATAATTATGTATGATCTATATAATTAATATAATGCTTGTTTATCACTCAATCTGGCTTAACTATATTTTCAACTAAGTATCATGAATTCCTTCCTGTCCTTAAATTCAGCATTTCCTGCCTCTATCAGCTAACACTGCTGACAGGTAGACATAGCATCTCTACTTCCATGCTGCTATAGAGGTTTAACACTGCTGACAGGTTGACATAGCATCTCTACTTCCATGCTGCTATAGAGGTTGCAGGCATTGTACATGATGCACTCACAGTACCGAATCCAGTGCTTACACGGTTTGCATCAGGATTTGTTAATCAAGTCTGAAGCACACACCCACACACACTAACATCATAATTCTACAGGCTTAAACCCATCAGGCACCGTTCATGAACGCCGGCATCATTTCCCATGCCTTCAACTCTAAAACCCTTATGCCCACCTCGCCGTTGTTGAACACGTGAAGGTGGGCGTTCTTGCCGGTGGCGAGCGACGGGTAGACCCGGCAAAGAATGCACGTCTTCCCTCCGGCCCCAAAGCTCTCGATGACAGAATGGTCGATCTACAAGAGAATTTCATCATGAATCTACATTTTTTTTACTGTATTAGACGAGTAGAATTTCATCATGCAGTAAAAACAAGCAGGAATAATTTGAAATCCAAGCACGTCTATATTGAATAATTTGAAATCCAACTCAAAAACTCAAATTTGAATGTTATTACAGAAACATGTCTGGCTCTTCCAAGAACGTGTCCGTGCCCGAAGCCGGTGCCGAGGAAGAGGGCTGGGATGCCCACGCTGCAACCAGAATTGAGGAAGAGGTCCGGGAGGACCCTGATTGGGGGTACTTGGAGGAAGAGGACCAGGATAAGAGCACCGATGGTGGTGGCAATGACCGCACGGAGGCTGGTGGTAGCGGCGACGCCGCCCCGACGACCGATAAGAAGAATAAGAAGCCCCGGGCCCCAAGGAAGGATCGTAGGCCGCAAGTGGTCGCGAACGTCACCGATACAATCACCGAGGTCTCGCCGAGTGGCCTACCATTGGCGCCTCGATCTGTTACCTCAGGGTACGGCATGCAGCTAGGGTGCATCGTGCGGGAAAGCATGTCGATCAACACGACTGACCTTAGACACGACGACAACAAGGCTTTGGTCGAAATCCTTCTGAAGAAGCTTCACCAGCGATACACGTTCCCGGAGCCGTTCAACAAAATGGTGGACTCTTTAGCCATCACGAAGATGAGCACCGCGTTGAGCAGCTGGAAATCCCGGGTGAAGAAGAAGATTGAAAAAGGTAAAAGCTGGGAGGAGATCAGTCGAAAAGACCCGACGCTTCAGAAAGAAGATTTCGAGATATTTAAGGAGTACTTGAACACCGAGGAGTGTAAAAAATGGACAAAATGGGGGCAGGATATGCGGGACCAAAACATAGGGCACCAACATCTCGGAAGCGGTGGTTACCAAGGAAAACAACCTATTTGGGAGAAGGAGGACCGCGAGATGGAACGTCTCGGAAAAGATAACCCCTGGCACAAAATCACGGATATACAAGTTAGGAACTTTGTCCGATCCCGGTACTTCTTAGACTGGAAGACGGGGGAATTCGTGACGAAAGACGAGGACGTGAAGGAATTTGAGAAACATTTGGTAAGGATACATATATCTCAAGTACATGTATATTGCATTGATCTAATAATTAGATAATGGGCTCACCTTAATTTCCTTTTGTCCGAAGGAGAGGGAGTTGCGGAAATCTGACTCGTCCGAAGGGTCGACGAGTCGGTGGGACACGCCTTTCAACAGAGCGACGAACGCATACAAGCAAAGGCCGTTGGATGCCCCGCCGACGTCAGCTGGCCGCATCTCCGGCTTTGGGCTAAACATGAAGGTAGCCGAGTACTACTCATCAGATGCCAAGTCAAAAAAGAAGAGGAAGACGACGTCGACTAAGGATGATGAGGAGGTCGCGGAGCTGAAGAAGAAGATGGCGGCTCTAGAGAAGAAACTGGAGAGCAGAGAGGTGGACCCCGACAGGCTCAACCGATTAGTGGATGAGAGGCTCAAGGAAGTCATCCCCGCTGGGCTGATGGAGGGGCTAGCTTCCTGGAATGCGGGGGGTCAAATTGGACCGATCCATCTGCCCAGCTTCATCGGCAGCAACTCAAGCATGAACCAGCAAGTGCCGCCGCAACAGCTGACCCCCCAGACGCCGGCGCCACTCCTTCTGGTCACATCGCCGCCCCCTTCGGCAGCAATGCCGAAGAATGATGGGCAGGGCACCGTCGCCCTTGTCTCGACACCCGCCGAGCTAGACGCCATCACCAAGGTAACTAATTAGTTAATCGTGATCTAACTACGCATTCTCAAGATGACTGTCATCTCATGATGCCTGGTATGTTGCACAACAGGACGAACCTTGCGTACTCCTGCATCGTGTGGTGCCGGGCGGAGAGTTGGTGGATGTTGCTACCGGCACTATTATACAACCCATGCAACGCACTATGCACCACTCTCGAATGGACCAGAACGTGATGAAGGTGAAGTTGGCCAATGTAGTGCCGGAGTATCGTGACGTCCTCCCCCCTTTCAACCTCCAGGCTGCGACGAGGACAACTTGGTACTTGGAGAGTGCACGACTTGGGTGATGCAATGGCCGAAGAGCCAGATTCGTCTTGGGGGGGGGGTCTTGTGATCAAGCGCAACACCGGCGCCACATCCCCTATGGCCCCGCAGAATAAGATCGTCCGGCCCACGAAGCAAAGAGCCCTCCAGACTGCACCCAAGGCCGCCGCCCCTCAGAAGGAAACAGTACTCGTCGCCACCACCACCACCCAGAAGGAACCGGCGGTTGTTGCCACCACCACCCAGAAGGAACCGGTGGTTGTTGCCACCACAACAAGGCACAAAGTGTTGTTGGGAAATATGCCGCAACGACCGCCCAAAAGATCAGCCTCAACCGCCGGCATCACAGCCGCCGGCACCACCAAAGGACGTGGACAACCAGTTTGCTGGAGCCGCCGGTGTCGAAGACTATCATTACGATGACAATGTCGACATCAATGCCTACCTCAACACGGGCTACAGCCAAGATAGGTACATGCCTGATATGAATCGTGACGACGAAGCCTTCCGCAGTCACGACGATCAACCTAGACGTACTGAAGTCACGCAGCGTCTGACCTACCCGGAGGGTACAGTATTCAGCCCTGGCACACTGCATAAGACAATCGAAGGGTCGTCCCGAGCACCCGCACCCCCAGCTCCCTCACCCCCAGCTCCCGCAGCAGATCAAGCCACCGCCAGCAAGAAGATTAGGAAGAGACCTGCTAAAAAGGTCCAGCATACTAAGATCTTGGCCGACGCCGTGATACGACCCCCTAAGGATGGCTTGACCCGCTTGCATGAAGCTGGGAAACCGATACTGGGTCCGGACGAGATACATGGGGCAACTGGACCAATGCTCACATTGCAGAACATTATCGTGATGCTAGAGGGTCTCCTTCTTCAAGACAAGTGTCCAAATTACCCTGTGTTCACGGTCAAGGTGCCAGAGGGCCCGGACTTCGTCAACGAAGACCCCGCGGGACTGTTCTTCATAGCGTATGAGGATATCTTCAGTCTGTTTCACTCGAGACGGCTGGACTATAACTTGGTCCGCCTATACGCGCTAAATGCTCAGCTGCAGATCCAGCGAGAGTTACCCCCTCACGTTATGGTAGCGGATCCCTACTACATGCGTGATAGCCAGCTGGAGGAAGGATCAAGTACACGGACCAAGGCAGTGAAGTACCTCGAGAGCTTCATGTTGAGAAACGGTCAGAACAAGACGGACATTCTTTTGCCTGTCTTCCCCTAGTAAGTCTCGCGATCGTCTTAGCTAATGTTTTTTTTCTAGGTTTCATCCATTGCTTATCCTCGATTCAATTGCATGTGTTGAGCAGGGACACATACTGCACACTCATCGTGCTTTGCCCACAATATTCACTTGCCCAATACTTCGACACGTCGAATGTGACGAAGAGGAAAGACTACACCAGAATAGGGGGTGTTCTTGATGAGGCTATCAATGGCTACGCCCAAAATGGAGGCACATTCGAAAAGAAACAAGAATGTATCAGGCCGGCTACTGGCAAATACGGGTTCAGGCACGTGACCGATTTCCCCTGCATCAAGCAGCCGGCTTGGAGCACGAAAGAGGCCTTCTATGCCCTCCATCACCTCAAAGGGATTGTCCGCGATGCAAACAATTTGAATCATCCTTCTAGACTCCGAGACTGGTCCAACAAAATGGCGGGGGAAATCTCACAGGAAGATCTTATACAAGATTTTCATCGCATCAAAGTCAAGTTGTCGGAGATAATCATTGAAGATGTCAACAAAAAGGGAGGGCCCTTGCACCAACCCATAGGGTTATGCCAGAGGGATATCCAGGAACGCCTAGAGCGGCAGGCTGATCGTAGGTCGTGGATGACGAAGGCGCTATATAAGCCGTTTCCGGCGCCGCTCCAGTTGAGGTATCGTTGATCGAGGTGTGCGTAGCTAGCTACTATTAGTTTGTTTAACAAAATTTGCTTAACTTATATAAGCCTAGCTACTATATTAGTTTAGCTCTAAACTTAGGCATAGCTAGCTACTATTAGTTTGCTCTAAACTTAGGCCTAGCTAGCTACTATTAGTTAGCTCTAAACTCCTAGCTAGCTACTATTAGTTTGCTCTAAATTAACTTAGGCCTAGCTAGCTTTATGTTTGTATATCTTTGATGTTTATTTTTTGTTTCCTTAGTTGTTTTTTGTGAACATATATGACTTAGTTGTTTTTTGCATTATACTTACTAATATGCTTTGTGTCTATCTATATAGATGACGTACTACGTGGTGTTCGAGGGTCGGGTTCCAGGAGTCTATGACGAGTGGAAGGACTGCAAAGCACAGGTCGACAAGTTCAGCGGCAACTGCTATAAAGGATACAATACTAGACACGAGGCGGTTGCGAAGTGGAGGGACCACCAGTCGAAACAGATGAACAAGATGAACAAGATGAACAAGATGGAGGCCTCCTACAAGCTACCGTTCTTGCTCACCATCGTCGCCGTGCTTGTAGTCTATTTCATCTTAGCTTAGGCATTTGTAACTTGACAACTCGAGTAACTATGTGGTGTCAATTATTGTTCGATGATGTGTTTGACAACTCGAGTAACTATGTGATCACTTTGAGACAAATTCGATACTTTGCACTATGTATCACTATTGTGATTAAGTAACTTTGTAAAATATCAGTAATATGTTATATGTTGTCAAATATCACTGCTGTGAATAATTCCTGTATAATTCAAACTGTATACAGCAGAAACAATTTAAATTTCGAAATATTACAGATGTTTCTGTGGCGCACCATTGGAGAATTCTGTGGCGCACCTAATTCTGTGGCGCACCATTAAGGGATGCGCCACAGAATCGACCATTTCTGTGGCGCACGGGCTCGGTGCGCCACAGAATCTACCATTTCTGTGGCGCACGGGCTAGGTGCGCCACAGAAATTATTTTTGTGGCGTGTGTTCTGTGGCGCACCCCTGTGGCCCCAGGGTGCGCCACAGAATAGGATTTTGGTGCGCCACAGAAGAGGGTTTCCCTACTAGTGACTCAGCTTCCTTTTTCCATGTGACATGACCATAGTGCCTTCGTTATCTCATAACGCCCAGTTCTACATTAGGTATGGTACATGGCTCTGAGTGCAATGATCATATTGTACTCGGACGTATGGTCAAATCGTTTCTGTAACTCATGATCCATACATGCCAACATGAGACATTGAACAAACTATTGCATCATCACTCTTCAAGGTGTGATCATCCTTTTTCAGCATCAAAAGCGTTGTCATCGGTATCCTCCGGAGGAGGAGCATCGAGAACATACTCTTTCTTGATACCCCTGAGAACCATTCCAAGATGCTAGCCGGGGATCAATAAGATCTCTTCTGCATGCCATATTTGGTGGGTGATTTTCCAACACCTGAGCGAGCGTATAGATTTTGTGACGTCCCAGGACAATATTGTATAAAGCTAGGTACTGTTATCGGAGTGTGGCATTACCTAGCCATGTATGCTCCCAGAACCATATTTTTGACCCATCCTTTATGGAAAAAGATCTGTATGGCAAGGGAAATCTTCATCGCCATAAGGCCAGCTCAAAAGTGTGAATCGCCTGGTTTCGAAGAAACTTGTGATACCGTGATTGAGTGAATCTACTTTCTCCTTAGAAGAGTTTGCCAAATCACATCTTCAGTAAAAAAAGCTTAAACAACCATTTATCGAGCAGAGCTCTGTTCTCGACCTCTAGGTCATGAATACCAAATCCTCCTTGATCTTTAGGGCGGCACAATACATTCCATTTAGCCAGTCGAAATTTCTGTTTCTCACTATCCCCTTGCCAAAAGAATTTTGATCGAAAATAGTCTAATCGATGTAAGACTCCTTTGGGTAATCGAAAGAAGAAAATCATATACAATATCATGTTACTTAGGACGAAATTTATGAGAATCAATTTACCACCTAAGATAGTAATTTTCCTTTCCAACTACTCAAAAAAATTATATCCTTTCCTCAACATGTTTCCATTGAGCAATTGTGATCCTCCTGAAGTGAATCGAATGACTAGGTAACTAATTGGAAACTGTCATTGCCCATATCCGAATAGCTCGGCATAGTGAACAGCGTCGGCCTGGGCCTCGCCGAAACAAAACAATTCACTTTTATGGAAGTTAATCTTTAGACATGAAAGTTGCCCCAACGCTAATGCAATTAATTTCAGGTTTCGTGATTTTTCCATGTCATTTTCCATAAAAAGGATCACATCATCAGCATATTCAAGAATAGATGATCCTCCATCCACTAGATGCGGGAGTACATCTTCAAGTTTACCATCTAACTTTGCGCGCAGTGTCATTATGGCTAACATATTAGAAACTATATTAAATAGTATTGGTGATAATGGATCGTCTTGTCGTAATCCTTTTTTCCATTTCAAAGTATCTGCCAACATCATCATTGACTTTGATGGCTACACAACCTCCGGGAAAAATTAGGGATTAGAGTGTGCCACTTTGTAGGCTGGAGGAAAGACCACTTAACTTTATCATAAGCCATTTTGAAGTCGATCTTTATAATTACCCCATTCATTTTTTTTCCTATACAACTCATGAACTGCTTCATGCAAAATCACAACCCATCAAGAATATTGCTACCTTGCATAAAACTATTTGAAAGAAAATAGTGGTCTTAGTGAAAGTTTAGAAGAGAGATATACCTATATTGTTGCATCCTTTCTGTTTCATTAACCTTTGAAAAAAAATTATCTCACCAAATTTTAAGCGAAATAGTTCGAGTTGTCCCACATGATGAGCATGTAATAACTTGAGCAAATATGTTTTGATTACCTCCTAGAACTTCTGGTAAAACTTAACCGGAAAACCATCCGGACCCATGGTTTGTTGTGTTCCATTTGAAATACCGCCTTTTTAACTTCCTTCTCAGAGTAAGGTGCAGTAAGGTGGGTGTTCTCCTCATCGAAAACTTGTGTAATGTCATCTATTCGGGTTTCGTCGAATGAGAATTTACCAGGAAGGCGTATAACACTTAAAATAACACACTGCTTGAGCACAACTGATTCTATGAGTGAATCATTTGAGAATGCGCACACACTCATCGCTCGTCTGCCTCACCACGCGTTAGAGTGGGTGACATGTGGACCAATCCGGCGAGCAACGCATTATGGTGGGTGATATTTGGACCCTGTCGAATATGCATCTCAACAAGTCCCTCGGGTGAACCGATAGGGTTTCGATTAGGAGAACGTGTAGGCGCTGGTGACAATCGTCGGCAAACAGGGGGCACGATTTACCCAGGTTCGGGGCCCTCGTAGAGATAAAAACCCTTACTCCTGCGTCTGTCGATCTGTATTAGCAATAGATCGGTTACAATGGGGGGGGGGGTGCTCGAGTCGAGAATCAGATCTCAATCTCAAGGCTTTGATGGTGTGATCTCTCTTGGTCCCCCTCCCGGTGGTTCTCCTGGCCTTATATAGGTGGCCAGGTCTCAAACCGCACCCGGGGCGATACAAACCCTAACCTTAAGACGGTTACAAGTTTCCTTTCTTGACCATCAAGGCCTTGCGGGTGGGCCTTGATTGGGCCTTCTAGAACTGTCTATGGCATCTCCCTTCGGGCATAGGTCTTGGGCCTTGGACCGGGTAGCCTCACCCGATATGTCCAGGATTCATCCCCTCGTCAGTAGCCCCCGAGCGTTTACTCCATTGAGAATCTGTCGGGTAAACGCTCAAAGTTCGTCTTGGTTTCTTTTGATTGATTGCTTCAACTGTTCGATGTTTAGAGGGTGCATACCCTGTGTGCGATGCGCTTCTTGTACTCGAGCATCGAGCGATGAATGTGCATGTATTTCGGCTGTTTTTGCAGAAGGATATGGCTCAGTTGCTTGGCTCTCCCGAAAGCTCAGGGCCAATTAATTGCATCTAGGGCAAAAACAGTTCTGGCCTACACAAATTCGAGACCTCCGACTCGAATTCGTCTAGGTGATCATTGCGACTGGGTCATGGAGGTCTTACCGAGTCGAACTTAACCTATAGGGGTACCCGGCGCGTCCGCTAGAATTTTTCTTCGTGTTGTTGACACGGAAATTTACCGGAGGACGCAGCTTGAGTGAGATTCCAGGCCCATAAGAGAGATCTTTGGGTCTTACCTTCGTACTCGAAAGAATACGGCATCCGGATGTGCCTAGTCGGCCGAACGATCCAGGGCAAGGATGTGTAAATATATCGTGTGTCAGAGTGGCAGGAACTGCACACACGCGAGTATCATCTTGAGATTTTCCGAGTGAAGAGATTTTCCTTTTTGTTGTGCTTATGCAAACGAAATTTTTGCACTTATAATATTTTGCCCATACGAAAGAGTTTTCGTGTCTGGGAGCCTTGTTGTACCCATACGAAAGAGATTTCGTGTGTGGGTAGTTATGCGAGAGAACTTATGCGAAGGAACTTTCGTGCTTTGATATGCTCGTACGAAAGAAATTTCGTGTCAGGGAGCTTATGCGAAAGAATTTTCGCATCTTTATATGCCCATACAAAAGAAATTTTGTGTCAGGGAGCTTATGCGAAAGAATTTTCGCGTTTTGATATGCCCATACGAAAGAAATTTCGTGTTAGGGACTTTATGCGAAAGATTTTTCGCGTTTGATGCGGTGCGCAATGATGTCATTGTGCACTTGCCCGTTCTGACTCCTCCCGATGGGCCGTGACAGAGCGGAGCAGAGGACGATGGCCCACCTTGTCAGCTTTTTGACTGGAAACGGGAGGTTGTTTCCGGTTTTCCCGCGAGCCACGCGCCGTAAATGTGCATGATCTGCTGTAAAGATCATGGCAGAGATAACTGTTCACCGCCGCCTCGTTTCCACTTCACGCGTGGCGGACGCGATGAGCGCCACGTCACCAGATCTAGGGTTCATATCATCTCGTCCTATGTATAAGTAGTCGTCCTTTAGGCGATGGGTAAGTTCCCCTACCATTTGCTCCCTTTCTTCTTCCTCGCGCACGCCTTCTGTTCTGCAAGCCCCAAAGAGCTCTCATGGCTGGAGGGAAGAAACGCAACGCCGCTGCATCATCGTCAAAGGAGGTCGGAGACGCTTCCGCGCCGCCCGCTGTGAGATCGGGCGATTGGCGCTCTGCCAACACCACCAGGAAGAGCATCAATGAGATGCACGGGAGTGGTTGCTGCCTCCCTGTAGAGGCCCCAAACCGGAAGGTCCAGAACCCCTCATATGCATACATTCACGATCCCAGGCAAATCAGTCGTGAACAACATACGAAAGTGGTACACAGATACATTATCCATTACACGAATAACATCAGTCTTACAAGCCAATGGTCACATGACCAAGTCTTTATTTACTTCCACGCAGGGCAGGCAAAGTCTTACAACAAACTAACACAGCGGAAAACAAACAAACGTAGATAGCCCATGTCATGCCATCACCGACAGGCTGCTGACCGGGAGCCGGGCCTAGTTCGCGTAGTCGTCAGAATAGCAACCCTCCTCGTATTCCTCCTCAGGCGGTATCTCCTCATAGTCTGGCCAAGTAAATAGCCAGGGGCGAAACCATATGAGTACTTTCGAATGTACTCAGCAAGTCATCCTTTATACACTTACAAATGCATCATGTTTATATGGTGGATAGGTAGGCCATAAATAGGGCTCACTACCAATGATGGTCATATAAGATGACACCATAGTTGCAATCATATTAATCTGTATCTTTGTTGAAGAAGATACTTCAGAAGAAAATAATATAGTTTTTCTTTCTCTTGTAGATATCGCATGTACAAGAGGTTTTATAAACTTGTTTTATAAAAGGAAGTTTTTCTTTGCAAAACTTCTTGGGACAACATGTCCAAAAACTTCATCGGTACCTCTCAGGTACAAGCCTTCCGTTTTAAAAACACTTTCGGAAAACTTAGCACAATACTAGCTACATGGCCTTTCAACTGCCCATATCCGAGGGCTCGGCTATTCTGAATAGTTTTACTCTGCAGAGGTGGTACACATTCCACTAGATCCAAAACTCTGCCATGGACCACCCGTGGATCGACACAGCGATATGCAAGCACCAGAGAATTGATCCTAACTGTCCACTCTGACACAAGTTAGTATATGGCTATCCCTTCAATCAGGTTTATTCCCCCTGGCACCATGTCACACATCGCCAAACAGGGGACCCAATTGTCGCTTCTGGGGGGTAACTTAATCCCTCACTTTGTATGTCCCGTTACTCCCTCCTTGCGACACTTCGGTTCAGAGAATCATCCTCTCTATAGCATCTTGGGATAGGTCACATACTAACAATTTCAAGCATCTAGATAGGCCCCGTACCCATATAGGGGTAGAGTGGAAGTACATCTTGGTTGTCCAGGGAAGACTAGGTTATGTGCCTTTTGGAAAACATTTGGAAACATCTCTTCAGCTCCCCCGGTGAACAAGGTTCCGCCTTTCCACAGTGGACTCCTCATAGAACCCTTTTTGTTTGCAAAAGCACATTTTAAAAGTGTCCACTTAGGGACTCAAGATTATTATCTTAGGCGGTATTTATATACCTTATGGTGGCTAATGGCTTGGTACACCAAGTTGACTAATGGCAAGGTGATAATATACTATGTAATAGTAGTAGTAATATTCACTCAATAAAAATAGTTTTTGGTAATCAAGTTTTTTTTGAAAACTTCAGAAGTAGATCATGCATAATGGTAAGTGGAGAAATAACATCAAGCTTTAAGGATGGCTTTCCTTGGAGGTAATGAGGATCTTGCTCTTGCTCACAACACGTATGGTAGTAATACCCTCCTGCTCCATCTATTTCTTCGTCGTTTTCTATCGTCGCAAAAGAAAGTAAAAACATCCTATCAGAACCTTACTAAGCAATCAATTGCATTCAACTAAAACATACAGCAAGCAATGAGCACACAAAAATAACACACAAGTTCCTAAAATAATCTCACATAAGCATGCATCAAAAATAATAATATTTACTATTATTACTACAACTATTATGGTTGAACTAAATAAATTTATTTTTCAACCAAATGAGATGGAACCAGTGGGTGTTCGACTAGGTTTTCCATGTAATTTAATAGGTATTATGCCTCTGGTCCAACTTGTGGAAACAAAATAATTTCATAAAAAAAATTTCTACTAGTTATTCTAGTGAAAACAATACTACTAGTAATAAACATTAAACCTATACATGCATTCTAAAAGAAGCAAAAGTAACCTTACAAAGACTAAAACATGTAGTAACCAGTACCAAAATGGTACTGGATCCAAGTGAAATCACTCATAAAAACTAGGATAAAAATCTAGCTAATCATTTCTATTACAAAATTTCATAGAAATAAACTAGGTGTCACTCCTATGCTCATACTAGTTCCAAACAGATCCTAAACTAGCACAAACTTTCTAACATGGCCCCTCTGTGAGAAAACAACATAATATCACTCAACACATCATTTACACATGCTAGAAAACAGATTGACACTAGCAAACAATTACTTACAAAACAAAACTATCCCTTTTATTCTTAACAGAAAAGTGCATTTTTTTTAGATCTGTTGCCAAATTAATTCTAGAGCTCTAAAAATTTCACAAAGCTAGGAGAACATAGATCTATCTAATATCTAACAGATCCAATTGGATTCACATCAAAAGGTGCTATAAACTAAATCCAAAAATTCACAGAACAGGCTACTGATACTTTTCCAAAATGGATACCATTTCCTAATGGTAGCTCACCCTGAGGTGAGGTCAAGTTCTACTGGTAGATCTAGTCAAGATATACTCTAGGAATTTTAGTTTGCACATTTTAGAAATTCCATTCAAAAGTTATTCCATTTTCATTCTAACAGATAGTGTTCAGTTCATCATTTATCATTCGTTCTCAGTTCATCCAAATCCAGTTCTGTCAGTTGCCAACGTTCAAGATTTCGTTCATGCATCTCTAGTAATTTTTGCTCATTTTATTCTTGAATTTAGCATTTTCATTTTCGAATAAAGCAAAACAGCAGTTTTCTGGATATTTACAAAAAGAAAAAGAGCAAGGCAGTGGGCTGGACAACGCACGGCGGCGCGGCCCAACTACGCCTGGCGGTCCGCCTCGCTTCCGCAACGCGTACGAACGGGCGTACCGTTTCGGGATTTAAGCGTGGCTGTAGATCTCGAGATCTACGGCGCACAGTCGTCCTCACCCTCTCCTCCTTTCTTTTTTCTCTCCGGCGAGAACACGGGAGACCGGCGGCGAGTTCGGACCAGGGGCTCACCTAGGGGGTTCGTAGACCAAAAGGAAGCTGTCGGGGAAGTCGCAGATGGTCGAGGAAGTGCAGGGGCGTAGTAGCTAGGGCACGAGATGGCTCCAGTCAACGGCGCCGTGCACGCGCTCTGCGGCGGCTCCGACGAGATCCCCGGCGCTCCTGCAAACGAGAGGCCGTGGGGTTGGTCAGGCTTGGTCCACGGAAGGTGTGAAGTGGATCTAGGGTGATAGGAAGGGCTACGGTGGCCTGAGGTGAGAGTATTTCACCTCTGGCAGTCGCGGTGGCCGCGACGAACTTTCAGGCGATTCGGGCTATCGCGGGCAGCTCGGGGCCATTTGGGTGGGTGGTGAGTGAGTGTGAGGGGTGGTGAGTGAGTGTGCATGGAGGCAGGGGCTCCCGGTGGGGTTTTATAGCGGGCGCGGCAGTGGCGCACGCACGGGTGGCCGTGGCGCCCGCGGGACATGCCCGTGCACGCTCTGGCACGACCACGTCACACACCCTGGCCCTTGGGCGCTTCCAAAGCCACTAGGAGGGGTCAATGCCCACTTGCAACGGTGAAAGATCGAAGAAAATCACTGAGAGGTGTCATTGTGGCTCGGGATAGGGATGAACCTGTCAGGTGCCCATCCCTCCCTCCCGTTTCTCTCCCTCTGAATCCCTCTCTCTCTCTCACGCTCTGGTCAACCCACTTGCAGGCTAAGGAAAAGAAAATGGGGTGGGATGACTCAGCTTCTAGAAGCCCCAAACAGTGCATCAAATGGTTGCTTCAATAAAAAGTTGTGTGCATTTGAAAATCGAACCAGTTCACTGTTTTTCTGGAAAAAAATTCAGTTAAGTTCAGTTTCAGGATTTTTGCTAAGTGTTGGATTTTCAGTGATGATTAGCTGAATGTTTGATTTGTTTTCAGGCCTCAAATATTTTCCAAAGTTTGTTTTCCAAGCATGGTTCTATTAAGCAACATTTGTACTTTCCAAAACAGCAAACGAAACTAAATTTGAAAATCAAATGCTTGGTGAAAACAAGGTGGAAAAAGGGCTAATTGGAGTTTTTCTCTGTTTTGCAAATATCAACATTCCCTCTTATTTAATTAGCACAAAAACATCAAGCAAATGAATGTTTCTGTGGTTCAACTTTTCAAACTAAGTTAACCAAAATGTAGTTCATATACTAAAGATCACATCCATGCCATGAAAACACAAAATGTGAATTTCTAGCATATGAATAACAAGGGTGAAAAAACCCTACTTGACTTGTTTTTCAGAGTTGATATTTATTAGAAAAACTTAAGGAAAACATTTGATTTCACTTTTGTTAAATTGTCTTCTTGATTCCATTTAATTCAATATTCAATTATAAGTTGTTTTCAACATTGCCACATTAGTTTTGAGTTACGGTAACAATTATTATTAAAATGGAAATAATCCATAAATGATCAGAAACATTAGAAAACAGGTGAGTGATTTTTAAATCAAGTTTGCTTGCATTGCATAGATAGTCATAGCTCAATACATCATGTTGGATTACACAAGGGTCACTAAAATTTTTTGTTGGCTCACAAAATTGGTTTCCCTCATGTGTTACAAGTGTGCTAAAACTGGGGTGTGACATACCTCCCCCCCCCTTAAAAGAATCTCGTCCCGAGATTCGCGGGTTTAGCCTTTGAGGAAACCAGGGAACTCCTTCCTGATGTAATCTTCATGCTCCCAGGTTGCTTCCTTCTCAGAATGATTTGTCCACTGAATCTTAAGGAACTTGAAAGCATTTCTCCTGGTAGCACGAACATTCTCCTCAAGTACCCTCAGGGGTCGATCACGGTAGGTCAAATCATCGTTGGGGTCAATGGTCTTGAAGTCAATGTCTTGGTAAGTGAGATTCTGCTCAGGTACTTGGAGACACTTCCGGAGCAATGACACGTGAAAAACATCGTGAAAGACTGAGAGCTCTTCAGGTAGCTCCAGTTGATAAGATACCTCTCCACGACGGGCTAGGATCTTAAACGGGCCAATATATCGGGGTGCGAGCTTTCCCTTGACATGAAAACGATGCATCCCTTTGAGCGGCGTAACACGAAGGTATATGAAATCTCCGATAGTGAAGGAGACATCGCGACGCTTAGTGTCTGCATAACTCTTCTGGCGTGATTGTGCGGCCTTAAGACGGTCACGAATTAAATGCACTTGCTCTTCTGCAGCCTTCAGAGTATCAACTCCAAAGATCTGACTGTCTCCTGTTTCAGTCCAGTTCAGAGGGGTACGGCATTTCCGTCCATACAGTGCTTCAAAAGGTGCCATCTGCAGGCTTGACTGATAGCTCTAATTGTACGAAAACTCTGCGAATGGCAGGCAGTCTTCCCACTTAACTCTATAGGAAAAAACATAGGCACGAAGCATGTCTTCCAAGATTTTGTTCACACGCTCTGTCTGTCCATCAGTCTGCGGATGGTAGGCTGTGCTAAAGGCTAGTTTGGTTCCCAAGGCTTCTTGTAACTTCTTCCAGAATCGAGAAGTGAACTGCGATCCTCGATCTGACACAATCCTGCTAGGAACTCCATGTAGGATGACTATCCGAGAAATATAGAGATCAGCAAGCTGGTCTCCACGATATGTGGTCTTGACAGGAATAAAGTGTGCAACTTTGGTGAGCCTGTCAACGACTACCCATATCGAATCATTTCCTCGACTGGACCATGGCAGTCCAGTAATGAAGTCCATCCCAACTTTGTCCCATTTCCAAACAGGTACTTGCAATGGCTGTAACAAACCAGTGGGACGCTGATGTCCAGCCTTCACTTGCTGATAAATATGGAACTTGGCTATAAACGAGGCAATATCTCGCTTCATTCCATGCCACCAAAACTTCTCCTTCAAATCTTGATACATTTTGGTTCCTCCAGGGTGAATAGAGTATAAAGTGTCATGAGCCTCAGCCATGATGGTGTGCTTCAACTCAGATTCAACCGGAACACAAATGCCCTCTTTATACCATAAGACTCCATCAGAATCAAGGGTAAAGCCGGCAACTTCTTCCTTCTCCATGCGGGTTTTAATCCCCTCAATGCTCTTCTGGCCCTTCTGAGCTTCCTTGATTTGATCAACTAGTGTTGGTTGAACGTCCATGGCTTCCAACATGCCATAGCTGACCACCTCGATACCAAGCTAGTCAAGTTCTTTTCACAACTCCGGTTGTCTGGTCTGGATCATGGAATTCAGAGAGACCGGCTCTCGACTAAGAGCGTCTGCAACAACATTCGCCTTTCCGGGGTGATAGTGGATACTAAGATCATAGTCCTTGATGAGCTCTATCCAACGGTGTTGCCTCATATTGAGTTCACGCTGTGTGAAGATATACTTCAAACTCTTATGATCTGTATAGATTTCGCACCTCTTCCCAATAAGGAAATGTCGCCATGCTTTGAGAGCATGTACAACAGCAGCAAGCTCTAAGTCATGAGTAGGATAATTCAGCTCATGAGGTCTCAACTGGCGTGAGATGAATGAGATGACCTTTCCTTCTTGCATGAGAACACTTCCAAGTCCAAGCTTAGAAGCATCACAATACACATCGAAACTCTTGGAGACATCCGGCATAATGAGTACCGGGGCTGTCACCAGTCGATTCTTCAGCTCTTGAAAACTCTCAGCACATTTGTCCGTCCAAACGAACTTGCTATCCTTTTTGAGCAACTGTGTGAGTGGTCTGGCTATACTGGAGAATCCTTGAACAAACTTGCGATAATATCTGGCTAATCCCAGAAAAGATCCGACTTCAGTCTGATTAGTCGGGGCGGCCCGATTAGCGACAGACTGAACCAGCGCAGGCACAATAGAGATTCCACCTTTGGGTACTACGTGTCCAAGAAATCCAACTTCCTTCAACCAAAACTGGCACTTACTGAACTTAGCATATAGTTGATGCTATCGAAGTGTTCCGAGTACAATTCTCAGATGTTCTTCGTGTTCCTCCTCACTCTTGGAGTAAATAAGAATGTCATCAATGAAAACCATGACAAACTTGTCCAAGCATTCCATGAAACCCTTATTCATAAGATTCATGAAGTAGGCGGGGGCATTGGTCAGACCAAAAGACATCACGGTGTACTCCATACAACCCGTAACGTGTGGTGAAGGCGGTCTTTGGAATATCAGTCTCACGAACCTTCAACTGATGATAACCAGTACGAAGATTGATCTTTGAGAAAATTCTTGCCCCATTTAGCTGGTCAAACAGGTCTTCAATTTTGGGCAGCGGGTATTTGTTCTTGATGGTGACATCATTCAACTTACGGTAATCCACACATAGACGTGAGGAACCGTCCTGCTTGTCCACAAAAATGACAGGTGATCCCCAAGGTGATGCACTAGGGCGAATCAGACCTTTCCTTAACATGTCATCCAGCTGCTTCTTCAACTCATCAAGCTCCTTCGGGTTCATCCGGTAAGGTTTCTGTGCTATGGGTCCAGTACCGGGTATCAACTCAATCACAAACTCGATATCCCGATCAGGCGGCATACCAAGTAATTCATCAGGAAACACATCCGGGTATTCACATACTACCAGAACTTCCTCAAGTGCAGGTGTGGCTATACCAGTGTGGCAGTGGATCTCTGACTTTGACTTGGTTGCAGCGAAGGAAACTCTTTCCCCATCACTGGCGTTCAATGATATGGACTTTCTGGTGCAGTCAATCACACCTTTGTACTTGGTCATCCAATTCATGCCTAGTACTACTTCTATCCCTTGGGATCCCAGTACTATCAGGTTGGCATGAAAAGTTTTCCCTCGTATGTCCAGGGGTACCTCATTGCAAATGAAGTGGGCTTGGGTTTTGTTTCCAGGTACTTGTACTAACATAGGGTCACGCATACGTGCAGGCTTCATACCACTCCTCTCAGCAAATGGCATAGTAACAAAGGAATGCGATGCATCCGAATCAAACAATACTGCTGCAGGTACAGAGTTGACAGGAAACGTACCCATCA
Source organism: Alopecurus myosuroides (assembly GCA_028641055.1). Classification (NCBI taxonomy): domain Eukaryota; kingdom Viridiplantae; phylum Streptophyta; class Magnoliopsida; order Poales; family Poaceae; genus Alopecurus; species Alopecurus myosuroides. The sequence continues at coordinate 203,728,174 of CM054058.1, forward strand.
CCATATCTGGCGTGTCCTGAACCTCCTCGGCAGTGACGTGATTCAGATATCCCTTGGTCATAGTCTGCTTCCTGGGTGCTGGTGCATGTGTCATCTTGGTAGCATTGTTCTGAGCTGGTGGAGTTATCTTGCTTGGGCACTCCCGAGCGAAATGCCCCTCCTTCCCACAAACAAAACATCCTCCACTGGGTTCGGTGTTCTTGTTTGGCTTGGCAGCATGGTTGGGTTTGTGTCCATTCCCATTCCCATTTCCACTCCCTCCAGGCTTGGGTGCATAGGATGCACGGTTGTTGTTGTGGTGGTGGTGGTTGTTGTGGTTGTTGTGGTTGTTATGGCCATGGTGGTGGTTGTTGTTGTGGTTGTGGCTGTTATGGTGGTTCTTTGGCGCAAAATTAGGCGCCTTGTGTGGTGGTGGCCTGGTATATGGGGTAGGGCGGTTTCGGGGTGCACTTGGTCCTCCTTGCATCTGCATCTTCGTCTTTCTGTTCTCAAAGACGTTCTGTCTCTTGTGCTCCATCATCATCACGGCATCCGCGAGTGACTCCAGATCCGCAAATGGAATGACCACAAGGGTACACTGCATCATCGTGCAGTTCATTCAGGAAACTTTCCTTCTTCTTGGCTTCGGTATTGACTTCATCTGGTGCATACCGGGCTAACAGAGTAAACTCTTCCCGGTATTTGGAAACAGACATTCCTCCCTGCCTCAGCTTCAGGATCTTGTCCTTCATGATGCTCATCACCCCCTGAGGGATGTGATACTTGCGGAAACGGGCAGAGAAGTCTTCCCAGGGGAACACATGGTCAGGAGCGACGGTGTCACAGGTGGTCTCCCACCAAGTCCTCGCTGGCCCAGCAAGAAAATGGGTAGCAAAGAGCACCTTGTCATTCTCGTCGACTCCCGCCACTTTCAGATCGTTGGCGATGGTGCGAAGCCAGTCGTCAGCGTAAAGTGGTTCCACAATCTTGGTGAACACCGGAGGATTTGTCTGCTGACACACCTTCAGGTTCGAACGCCCGCCATTACCGTTGTCATCGCCATGGTTGTTATTGTTGTGGGCGCTGGCAGCGGCCAACTGCTACAGGGCAGCAATTGTGGCAGCACTCTTGGCTCTAGTGCCTGGCGGTCCTCCATCAGAAGTGCTAGCAATGCCTCCATTGACGGCGGGGGTGGTGGTGGTGGTTCCCGACGCGGCGGCATGCTGTTTATTGAGACATGTGTAAGACTATGCAGCAAGACTTAATGTTGTTAAGATGTTAAAAATTTCAGCAGCTTAGAGAAGTGTTTGTTAATTTCAGTGAAATATGATGGATGATTTAATTTGGGTTAATGATTTGTTCTTTGAGGGTTGAGACGAATCATCAAGCTCATAAAACATACAGACTACATCATACTAATAGCATCGAGTTCTTACATAGCACAACACACCAACAGACATCTACCACACTACGCTCCTCAGAGCTACATCGGGGGGATTCCCCTTATAGGGTCGGCGTACATCAAACTGGCACTACTCCATAACTAGGAGGTACTACGACTAGTCCTAAGCAATTTCGACGTCGAAGAGGATCTCCTCTGGGTCCTCCTCCTCAATGGAGTCGTCGTCCTTCTGCAGACTCGGCTCGCTCATGTCCATGCCTTCTGCATCGGACAGGACGTCATCGTCAACGAGGAGGTCCTCATTCTCCCTGCGGTGCTCGGAGTTCTCCTCCTCTAACCCCTCGAGAGTGGAGTCTCGAGTGGCCAACTCCTCCCTCGCGGTCTTCAGGCGGTCACGCAGGATTGCGTTCGCCTCCTGAAGGGATCCTACCTTGGTGTTGAGACGGTCACGGGCCCGGCGGGTAGTCCATAACTGCCTCTCCAAGGCACGGGATCGCGTAGTAGCTGTCTCTAGATCGAGCATCGTCTTCCCCAGATGGGTACAGAGAAGACGACACTCAGAGGCGGTGGTGCGCTTCAAGATACTCATATCGTCGAGACGACGCTGGGTGCGGTAAAGCAGGATCTCTATATCGTCCTGGTGTGCACCGAGACCCGCAAAGTCCTGAGACACGGCCATAGGTGTGCCGGTCTCATCCCTCCTCCCGAGGAACTCGTAGGCAGTCCCTACGAAACGGTAGTCTCGTAAGTGAGCCAGGCGCGATATAGCCTCCTGGATCACGCGTACCGCTCCCTCCTGCCAGGAGCGCTCGACGGTGGCGAAGAAGAAAGCCTCCGCAGTAGGAGTAGTAAGTGGAGGGCGTATCATACACTCCACCAACCATTCCCCCTCTATGGGAGACCCGGCGATCATCCCACCCCGAAGCTCGAGAACGGGACGGTCAAGCAGCTCGGTAATCGCGACGAGTCGTCGCTCGAAGCGGAAAGGGAAGTCCCTGGTCAGTCCTAACTGGCATGCCTCCGTGTAAACGACATCCATCTACACAAAATTTTAAGTAAGGTTGAGTTAGTTCCCAAGTGTGCAAAATTTTAGAGTCGAACATGAAGTAACTTAGTATAGTTTGAGAAAATAGGGAAGATGGGTATAAGAATATTTTAAAGCTTAGTCACTTAAGTATATTATTATATATATATACGGGGTACTAATTGACGTCCATGCTAACTAAGGGCTCCTAGGGTCAACCTGGCTCTGATACCAACTTTGTAGAGGCCCCAAACCGGAAGGTCCAGAACCCCTCATATGCATACATTCACGATCCTAGGCAAATCAGTCGTGAACAACATACGAAAGTGGTACACACATACATTACCCATTACACGAATAACAGCAGTCTTACAAGACAATGGACACATGACCAAGTCTTTATTTACTGCCACGCAGGACAGGCAAAGTCTTACAACAAACTAACACAGCGGAAAACAAACAAACAAACGTAGATAGCCCATGTCACGCCATCACCGACAGGCTGCTGACCGGGAGCCGGGCCTAGTTCGCGTAGTCGTCAGAATAGCAACCCTCCTCGTATTCCTCCTCAGGCGGTATCTCCTCATAGTCTGGCCAAGTAAATAGCCAGGGGCGAAACCATATGAGTACTTTCGAATGTACTCAGCTAGTCATCCTTTATACACTTACAAATGCATCATGCCTATATGGTGGATAGGTAGGCCATAAATAGGGCTCACTACCAATGATGTTCATATAAGATGACACCATAGTTGCAGTCATATTAATCTGTATCTTTGTTGAAGAAGATACTTCAGAAGAAAATAATATAGTTTTTCTTTCTCTTGTAGATATCGCATGTACAAGAGGTTTTATAAAAGGAAGTTTTTCTTTGCAAAACTTCTTGGGACAACATGTCCAAAAACTTCATCGGTACCTCTCAGGTACAAGCCTTCTGTTTTAAAAACACTTTCGGAAAACTTAGCACAATACTAGCTACATGGCCTTTCAACTGCCCATATCCGAGGGCTCGGCTATTCTGAATAGTTTTACTCTGCAGAGGTGGTACACATTCCACTAGATCCAAAACTCTGCCATGGACCACCCATGGATCGACACAGCGATATGCAAGCACCAGAGAATTGATCCTAACTGTCCACTCTGACACAAGTTAGTATATGGCTATCCCTTCAATCAGGTTTATTCCCCCTGGCACCATGTCACACGTCGCCAAACAGGGGACCCAATTGTCGCTTTCGGGGGGGGGGGGGGGGGTAACTTAATCTCTCACTTTGTATGTCCCGTTACTCCATCCTGGCGACACTTCGGTTCAGAGAATCCTCCTCTCTATAGCATCTTGGGATAGGTCACATAATAACAAGTTCAAGCATCTAGATAGGCCCCGTACCCATATAGGGGTAGAGTGGCAGTACATCTTGGTTGTCCAGCGAATACTAGGTTATGTGCCTTTTGTAAAACATTTGGAAACATCTCTTCAGCTCCCCCGGTGAACAAGGTTCCGCCTTTCCACCGTGGACTCCTCATAGAACCCTTTTTGTTTGCAAAAGCACATTTTAAAAGTGTCAACTTAGGGACTCAAGATTATTATCTTAGGCGGTATTTATATACCTTATGGTGGCTAATGGCTTGGTACACCAATTTGACTAATGGCAAGGTGATAATATACTATATAATAGTAGTAGTAATATTCACTCAATAAAAATAGTTTTTGGTAATCAAGTATTTTTTTGAAAACTTCAGAAGTAGATCATGCATAATGGTAAGCTGAGAAATAACAGCAAGCTTTAAGGATGGCTTGCCTTGGAGGTAATGAGGATCTTGCTCTTTCTCACAACAGGTATGGTAGTAATACCACCCTGCTCCAACTATTTCTTCGTCGTTTTCTATCGTCGCAAAAGAAAGTAAAAACATCCTATCAGAACCTTACTAAGCAATCAATTTCACTCAACTAAAACATACAGCAAGCAATGAGCACACAAAAATAACACACAAGTTCCTAAATTAATCTCACATAAGCATGCATCAAAAATAATAATATTTACTATTATTACTACAACTATTATGGTTGAACTAATTTATTTTTCAACCAAATGAGATGGAACCAGTGGGTGTTCCACTAGGTTTTCCATGTCATTTAAGAGGTATTATGCGTCTGGTCCAACTTGTGGAAACAAAATAATTTCATAACAAAAATTGCTACTAGTTATTCTAGTGAAAACAATACTACTAGTAATAAACATTAAACCTATACATGCATTCTAGAAGAAGCAAAAGTAACCTTACAGAGACTAAAACATGTAGTAACCAGTACCAAAATGGTACTGGATCCAAGTGAAATCACTCATAACAACTAGGATAAAAATCTAGCTAATCATTTCTATTACAAAATTTCATAGAAATAAACTAGGTGTCACTCCTATGCTCATACTAGTTCCAAACAGATCCTAAACTAGCACAAACTTTCTAACATGGCACCTCTGTGAGAAAACAACATAATATCACTCAACACATCATTTACACATGCTAGAAAACAGATTGACACTAGCAAACAATTACTTACAAAACAAAACTATCCCTTTTATTCTTAACAGAAAAGTGCATTTTCTTAGATCTGTTGTAAAATTAATTCTAGAGCTCTAAAAATTTCACAAAGCTAGGATAACATAGATCTATCTAATATCTAACAGCTCCAATTGGATTCACATCAAAAGGTGCTATAAAATAAATCCAAAAATTCACAGAACAGGCTACTGGTACTTTTCCAAAATGGATACCATTTCCAAATGGTAGCTCACCCTGAGGTTAGGTCAAGTTCTAATGGTAGATCTAGTCAAGATATACTCTAGGAATTTTAGTTTGCACATTTTAGACATTCCAGTCAAAATTTATTCTATTTTCATTCTAACAGACAGTGTCCAGTTCATCATTTATCATTCGTTCTCAGTTCATCCAAATCCATTTTTGTCAGTTGCCAACGTTCAAGATTTCGTTCGTGCATCTCTGGTAATTTTTGCAGTTTAGCATTTTCATTTTCGAATAAAGCAAAACAGCAGTTTTCTGGATATTTACAAAAAGAAAAAGAGCAGGGCAGTGGGCTTGACAACGCACGGCGGCGCGGCCCAACTGCGCCTGGCGGCCCGCCTCGCTTCCGCAACACGCGCGAATGGGCGTACCGTTTCGGGATTTAAGCGTTGCCGTAGATCTCGAGATCTACGGCGCACAGCCGTCCTCACTCTCTCTCCTCCTTTCTTTTTTCTCTCCGTCGAGAACACGGGAGACCGGCGGCGAGTTCGGACCAGGGGCTCACCTAGGGGGTTCGTAGACCGAAAGGAAGCTGTCGGGGAACTCGCAGATGGTTGAGGCAGTGCAGGGGCGCAGCAGCTAGGGCACGAGATGGCTCCAGTCAACTGCTCCGTGCACGCGCTCCGCGGCGGCTCCGACGAGATCCCTGGCGCTCCTGCAAACGAGAGCCGTGGGGTTGGTCAGGCTTGGTCCACGGAAGGTGTGGAGTGGATCTAGGGTGATAGGAAGGGATACGGTGGCCTGAGGTGAGAGTATTTCACCTCTGGCAGTCGCGGTGGCCGCGGCAAACTTTCAGGCGATTCGGGCTATCGCTGGCAGCTCGGGGCCATTTGGGTGGGTGGTGAGTGAGTGTGCGTGGAGGCAGGGGCTCGGGGTGGGGTTTTATAGCAGGAGCGGCAGTGGCGCACGCTCGGGTGGCCGTGGTGCCCGCGGGACATGCCCGTGCACACTCTGGCACGTCCACGCCGCACACCCTGGCCCTTGGGCGCTTCCAAAGCCACTAGGAGGAGTCAATGCCCACTTGCAACGGTGAAAGATCGAAGAAAATTACTGAGAGGTGTCACTGTGGCTCGGGATAGGGATGAACCTGTCAGGTGCCCATCCCTCCCTCCCGTTTCTCTCCCTCTGAATCCCTCTCTCTCTCTCACGCTCTGGTCAACCCACTTGCAGGCTAAGGAAAAGAAAATGGGGTGGGATGACTCGGCTTCTAGAAGCCCCAAACAGTGCATCAAATGGTTGCTTCAATAAAAAGTTGTCTGCATTTGAAAATCGACCCAGTTCACTGTTTTTCTGGAAAAACATTCAGTTAAGTTCAGTTTCAGGATTTTTGCTAAGTGTTGGATTTTCAGTGATGATTAGCTGAATGTTTGATTTGTTTTCAGGCCTCCAGTATTTTCCAAAGTTTGTTTTCCAAGCATGGTTCTGTTAAGAAACATTTGTACTTTCCAAAAAATCAAACGAAACTAAATTTGAAAATCAAATGCTTGGTGAAAACAAGGTGGAAAAAGGGCTAATTGGAGTTTTTCTCTGTTTTGCAAAAATCAACATTTCTGTCTTATTTTCTTAGCACAAAAACATCAAGCAAATGAATGTTTCTGTGGTTCAACTTTTCAAACTAAGTTAACCCAAATGTAGTTCATATAATAAAGATCACATCCATGCCATGAAAACACAAAATGTGAATTTCTAGCATATGAAAAACAAGGGTGAAAAACCCCTACTTGACTTGTTTTTCAGAGTTGGTTTTTATTAGAAAAACTTAAGGAAAACATTTGATTTCACTTTTGTTAAATTGTTTTCTTGATTCCATTTGATTCAATATTCAATTATAAGTTGTTTTCAACATTGCCACATGAGTTTTGAGTTAGGGTAACAATTGTTATTAAAATGGAAATAATCCATAAATGATCAGAAACATCAGAAAACAAGTGAGTGGTTTCTAAATCAAGTTTGCTTGCATTGCATAGATAGTCATAGCTCAATACATCATGTTGGATTACACAAGGGTCACTAATTTTTTTTTGTTGGCTCACAAAATTGGTTTCCCTCATGTGTTACAAGTGTGCTAAAACTGGGGTGTGACACTCCCTACGGCGAGAAGCGCATGCGCCTCCCCAAGAAAGAAGAGGTACCAAATCCTCGCGCAAAGGAGCGTGTGATCTTCACGGAGCACGTCTCATGCGGTCTCTCTCTTCCTCTCCACCCCTTTCTTCTTGGATTGTTGTATGTCTATGGCATACAGCTCCATGACTTGCCTCCAAACACGATTCAGCATATCTCGTGCTTTATCGTGCTTTGCGAGTGCTACTTAGGCATCCGCCCGCATTGGGGCCTCTGGAAGGCCCTGTTCAAGGTGCGCACCTTCCGAGAGAAGTCGCGACTAGGCGAGCAGGGGGAGCCACTACGCACCGGCGCGTTCAAGATCCAGGCGAAGACGGACATCCCCTACCCGGAGATGTACTTCATCAACTCCGCGCAAGGATGGCGGAAGAAGTGGTTCTACATCATCGACAACAGCGCGGGTGGAGCTCCTGAGTTTCATCCACTCGCGATCCTGGAGCGCAGGAAATCCTTGGCGCATAAGCTTACCGCCGAAGACAGCAAAATCATCTCCCCTCTACTCGCGAAGGTGGGGAGCTTCCGCGACAAGGCGATGAGGGTTCCGCTGAATGGATTGCATTTGGCGACTGTCTTTCTTCGGCGGAGGATCCAGCCCCTTCAAGAGAGGCCTTCGACTATGTGGGAGTATCAAGGTACGCAGGACCCGAGCCGCGTCTGCGAAGACCTTCTCTCGAACGCCGAGTTCGAGAAAAAGATTGCGGCCATCACCAAGCTGAAGAAAGGAGAGGCCTTCTCGGCCTGTTCTCTCGAGCCATTCGAGGCAGCGAAACCTTCTCTCTTTTCCTTCTTCTTCTTTCGTAGAGCTTGAAGGTAGCAACATGCTACCCGCCAGTTTCGGCTGAAGACACCTCGGATCTCCTGGCGAGCAACATCGAGGCCCCTCTCGAAACCAACGTTGCTGAGGCTGACTCGAGCTCCGAGCACGACTTTTCAGACGACGTGGAAGACTCGGGTAGCGATCAAATCCATCACTGCAAGCGCTGCAGGCACGGGGATGACGAAGCCACTTCCAAGGATAGTTCCTTGGGTGATGGGTCCGGCAAGGCGACTGAGCCTCTCCAGGTGGCGCCTCTAAATGTGCTTCCTCCCCTAGGCTGCAAGTTGAAGGTTCCCACCGCCTGGAATGTGGACATTCTGGATGACGACGACGAGGATGAGTAAGTTTTTCTTGCGTGTTGCCTTTTAGTCGAGAATTTTTTCCCTTTTCTTTGTCTTTGTATACTTTCTCTCCAATAGCAGCCTTCAAACCATCAGCCCTGGCCAGTATGATTCCTCGGTTCCCTCTATGAAGAGGAAAGAAGTTGCCGAAGGAGACGTTCTAGCTGCGGAAGCCACCCGAAGGTCTCCAAGTCCTGCGAGGGCAGCCGTAATTCCCGAGTACGGGCTACCTGGTTTTGCGGGTGGAGCTTCTGCAAACAAGGAGGTTTCGGGCATCTCAGCGGATCATGTGTCTACTGCCCAAGGCCAAGTAAGTTTATCCCTCCTTCTTGCATCTTTTGCTTCGTTTGGTTGGAATTTCTATCGGGTGCAAGACAGTGCTCCCGATGGGAGTAGCCCCCGATGCCATGGTTAATTGCTTGCGGTTAGCCACGGACTCAAGTTGAACTCTTTTCTTCCTTGTATTTCTTTATTCTATTAGGTGCATGGCAGTGCTCCCGATGGGAGTAGCCCCCAAGGCTATGTTCGAATGTGTACAGTCGTGTATAGGCTCAAGAGATTTTGTCCTTTAACTTGAATTTCTGTGTTGGGATTTTGCAGACTCTCCTAGATTCCCTTGCTGCCATCGGTCGTCGAGTGCTCTCAGCTTAGGCGGATAGTGTTTCCCTTCGGGTGGATCGTGATGGACTCATCGAGGACGGCCGATCTCTTCAAGGTAGGTTAATCCACTACATTTTACTGTTTCCGTTGATCACGAAAATTGCTTAAGCTGTATTTGCTGCTCTGTAGACCAAGTTACCCGCCTGAAGGCCGAGAAAGTTGAAGTTGTCGCTCAGGTGAAAACCCTTCAAGCTGAGTTGGAGTCCTCCCGAAAGGAGTTGGAGTCCACTCGCAAGCATTCAACTGATTTTGAGGGGAAACTCGTCGAGGCTCAAGAGGCGCTGAAGCAATTAGAGGAGACAGGTGCCAAGCATGATAGTGATCTTGTTGGCATCGTCCGCCCCTTGGCTCAGAAGTTTGCGGGTAAGCTACACTTGACCATTCTTCTCTCGCAATGTAACTTAATTTTCTGTCGTAGAGATTTATGGTGTCCTTTTTGTAGATGTCCTTGGGGTTGCACTGGAGCTGCCTGGGAGCCAGCGACTGGACGCCCTTATGGATTCCTGCGCCCATCTCCAGGAGCATGCGAGTGGGATCTGCTCTCTTGTTGGTGAAGCCACCCGAGTGTTGACGCAGTTCGATGAGCGCCTACTGGTGGATGAGGCGGTTCCGCCTACGCTGGGCGGCCTTCTGAAGGTGTTCTTGGACGATGAAAATCTCCTCCAGGCTTATTCAGTCGCTCAGTCTGAGTGCGGGGTTAGGACGGCTATCCAATTTGCGCTGGCGCACGAAGTCTCGGATGACCTGGAGAAGGTGTACTCGAGCCTTCCCTACGACGCCTTAGGAAAAAAGTAGCGCTCCGTCCCTTTGGCGCTCAGGCTAAAGTCCTTGCAAAGAAGCTCTCTGAAGTGCTTGCTCGTGCTAGTCGCAAGGGGCAGCCTGCTGCGAGTGGCACCACTTCTGCATCCCCTTAGGCTGGTTTATATTTGCTTTTGTCTGTCGATGTAATGAACCTTGGGATGTATTCCCGTATTTATATTGCGTAATCGAAGTGTTTCTTGAGATCCTCAATGTCTGATTATTGCGTTTTGCTGTTATGTGCTCCCGATGGGAGTAGCCCCCGAGCACCTGATAGATAGGTGGTGTGTTTCTCGAGTGGGGTCTTGTAATTTTTCTGAACTTGCTTCATTTCTTTCCAGGTAGTGGATCCTAGCGCAGATTCTTCGAGTGGGTCTGCTGTGCGGGTAAATCCCCTTGTTGCTGCTGCTAGTACATTCGCCTCACTCTGTGACCGCGTTGTGGATGGCGAGCGCAAACTGATAGCGCTGCAGGGCGTGGCTGATGTCGCCAAATCAAAGGAGAAACTTGCGGCTGAGCGTCAAAAGTTTGTGATGGAAGAGCTGGCGGCCGTTGCGAAGGACATGCTTTGTAAGCCTGCAAGCCCCCGAGTATTTAGCTGCTTGCTTCCCTTTCTGTTTTGATGTGTTTGCTGAATGTGCAGTTGTTGAGCCCGACGGGCCTTGTGAGACTCACTGGGTGGATAACCACATTTCCTATGAGGCAGGTAGCTCCAAACCGCATGCAACCAATTTTTGGTCAGACCGCAGTCGAGGCTTCATTTTGGCCACCTTGAAGTATCGGGCGAGCCAGGCGAAGATTCTTCTTGAGTCTTGTCGCGAGGCTCTTTCTTCTGTGCATCGGATGTTTTATCCATTGGATACCGTTCCAGAAGTATGGAGCGGTTTGCTAAGGGTCTTTCATCGAGTAGGATAGGTTCGGGAGTGCGTTCGCCAGCAAATTATATGTGGAGCTCAGGTAGCTCTCGCCTTGGTTCGGGTGTGGCATCCTGAGATCAGTTTTAACTCGATGGCGCGGCTTCCTGACTCTCCAGTTGATTTTGCTCCTCATTACGCGGTCGTCCAGCCCACGGCGGAGCGGATTATTCGACTAACTTCCGAGGAGATTGATCAAATGCTGGCGGAGAGGACTGCTCACCGTCAGATGTAATCGTAGGATGTAGATATCATGTAACCCTGTATAGCTCATTCGACATGTTTTAAGGTGTTTATAAGGTGTGAACCTTGTTGTACCTTGTATTTGAAAATTTTCATTTTATGCTAGTTAGGCATAGCCCCGTGTGTTTGGGGTGTATACCTGTTGTTTTAGCATGTAAAATGGAAGATGCGAATAGCTATGGTTGAAGAACCATGTGTTTTATTGATATGGCTGAGAATCCATGTATTTGATCGAGCTACAGAATGGCTGGTACATCCTTATTTCTTGCGAATAGGATAATCCTAAGAGTAGAACTTGCGGAGATGCGCAACGTTCCACGGGTTGGAGTAGATGCCACCGGTCTCCGGGTACTTCAATCGGTAAGTGCCACCTAGGATAACTTCGTGTATTATGAAGGGTCCTTCCCTTGGTGGCTCGAGCTTGTGTCCTTCCTTTTGCTTGAGCCGCAGCACCAGGTCTCCTACCACGAAAGATCTGTGGCGTATACGACGACTGTGGTAGTTGCGCAGTGATTGTTGGTATACCGTGGATCTTGCGAGTGTGATGTCTTGAATTTCGTCGAGTGCGTCCACGTTTTCTGCGAGTGTCCTGTTTGAGGTTTCTTCCCTGTATGCGACGACGCGTGGAGCACTAAATTTGACGTCTTCGGGTAGGACGGCCTCGGCTCCGTAGACCATGAAGAATGGTGTATAGTTTGTTGATCGATTTGGCGTTGTGCGGAGGCTCCATAGTACTGATGGTAATTCCTCGGCCCAATGCCCTGCTGCTGGGTTCAGGCGATCGAGTAGCCGCGTCTTTAGGCCAGCTGAGACTAATCCGTTAGATTGCTCGACTTGACCGTTAGTTTGCGAGTGAGCTACCGAGGCGAAGCTGAGGGTGATTCCCTTTTCCTCGCAGAATTCCTGTGTTTCCTTTGCCGTGAAGTTGCTGCCGTTGTCGGTGATGATGTTGTGTGGTATGCCAAATCTGCACACGATGGAGTCGAGGAATTTCACGGCACACTGGGCGGGCGTGGAGGTGACTGGCATAGCCTCTATCCACTTTGTGAATTTGTCAACTGCTACGAGTAGATGCGTATATCCTCCAGGTGTCGACTTGCGTAATGGCCCTACCATGTCTAGCTCCCATTGTGCAAAGGGCCAGGCGATGGGGATCATGTGTAGTTTTGTGGCAGGGACGTGTGGCTTGGGTGCAAACCTCTGGCAGGTGTTGCATCTGTCGACTAGATCTTTGGCATCTCTGGCTGCTGTGAGCCAATAAAATCCTGCCCTGAAGGCTTTACCCATGATTTCTCTCCAGCTGGCGTGGTGGCCGCAGTCTCCTTGGTGTATATCCCAGAGCAACTCCTTGCCATCTTCGGGTGTTATGCATCTTTGCAATACCCCTGATATGTTTTGCTTGTATAGCTCGCCGTTGATCACCCGAAAGGATTTGCTGCGCAGTACGATTTGCCGAGCCTCGCAGATGTCTGCTGGGAGCAGTTTGTTTGACAAGTAGTCGAGGTATTTTTGCATCCAGACTGGCTCGACCAGAAAAACTTGCCTTGAAATATTGTGGATGAGCTCGATCATAGCAATTTGCGGGCTGGCTACTGTCTCTGCTACTGTGGGTGTTCCCGCTAGCTTCTTGACTTTGACTGAACGCTTGATCATTCTTTTGGAGTAGATTCCTGACGGTATGAGACTTCCCAGGCGCCTAGCTCGATGCTCCACTTCGCGATTCTTCCGGATGCCATAGAGTTGTTCATGATAGTACCGAGTGATGCGTCGTTTAGCACCATGACGGTATGTTCCTGGAAGTAGTGCTTGAGCTTTCGGGCTATGAGTACAACTCCGTATGCGAGCTTCTGGTAGTGGGGGTATCGCTGTTTGCACGGCGAGAGCACCTCGCTGATGTAATAAATTGTCCGTTGAACTCCATATGCCTTGCCATCCTTGAGCCGCTCAACCACGATCACCGTGCTGATGACTTGGTTTTTTGCGGCTAGGTATAAGTACAGTGGCTCCCGTTCTTGTGGCGTTGCCAGAACACGCCTACTCTGTAGTGCTTGCTTTAGGTCTGCGAATGCACTTTTTGCTTCGGGTGTCCACTCGAATTTGTCCGTCTTCTTCAGCAGCTTGTAGAAGGGCAATGCTTGCTCGCCTAATCTTGCGATGAATCTGCTTAGACCGGCTAGCCGTCCTGCGAGCTGCTGTACACCGCGAAGATTGGTTGGCTCCTTCATTGTCAGGATTGCCTGAATTTTCTCTGGGTTGGCTTCGATTCCTCGAGCGGACACCAGATACCCGAGAAGTTGTCCCGCGGGGACACCGAAGATGCATTTTGTCGGGTTAAGCTTGATCCTGTACGCGTTGAGGGCGTCAAATGATTCTCTTATATCCTCGAGGAGCGTGTCCTCCACTCGAGTTTTTATGACAATGTCGTCAAAGTATACTTGTACGTTCTTGCCAATGAGCTTGGCGAGGCATTTTTGCATGCAGCGCTGATATGTTGCGCTTGCGTTTTTTAATCCGAAGGGCATCGTCGTGTAGCAGTAGACACCATGAGGTGTGATAAACGATGTCTTCTCCTCATCCTCCTTTTTCATCCTGATCTGATTATAGCCCGAGTAGGCATCCAAGAAGGAGAGGCGCTGGCAGCCTGCTGTAGAGTCCACGATTTGGTCGATCCGTGGTAAGGGGAAGTTATCCTTGGGGCAGTGTTTGTTCAACGACGTGTAGTCGATGCACACGCGGAGGATGTCGGTGTTTTTCTTTGGGACCAGCACTGGGTTTGCTAACCAGGTGGATATCTTTATCTCTCGGATGAATTTTGTGGCGAGCTGTCTGTTCACTTCTTCTCCAAGTGCCTTTTGCTTTGTCTCTGAGTATCGTCGAGTTGTTTGCTTGATAGGTTTGGCGTCTTTGAAAACTTCGAGTGAGTGCTCGGCGAACTCCCTGGGTATCCCTGGCATATCTGAAGGCTGCCAGGCGTAGATTTCCCAGTACTCACGGAGGAGTTCGACGAGCGCGCCTTCCTATGCGGGCGAGAGGGTGGTGGACACCATCGCCGTCTTCGCGGGCACCGTCGGGTGTACTTGATGCTTTCGAGTGTCGCTGTTTGCACTGAACTCGAGTTCTGGAGCATTCTTTTTGGTGAGAGGCATCACGGAGTGGTCCGTGGTTTTTGCCAGTTCTTCCAGTTCCTCCTGCATCCCGAAAGATTTTGCAATCTCGTTGAAATCGATGTCGCACTTGTCAGATTTTTGTAATTCGCCATCTATGGTGATGGGGCTGTATTCTCCAGGAAGTTTGAGTTTAAGGTAGGCGTAGTGAGGTACTGCCATGAATCTTGCAAACGCTGTTCGGCCGAGAATGGCGTGGTACTATGAGGGCCAGTCGACTACTTCGAAGTCGAGGAATTCTCGTCTGTAATTTCTTCGGTTACCAAGCACCACCTCCAAATGGATTGTTCCGAGTGGTCGGACTGCTTTTCCTGGTACTATCCCATGGAAGGATGTCTCTGATTCTACGAGTCCGTCCAGGTTCTTGTTCATCCTACGAAGTGTGTCCGCGTAAATTATGTTGATCCCGCTACCCCCGTCCATGAACACTCGGGCGAGTTCGTAATTGCCTATTTGCGCCTGGATGACGAGTGCGGCGTGTCCTGGCCCATAAACTCACGGAGGATGGTCCTCTTTGGAGAAAGTTATCGGTTGGTCAGCCATCTTCAGGTACTCTGGTTTGGACGGTGGAGCTTGGACTGCCATGACTACTTGGCGTGTATTTGTTTTCTGGGCCCTGCGGGACGGGCAGACTTTTTATATCATTCCAAGGAGTCCTGCTGGGTTTGGGTACCCATTGCCCCCTTGGTTTGCGGCGGGTGGCGCTGGGAGCGTGGCCAACACCGCGTTTTGGTGTCCTGGTGGTGGTAGGGGTTGTGGAGGGTGGAATCTCTGATGTCCTCCTCCTGGGAGCTGTGGGTAGCCCTGATTGACCGCAGCTCTGTTTTTCTTCGAGAAGGCCTCGTGGATGTCGAGGAACTTTCGGCAATTCTTGAGGAGGTGTGTTGCCTTAGTCTTTCCTGTGCGCTTATCTGTAAATAGATATAGCGTGCAATAACCGTCAAGGTCCTCCTCGGGAGTTTTATCCTCTGGCTTTGGCTTCCATTCGCGATTTCCATGATGTCCGCTGTCACGATTTCTCTTAAACTCCGCTGCCACCAGTTCTTCTCGGTCATCATGATCGTAATGCTTTCTCCGTTTCTTTCGACCATGACGGTCTTCCTCAGGTGCTGGCGAAGATGCATTTTCATTGCGCACCGAGTCCTCACTGTTGGCCCATCTGTAGGCTATAGTCATCAGCTCTCCGATGGTTTTGGGTGTGGCTCGCCCCAGTTCTTCTCTAAAGGCGGTTCGTCGAGCTCCTTTGGTGAAAACTTCGACTGCGAACTCTTCTGATATGTTTCCCGCCGTACTTTTGAGCGTGGTCCATCGCTGGATGTACTCGCGAGTAGAATCACCACTCTTCTTCTTGCAAGCCCGCAGCTCCTCGATTGACGCGGGTCTTTTATGTGTTGCTTGGAAGTTTTTACGGAAGTCGAAGGTCAGATCGTCCCATGATCCGTAGCACGCCCTCGGTCTTCCTTCGAGCTAGCTACGCGCAGCGCCTACAAGATGTAGGTTAAGTGTCGGGGGGTTACCCCCGAGTAGGGCAAAGACAGGTGGTAAAGGCAGCTTACAGAAGAGAGGTTTGGTCGAGTAGCCGACTACCTGGTACTCCGTACCCGGTCGACTGCTACTCGGTCTCACCTCAAGATGACCAGAAGGAGATATCAATCAAGTTCTACCCTTTCGAGTAGAAGAGTTGGCCCGAGTACAATTGGCGGGAACAATTGGCGGGAACCTACTCGGGCCAGAAAGTCAAAGGAGCCGTTCTGACACAGGATCCCGCGTATCCTGGGTCCGTACTTGGCAGCATTCGAACTACTGTTCATCTGGGGCCGGTCTCCCTGACAGTGACAGCATGGAAGCAGGCGGTGGCAGGATAAGGGGGCCCTACTCTGTGCCTAGGTACAGTGATACCAGTCTGTCCCCTAGTTTTGCCCAACGACTTTACAGAAACGGCCAAGATTAGGAACCAAAGCTGTCAGCGGGTACTCGGAGAAAGGACGATGTGCACACTATGTCGACACTTGTCTAGATTTGGACGTATCCGGCTGGGCACCATGTATATAAGGTGCCCCGCCGCCTCCTGCGCGAGGCAGACGGAGGGATCTTGCTCCATGCTCACAGTGAACCCTAGAAACCCTAAGTTCTTGACCTAGTTCTACCCGGAGGGAAGAGAGAAGCTACTCGGTAGCGATATCGTTTGTACTGTGGCTACTCGGAGAGACATCATAATACATAGAGAAAGGCAGGAGTAGGGGTTTTACCTCCTCACGAGGGCCCTGAACCTGGGTACATCGTGTTGTTTGTGTTGTGTGGATCTTACCTCACGCGGCTACTCGTCGCGTGATCCCTCCCCGGACACCTCCAGCGTCCATCGTCCCCACATCTTTAGCCATCCCATGGCATCTGCCGTGACACCACCACGACAGTTGGCGCCCACCGTGGGGCAACCAGCGGCGCTGGCTGGAGTTTCTGTTCGGACGGGATCTTCTTCGGCGGAGCGCGTTGTTTGTGGCCTTGTCCACAGATTCGGCTCCTTCGACTTCGTCACCGACAACGCTGGCTGTTTCGGCGGCATGGCCATGCCCGAGGGCGGCTCGGTGATCTCCTTCGGCTCTCACCTCGTCTACGTCGCCACCGTCGCCAACAGCGCCTACCCCGAGCTGGTGCATGACGCGGAGGATCCTCCTGCGGTGGTTGCTGCTCGCGGAAGGCCTGCATGCAGCTCTGCATGCTGCGCTGAGGTGATGGTGACGGGTTTGGCGGCAAACACTGGCGCAGCTGCTACTGGCGCTGCGGCCGTCGTCGAGGAGGTTGACGACCCGCCTGCTGGTGGCAGGAATCACCGGCCCTACGAGAAGGAGAGCAACTTGCCACCTTCCACGTCTACGGTCATCCCCGCGTCTGCTGCGCGAACCGGTATGCCCACTCCCACCGACATCGAGCTCCTAGCCGCGAGGGAGCAGCTCGAGCGGCAACGCCAGGAGCTGCTTGCCGAGCAGGCGGAGTTGGAGAAGATCAGGCTCGAGCTGAGTCTAGACCAGCTCGAGTACAACAAGGCTCACGGCTTCACGCCGGTCGCCAGGAGGCCCAGCAGAGTAGGCGCTACGCGGCGCAACCTGGGTGCCGAGATGGCGACAGTTGCGGAGGTGCCCGCGCAGTCCGCCACCGCGAACACTTTCACAAGGCCGAGGTACAGCACACCCGCCAAGACGCTCAGAGCTGCACAGGCCGTGGCTGCCGAGTTGCCGCGCCTGGATGGAGAGGCGCGTCTCAGGCAGCAGGAGAGGCTCAACGAGTTGGTGTTGGAGGCCGCTAGGCAGAACGAGGAATTCCGGAAGGCCAACCCGGGAGCTGGAGCTTCGCAGGTGGTTCACTCGCACGCGGCTAGATCTAACGATCAGGCCTCGTCTCCGCATCCCAGCCGCGAGAAGAGCCGCAGCGGGCGCTCGGGTAGAGACAGGCAAATGCAGGTGTATGACCCGGCTGCTGCCGCGAAACAGGTTGCTGTGCCGCAGCAGCCCGGGCAGGAACACAACGCTGCAAGAGCAGGCTCTCAAGCCCATCAAGCTCAAAGCCGTGCCCGAGAAGCCGCGCGTCCGGGTACTTCTCGGCAACCCGCAGCTCAGCCTACTCGGCAAAGGCAGCAGCCGCGCCCAGTGGCACCAGTCGTCAACCCGGTGGAGCAGCCCGCAGCTATGCAGGTGGATAGGTATGATGATGGCTACTCGGCTATGGAGATGGCTGGTTATGACATCCATGACCGTGTTGGTGAGCGCGTGTTGGCGCCTGGAGATGCAAGGCACCAGCTGGACCGTATCAGCTTGTCGGCGCGGCTCGAGAGCACGGGTCCTCCTGGCCCCGAGTGCTTTGGCCCGCGCATCATGAATGAGCCTTCCGTGAAGGGCTTCCAGCTTGCAAGGGGCACCAAGAGTTACAATGGCAGCACCAAGCCTGAAGACTGGCTCAATGATTATGTCACCGCGGTCCATATCGCGAATGGCAACAGGAGATGGGCGGTGCGATATGTGCCGCAGATGCTAGAGGGTCCAGCTCGCACTTGGCTCAACAACTTGCCCAAGAACAGCATTAACTGCTGGCTGGACTTCTCGGATGCCTTCATCAGCAACTTCACGAGTACATACAAGAGGCCGAATAGGCCACAGCAGCTGTCGGCTTGCAGGCAGCGAGAAGACGAGACGGACCGCGAGTACCTTACTCGGTGGAGCACCTTGAGGAACACTTGTGAGGGTGTGAATGAAGCACAGGCCATCACTTGGTTTGCGCAGGGTTGCCGACATGGCAGCATGCTTTGGCAGAGATTGCAGAGGGAGATGCCGAACACCCTGGCCGAGACCATCAAGATTGCGGATCAGTACGCACTCAGTGATCCTACTCAGCCACTGATGGACTCCTCTGAGCCGAGAAGAAACTTCAACAGCAACAAGCGCAACGAGTTCCGCAACAAGCGCCGAGTAGATACTCGGTATGATCCTGAAGAGGTGAATGCAGTGAATGTTGGAGGCAGTGGTGGCCAAAGGCAGAAACCTGCTGGAGCCTACGGGCAGAACCAGAACCAGGGCCAAGGCAACAAGAAGCCATTCCGCGCCTCTCAGTCGGGTAGCGGGAACTCCGAGCAGCCGAAGAAGTTTGTCTTTGACGACATGAAGGATGGCCCATGCAGCTTTCACACTCATCATCCCTCAAGGCCCGCTAACCACACTACGCGGCAGTGCGAGTGGTGGGATGTGATCAAGAATGATGGCTTGCCTCCTCCTCCTCCTCTGCCAGCCGCCAATGCTACTGTTCAGCCTACTCGCGCACCCACAGCTCGGCCGCCAGTGTACCCGAGAAGAGAGAATGTCAACCAGGTGGCTTTAGGAGCCAACCGGAACTTCAACAATGAGAGATACCGCAACAACAACAACAACTACAACCGCAACAACAACAACAGAGGCAACAACAACTATCAGGGCAACAACAACAACAATGGCAACAATGGGGGCAATGGCTCCAACCAGTACCAAGAGCACCATGAGAGCTATATGATCTTCACTTCTGAGGCAGTCGACAAGCAGTCACAGCACAGGCGGGCCATGGAGGTCAACGCAGTGATTCCTGCTGTCCCTCACTACATGTATTGGTGTGACCAGGAGATCAGGTGGACTCGGGCAGATCACCCCAAGGTGATGCCCAATCCGGGTACCTATGCCTTGGTGCTGGATCCTACCTTCCTGGGTCCCGAGAAGAATGTGAGGTTCAGCAAGGTGCTAATCGACAACGGCAGCAGCATCAACATTGTGTACAAGGACACACTCGAGAAACTTGGCCTGGCCGAGAACATGATGCTGCCTAGCAAGACCACCTTCCATGGCATTGTGCCCGGGATCTCATGCAACCCGATTGGCCGAGTGTGGATTGATGTGCTATTCGGTACTCGGGAGAACTGCCGCACAGAGCGCCTGCAGTTTGAAGTAGTGGATCATCAGAGCCCCTATCATGCTCTACTCGGCAGGCCTGCTCTGAGCAAGTTCATGGCCTCTACCCATGTGGCTTATCTGAAGATGAAGATCCCTGGTCCCAATGGCATCATCACCATCTCGGGGGATTACAAGAAGTCCATGGAGTGTGCCTCCGCTAGCTCCCAGCTGGCGGAATCGATGGTGATCGCTGCCGAGAAGAAGAAGATGTACGAGGTGGTGGCCATGGCTCAGTCCGCACAAGCTGGCGCACAAGGTGTGCCGAGTACCCAGCATGGTACTGCTTTCCAAGCTGCCAAGGAGACCAAGACAGTCCAGGTTGACCCCGAGTTCCCGGAGCGCGTGGCCATCATTGGTTCCGGGTTGGCGGAGAAATAGGAAAGCGCGCTCATCCACTTCCTCCGTGAGAATCGGGATGTGTTCGCCTGGACCAATGAAGATCTACCAGGAGTCCCGAGGGAGTTGGTTGAGCACTCTTTGCATGTGCGTCCTGACGCCAAGCCCGTGAAGCAGGCTTTGCGCCGTTTCGGAGATGAGAGAAGGAAGGCCATCGGTGATCAGATCACCAAGCTGCTGATCAGTAACTTCATCATGGAAATGCTGCATCCGGATTGGTTAGCCAACCCGGTCATGGTCGAGAAGAAAAAGGAAGATCCCAAGGCTGCCACTGCATGGCGCATGTGTGTCGACTACACCGACTTGAACAAGGCATGCCCCAAGGATCCTTTCCCGCTACCCCGCATCGATCAGGTGATCGATTCCACTGCTGGTTGTGAACTGTTGTCTTTCATAGATGCCTACTCTGGTTTCCACCAGATTGCACTCAACCTTGTTGATCAAGTAAAGACTGCTTTCATTACCCCGTACGGGGCTTATTGCTATCGTGTCATGTGTTTTGGCTTGAGGAATGCGGGTGCAACCTATCAGAGATGCATGCAGAAATGCTTGCACGATCAGCTCGGCAAGAATGTGCAGGTGTACGTAGATGACATTGTCATCAAAACGAATAAAACACATACTCTGCTTGCCGACCTGGAGGAAACCTTTGCTAACCTACGCAAGTACAAAATGAAACTGAATCCGAGTAAGTGCACCTTTGGTGTACCGGCTGGAAAGCTACTCGGTTTTCTGGTTTCTAGTCGGGGCATTGAAGCCAATCCTTCTAAGATAAAAGCTATTGAGAGCATGTCTTTACCGAGATCACTGAAAGATGTGCAGAAGTTCACGGGTTGTCTGGCCTCTCTGAGCCGTTTTCTGGGCCGAATGGGCGAGAAGGCCTTGCCTCTGTACCAGCTAATGAAGAAAAGTGACAAGTTCGTCTGGACTCCGCAAGCGGACGTGGCGTTCAATGAGCTGAAAGCAATGCTGGCTAGCACTCCCGTCTTGGCTAGTCCGCTACCCAAGGAGCCTATGCTGCTGTATATTGTTGCGACTAACCGAGTAGTCAGCGTGGTGATAGTGGTGGAGCGAGAAGAAGAAGGCAAGAGTGTGCAGCGCCCAGTCTATTATCTCAGTGAAGTGCTGTCTAGTTCCAAGCAAAACTATCCGCACTACCAGAAGATGACATATGGTGTGTACCTGGGCGCCAGGAAGCTGAAACATTACTTCCAGGAGCACCCCATCACGGTTGTAAGTTCTGCTCCCATCTCGGATATCATGGGTAACAAGGAGGCGAGTGGTAGAGTAGCCAAGTGGGCGATTGAGCTAGCCGCGTACGCTCCCGCGTATGCGAGAAGAGAAGCAATCAAGTCTCAGGTCCTGGCAGAGTTTCTTGTGGACTGGGCCGAGATGCAGTATGAACCTCCCGCTCCAGTTTCCAACTATTGGAGGATGCATTTCGATGGCTCGAAAGTGAAGGAGGGCCTTGGTGCTGGCGTCGTGCTCACGTCACCCAAGCGAGATCAGCTCAAGTATGTGTTGCAGATTCATTTCAAGGCATCCAACAATGTAGCCGAGTACGAGGCAGTGGTGCATGGTTTGCGAGTAGCAAAGGAGGTTGGTGTGCAGCGCATTATATGCTATGGCGATTCAGATCTGGTGGTGCAGCAAGTCTCGGGTACCTGGGATGCGTTGGATGCCAACATGGCATCGTATCACTTCCTGGTGCAGTCAATGACTGGGTTTTTCGAAGGCTGTGAGTTCCAGCACATTCACCGAGCAGAGAACGAAGCAGCAGACGAGCTATCCAAGTTGGGATCTTCTCGGCAGTCCATCCCGGCAGGGATTGCCTTGGAGCATTTGAGGAAGCCATCCATCAAGCCTTCCCCCAACTCGGAATCCATCTTTGTTCCTTCTCTGCCAAGTGAAGAATCTGACCCAATGGAGATTGACTGGGAGAGTGCTGCAGGGAACCCGGGGACTGCTGTCCTCTACTCGGGGACTGCCGTTCCCTACTCGGGGACTGCCGTTCCCTACTCGGGGACTGCCATTCCCTACTCGGGGACTGCCACTCCTTACTCGGGGACTGCCATTCCTTACTCGGGGACTGCCACTCCGTACTCGGGGACTGCCGCCCTCAACCCAGAAGCTGTCGCATTCATTGAAGAAGTTCTCGCCAATCGGTCTGGGCTGCAAAGAAGCGCTCCTACTCCTCCTGTGCAACCCCAAGAGCCTGCCCCAATGGAAATGGACGAACCAGTGTTTCCCATGCGGGAGACACCGAGTTGGGCAATGCCCATATTATCCTTTCTAAGGGACGGTACTTTACCTGAAGATGAGGTGACTGCGAGGCAGATTCAGAGAAGGTCCAAGGGCTACACTATAGTCCGAGATGTGCTGCACAAGAGAAGTGCCACTGGTGTGCTGCAACGTTGTGTGAGCCCGGAAGAGGGAGAAGAAATCCTGGTGGAGATACATCAAGGGGAATGTGGGCATCACGCCTCTTCTCGGGCATTGGTCAAGAAAGCTTTTCGGCATGGCTTCTACTGGCTCACTGCACTGCAGCAAGCTGAAGATATTGTGAGGAAGTGCAACGGATGCCAGATGTTCGCAAGTAAGATTCACATGCCTGCTTCCGAGTTGAAGACAATTCCTATCACATGGCCATTTGCTGTTTGGTGCTTGGATATGGTTGGTCCCTTCAAGCCGGCTAAAGGGAACATGACTCATATCTTGGTCATGGTGGACAAGTTCACCAAGTGGATCGAGGTGAAACCTATTCGGAAGTGCGATGGGGTCACAGCTGTGAAGTTCGTGAAGGATGTGATCATGAGATATGGCTACCCGCACAGTATCATCACCGACAACGGCACCAACTTTGCAGAGGGGGCAATGGTGCGATTCTGCATAGATAAGCATATCCGACTAGACGTTGCGTCAGTCGCGCACCCTGCCTCCAATGGGCAAGTTGAGAGAGCAAATGGGATGGTACTGGCAGGCATAAAGCCAAGGCTGATTGAGCCATTGCTGAAAACACCTGGGTGTTGGCTAGAAGAGTTGCCAGCGGTGTTGTGGAGTCTAAGGACTACCCCTAACCGGTCAACCGGCTACACGCCATTCTTCTTGGTATACGGGGCTGAGGCCGTGTTGCCAATAGACTTAGAGCATGACTCCCCCCGAGTAGCCCTCTACACTGAGGTGGAGGCGAGAGAAGCTCGAGAAGACGACGTTGACCTGCTTGAAGAAGCAAGAGAGCTGACTCTGTCACGTTCGGCTATCTACCAGCAAAACCTGCGGCGTTATCATAGCCGAAAGGTGAACCCAAGGGTTTTCCGAGAAGGAGACATGGTCCTTAGGCTTGTGCAGCGCACAACCGGGATGCACAAGTTGTCTCCTCCTTGGGAAGGGCCTTTTATCGTGAGCAAAGCACTGCACAATGATGCGTACTACCTTGTAGATGTGCGCCCATCACAGGCGAACAGGGCTGATAAAGCTGGAGAGGAAACCAAGCGCCCTTGGAATGTAGCCCTACTTCGTCGTTTTCATTCGTGAGCAAAGATGTGTATGTACCCTCTTATCCGAGTTGAAATTCTACTCTGCAATCTGAAATTGTTCTCGGGGACTGCCCTCGTCCAAAATTGCTCTAAGTGTTTTTACTAGGCTTGACCTTTTGTCTATTCGGTTGCTCCACTTCAGAACTCATAAGTGCATTGAGTACTGTGTTTAAACCTATATGCCAACTCTTCGACTCTGCTGCTGTCCGGAACCCGGCTTCATGGCAAGCAAGAGAACAAGCAAAAGGTCAATGAGCACACGAAAATCGCTAAGGAAGAAAGAGTGCAGGAACCGAGTAGATTGTTTGTTACTTTTGTTCCCTGTTTTCGTCTTCTCGGCTAAGTGGTGGGCTGCGTTACCATGATCGTTTCTAGCGGCTAAGTATTTGCAGCCCTACTACTTGATTCTTGTGACTCGAATACCAAAAAAGCGACAAGTCGCGGGTAGAGCAGAGATGAAAAGATAGGGTGAATAAGAAATGCAACTCGGGGACTCGCATGGAAACGCAACTCGGCATTAAGCCAGCGTCGTTCAAATTGATTAATGTCGAAATAAACAGAGTGGGCATAAAAACTGAGTAGCAAGCAAAACAAAGATAGTCTATTACATCTGCTCCCGGCATCCCGGGGATCTGATAAGTGTTCGAGTTGAAAGAGAGTGCAGGTTGCTTCAAGATGTGGAGGCAGTGTTCTCGGCGCTGGCCTTGGCTGCTGTTTCTTCGGCGGCGGTCTTGGCAGCAGCTTCTTCGGTGGCGGTCGTGGCAGCTGTTCCTTCGGTGCTGGCATGGGTGGCATCCGCTTCCGTCTGGACGGTGGCGGATTCCTTCATCTCGGCATCATCCTGGGTGGCCGCCTGCTCAGAAGTGGCCGTGGCCACCGAGACGGGTCCTGGAGCCGAAGAGGAGCCTGAAGCTTGGCCAGGAGGGGGCACCGTGTCGTCGAGAGCAGCACCTGAGGAGGTGCCAAAGTCGAGTGCGGCGGTGTCGATGTGGGCGTACTCGTCCTCATCGCTACTCGCGACGGCGACGTTCTTCCCCTTCCCGGCCTTGCCCTCAGGAGATTCGAAGAGGCCTTCCAAGTCGGATTCTACTTCGTCGTCCTCTTCCTCTTCCTCTTCGTACTCGGTGTCGGGCTCGGGGAGGCCCTCGATGAAGGTCTCCGTCTCAGCGCACTCCGCGACCTCGTAGGCGATCTGCTTGCGTGTGGCCACGCAGTCGGGATCTACCTCCCACTTGGAATTATTGCGCTTCCCGCGGATGAGCTGCATGTTGAGGTTTTCATACCAGGATGCTATGCAGAGAAGCATCACGTCCGCACCGGCCCGGGCTCCCGAAGCACGCCACTTCTTCAACTCTTTCTTCACATTCTTCAGCTTGAAGGCTAGGCCCTTCATGGTGGTTGGCTGAAGATCATGAGGCCAAAACAGCCTGTGGAGCTCAAAGCCCTCGTGCACCAAGTCAGTTCCGACGCCAGCCAGCTGTTCGAAATAGCCTTTGAGCACCAGCAAGCTGTCCTCGATCTCGGCTCTGGTATCTGCTGCCTCACCTTTTGCAAGGCGAGCTGCTTGGGCCTTGGCCACCGTAGGCGCAGAAGGGGAGTCAAGATGAGGCCAGATCTCTGAAGTAGCATGTGGTAACTTCAGAACCAAGAAGAGAAGAACCGAGTAGAGGAAAACCGAGAAGAAATACGACAGAGAAGAAAAGAAGCAGCGAAGAAAAGACTTACCGGACAGTTCGTTGCGCAGCCGCTGCAGCTGGGTCTTCCAGGACTCCTCGTTAGAAATGTGTTTTTCTTGGATCAGGCGCAAGCTATCCATCTGAGCAAAGAGGTCAGCGTTGGTCTTCTTTAGAGTTTCGCATTCCTGCTCAAGGGCCCTCTCCTTGGCTCTGAAAGTGGTCTCGGCCTTGGCCTTCTCGGCGTTTGCTTTGTCCCTCTCGGCGCCAATGCTGATGGCATCCTGGAGTGCCTTTTGCAACTGGAGTTGCAGCTTCTCGGTCTCGGTGGCGTGATCTTTCAGCAACACAGCGGCCTGGTTGGACAGTTGGTTCTGCACCTCCGCTGGTTTGACACAATCTTGGTGTGCCTCAGCAAACAACTTGTGATCTTCTGCGAAGAGCCAGGCAAGGTCAATAGAGAAGCAGCGAAGAAACAGGTTCAAGATCAAACCGAGTGAACAACAAACTCACCCTCAAGCCTTTTGATGGTGGCTTCGGCGTTCTTCACGAAAGTGCGGCATTTCTCGTGCTCTTCGGCTAGGCTCTTCAATTTCTCTGCAAAGTAGAAAAGGTTAGCGCAAAAGAAAGCATAAGCGAGCGTAAACAAAAAACGCATGAATCGCACAGCTAAAAGCGTACCTTGCAATTCAGCCAGCTGCTGGGTGCTGTCGTTGGCGTTCTTGCTGGCTGCCTCCGCAGCTGCCTTTTCCTTCTCTAAAGCGGCAATTCGCCTCCTGGCGATAGAGTGGTTCCAGAGAAGATGGCGGTATAGGTTAGTCCGCTTCAGGACGCTATCCTAAGAAGCGAGAAGAAGCAAGTTAAAAAAAAGCAGAGTAGATTCAACCCGAGTAGGAGGCTACTCGGAGAGTATCCACCTACTCGGCTAGAATCTCGGGGACTGGGAGTGATGGAAAGGAGCAGAAAGGCGAATAGAAGAGAAGAAAATTCAACTCGGAAAAGATAAGGAAAACTTACTGCGTAGGCCTGCTCGATGTCCTCGGCATTCTTGCGATGCAGGAACATCTTGGCTGCGAGTGTCGCGGTCTCGGTGGAGACGGACATGGGATTGCGTCCCAGGTCAACCTTGTTCCAGTCCACGCGCATGTGGTCGATGCCGCCAAGGCTAAGACCGTGCCACTTCTCCACGCCGAGAACCTTGCTATCCCATTTGGCGTCGATGAAGCCAATGGTGTCCAGTACCTGCTCAAGGCCTTTTGAAGTTATTGGTTTGTCTTGGACTCCACGAGAAGCGATGTTGACAGACTGGGGTTGGCTTGGATCTGGAGGAGGGGAGTTCATGGCTACAACCTTCCTTCCCCTCTGGATAGCTAAAGCTTTGTCCTTGGGAGGGAAGCCGATTGAGTGCTGATGGCTAACCTCAATCATGTACTCCGGGTAGCAAGGCTGGCCAGCAGCGCGAGCATCAGCTGAGAGCGCGGCGGGAATCGGGCCAGACTCGTGGATCACGAGTGCTCCACCTGAGGCTGGTAGCGGCACTCGGTCTCTCGACCGCTTCTTCGTCCTTTCCTTCTCGGGATCTTCAGTTTTCTTCCCGTCAGCTTTGGCCTTCGCCTTCTCGGCGGCTTCCTTCTCGGCCTTGGCTCTCTCAGCAGCTTCCTTCTCAGCCTTGGCCTTCTCGGCGGCTTCCTCCTCGGCCTTGGCCTTCTCAGCAGCTTCCTTCTCGGCTGCCCTTCTGACAACCTCATCCTTCAGAGCATCCAGGGCTCGCTGCCTGGTTACTCGCCCGGCAGGAGGGCTGGATGTATCCTTGGTCTGCGGCGGTGAGGAGGAGTTTGGCGGTGTAGGGCCTTGCACAGTGGGTGGCACCACGGATCCATCGCTTTGTGCAGCTCCTGGCTGGGCGCTACTCGGTGCACCGCCCGGCTGCACGCTGCTCAGTGGATAAGCATCTGTCGTGTTGGCATCCGTGGCGGTGGTGTCTTCTACTCGCTGCTCGGCAGCGAGATTCTCTTGTGCAGCAGCCCCCGTGGTGGGCTGCTCTTGCTCTGCTTCTGGCCGCTCGTCGGCGGTGTTGTCTTGCATCACTTGATCTTGGTTCTCCTCGGCATTGCTAGCCGGAGGAGAAGGGGGTCTCTCATGGTGGACGGTAGTGTCCTGCGCCGCTGGCTCTGACGCCGCTCCTTGTGCATCGACGGTCTGTGGATTGGCAGCAGCAGCGTCGGCGGTGTGGTCCTCATCATCATCGATGTTGATCAGAGGTACGGATGATTCCTTAGCTTGGTCGGACGCGAGAGCTGCGCTCGCATCCATGGGAGGTCTGTAGAGAAGGAAGAAACCAGAAATTAGAAGGAGTTTGGGGAGAATAGCACAGCGCGAGAAGGGAAACGACCGAGAAGAGGGCTTACGTGTTGGTGGACTTGAGCTCTCGTCTGGACCTCTTCACGACCACCTTCTTCTCGGCGGGTTTCTTTCTCTTGGAAGGAGGCGCTGGTGCTCCGCTACCAGTCCGTTTGCGGGTCTCAGGAGCGGCGACGGACAGAGGCTTGACGACTAGGGGCGCATCGCCCTCGTTCTCGTCTTCGTCCTCGTCGTCCTTTTCCGCGGCAACTTCATCTGAGAATCCAAGAGAAAAGAGGAAAGAATCAGAAATAGCAAACGAGGGACTGGTGCTTCTCGGAAGCAAACAGAATGAAAGTGTAGTTACCGTCAAAGTCTTCATCAGACCAGGTACGGAGAGCGTCGCGCTTGTCAATAGTGGGGGAACGAGAGAGGTTGGTCTGCTCCGCGGCATCGAAAGAGGGCACATCATCCTCCTCACGATCAGGAGACCAGTTGCCCTCAAAAACCTCGCAGCTCTCGATTATCTGGCGAGTGAGAACATGAAAAACAGAGAAGGATCACAGACTAGCCGAGTACCAGGAAGGAATTCTACTCGGATAGGCGTGCAGGTACAAAGCACACAAAGCCTAGGCAGTTTACTAAGCATTCTACCCGGATAGGCGTGCAAACACAAAGCATACTAAGCCTAAGCATGTTTGCTGAAAGGTATTACTCGGAAGGGCGTGCAGGTATAAAGCACATCGAGCCTAAGAATCGTTCTCGAGTAGGCTATCCGGCAAGGCGTGCAAACACAAAGCATACTAAGCCTAAGGCGATTCGGCTAGATGTCCTACTCGGAACGTAAGGCAATTGCTAGTTGATGCAAGAAGGAGAAGTTATCTACTCGGAAAGTAAATGCAGAGAGCAAAGTGAGAAAGGCGTACCCGCTCAATTGGCTTTGTACGGCTGTACGGGACGAACCCGTATTGCCAGTGGTCGCCAAGATTCGTCGTCAAGATGTTCCTTGCGTGCCAGGGAACGTCGATGTTGTCGATCTCGATGGTGGTGGTCCTGGTGCAGTCGCGGGGGCCTCCCATGTAACACATGAGATGGCAGCGCTCCTGCAAGGGCAGCACTCGGCGCTGGATCCAGCAGGCCACCGGATCGTCATTCTTGAGACCTTGCGCCTTCAGCCAGCCAAGTCTATTCTCCATCTCGATGGCGTCCTCGTCATTGACGGGCTTGTCCTTCCAGTACATCCCGATTGGAGCGCGATTGCTCCAAACGGGCAAGTTGATTCGATCGTCCACCTGGGCTCCTTCCGCGGCGGCAACGTTCTTGACGTAGAGGAACGTCTTCTGCCACAGCTTGACGGAGTCCAGCCCCTTGATGCGGGGGTGGTTCGTCCCGGACCGCTGCACCATCATGGCGCAGCCGGTGTCGGTGGCGCGGGCGACGCCCGCAGAGTCCTTCTTCCCGGTGGATTGCTGGCGCAAGTGGAAGTACCTGAGCCACGTCTCCCACGTGGGCCGGATGCCGAGGAAGGCCTCGCAGACCACGGCGTGGTAGGCGAGGAAGACGACGGCATTGGGGGGCAGATGGTGCATCTGGATGCCGAAATGATTGAGGAACTTCCGCAGGAAATCGGAGGCGGGCAATCCGAACCCGCGCTCGAAATGCGACAAGAAGACCACGCGCTCCCCCTCTCGCGGGGATGGCACGATTTCACCGTCTGGCGCCCGGCACTCCACGCCGGGAGGGACTCGCCTGGTATTGACGAGCCAGGCGCAATCTTCGGCGGTGACGGAGGAACCGGCCCAGCCGGCTTTGGCCATTGTTGCGAGTAGGGAAAGTGGGAGGAATCGAAGGAGTTGGTTGGGGGATTGAGCCCGCGGCGGCGCGAGAGCTTGCGCGGCAGCGGAGAGCTCGGTGGCGGAGAAGAGCAGGAGACGAAGAAGGAATAGTGCAAGGGAAGGGGAAAAGGAAGTTACCGGCGGGGGTATTTATATCTCCTCCGCGAGTTTACCGTTACCGTCGTGGGAGTGGGATCGATTGTGGCGTGTGGTGGATCCTGTGGCCGGCTAGAAACGCACACAAGCGCCGGTTGCGCGCGTAATGGCCACAGTTGATCCCACCACCGAATCGTGGCCTATAACTACACTTGATGGGACATGACGGCCGGTGGGCCCACTGCGTGAAAACTGGACGCGTGGCAGGTCATGTCCTGGGCAACGAAACGACAAGGTCGTGGATGCTTGACACGTGTGCAGTTGCTGCGCGAAGGGCTGGATTGTGCTCTGTGCTGCAGAGGCTCAATCTGAGAAATTTCTCTAAGTCTTTTTACTCGGTTACAGAGTAGAAAGCAAGTGCTACTCGGAAAAGAGGAAACTCAAGGTACTTTCCAGATAGCTACTCGGAGGTTCTACTCGGCATCTTGAGGTTCAAGGGCTGAGATGCAAGGGCTGGTTTTAAGCTGGCAGAGCCTAGTGAACAAGTTCGCAAGACTCAACCAGCTTCGGGGACTGTTGTCGGGGGGTTACCCCCGAGTAGGGCAAAGACAGGTGGTAAAGGCAGCTTACAGAAGAGAGGTTTGGTCGAGTAGCCGACTACCTGGTACTCGGTACCCGGTCGACTGCTACTCGGTCTCACCTCAAGATGACCAGAAGGAGATATCAATCAAGTTCTACCCTTTCGAGTAGAAGAGTTGGCCCGAGTACAATTGGCGGGAACAATTGGCGGGAACCTACTCGGGCCAGAAAGTCAAAGGAGCCGTTCTGACACAGGATCCCGCGTATCCTGGGTCCGTACTTGGCAGCATTCGAACTACTGTTCATCTGGGGCCGGTCTCCCTGACAGTGACAGCATGGAAGCAGGCGGTGGCAGGATAAGGGGGCCCTACTCTGTGCCTAGGTACAGTGATACCAGTCTGTCCCCTAATTTTGCCCAACGACTTTACAGAAACGGCCAAGATTAGGAACCAAAGCTGTCAGCGGGTACTCGGAGAAAGGACGATGTGCACACTATGTCGACACTTGTCTAGATTTGGACGTATCCGGCTGGGCACCATGTATATAAGGTGCCCCGCCGCCTCCTGCGCGAGGCAGACGGAGGGATCTTGCTCCATGCTCACAGTGAACCCTAGAAACCCTAAGTTCTTGACCTAGTTCTACCCGGAGGGAAGAGAGAAGCTACTCGGTAGCGATATCGTTTGTACTGTGGCTACTCGGAGAGACATCATAATACATAGAGAAAGGCAGGAGTAGGGGTTTTACCTCCTCACGAGGGCCCTGAACCTGGGTACATCGTGTTGTTTGTGTTGTGTGGATCTTACCTCACGCGGCTACTCGTCGCGTGATCCCTCCCCGGACACCTCCAGCGTCCATCGTCCCCACATCTTTAGACATCCCATGGCATCTGCCGTGACACCACCACGACATTAAGGTACTGCATAGCTGTGGTCTTGTTCCCACGTTGGCATTTTACTGTCGTGAGGTAATCTGACAGCCAGGATTTGGGCTCCAGCGAACCATCATATTTTGGCACTTCTGTAGTAAGCTTAAATCTCCTGGGCATTGGTGCCTCTCGGATTTCGCAAGTAAAGCACAATGCACCGCAGGCCCCTTCGTCAGAGGAGGTGGATGGGGAACGTGCGCGGTTCCTGGCTGCTCGGGCCTTGTTAATTTTGTTTTGCACGATGTCAGATCGCGCGTTGTATCCAGGCTGGTCGCGATCAACCTGCTTTCGCGGCTCCTTGTTGCGGTGTCGCGAGCGACTGCTATGATGTCGTGGGCTGCGATCATGATCTCTCGGGCTGTCGTTGCTGCTGCTCGGGCTATCACCGCGTCGACGGGCTTCTTTTCCTCGGGCGCGACGAGGTGACTTCTCCCTTCTGGGCGATGTACTTCCGCGTCTGCGGGGTGTGTCTTTGTCTTTCCGAGGAGTTTTCTCAGTCTCCTGTGCGGTCGCGTTCTTGCGGCTTTGGGCTGCGAGTCTCGCGGCTACCATGCCTAGCCCCTTCTGGACTTGCATGTATTGCTCTGCGCAGGGGTCGTTCTCCCCTGGTTGGTTCGCCTGCAGGTACGTGGTTGCAGCCAGGACTGCGGCGGCGGGGGTCGTCGGGTGTACGTTGCCGTCGTGATCGACGTGCATAAGGGAGGTTTCGAGTGTCCTGCCGATCCCGCTGAGAGACCCACCGTCCAGAGCCGCGGTCTTCGAGACGTATCTTTTCTTTGGGGGATTGTTCCCTATCGAGTATGCTTTGGAGAGAGCCGCGCGACGTAGACTTGACTCGTCCGCCAGCTTTTTCCGCTCATCCAGATCCTTGCGAGCTTCTTTGATCAGCGATGCCGCTTTCACTAGATGGTAGTGGTATGCGGTTAGATCTTCCTGAGGGGTTCCTTCTTCAATCGGCTGGCCTGAGTGTACGGCCGCCTTTGCCTTGACCCAAGCTTCTCGCGATACTTTTATGAGATCTCGTTCCGTTGCGCTCTCTTCCGTTTCTTCGGGTAGATCGTTCGATCGTGCCATGCAGACCTGAGCCAGGTATGGCCCGTGAGTCCTAGGCGTGGATTGATGAGTTTTTTCAACCTCAGAAGATTCCTCTGCAGCGATGGTGTGGAAGTTGCGAGTACTGGGGCGGACAGATTCGTCGCTGGTTGCTAGGTCGCGACCATCGTGGTTGGGCAGTGAGTCGAGAGTTTCCGGGCTCGAGACCGGATCGGAGTCCGATTCTTCGAGATCGGTTTTCTCGGGGAAGTGCAGGATTCCTTCTTTGTTGGCGCGGAAGTGGAAGCTCCCGAACGTCAGGGTGACGCTTTTCTCCAATCCACTGAACGCCGGGCGCGATTCCGGCGAGTGGGGCGCGACGATGATCGAACCGAATCGGATCGGATCTGCTGAAGTCGAAGCTCCGGGGCTCCGACTGAAGGTTGGCAATGATGAGGCCGAAGATGTCGTAGATCCAGCGCCCGCCGTTCCCATAGACGGCGCCAATTTTCGAATAGGCATCTCAACAAGTCCCTCAGGTGAACCGATAGGGTTTCGATTAGGAGAACGTGTAGGCGCTGGTGACAATCGTCGGCAAACAGGGGGCATGATTAACCAGGTTCGAGGCCCTCGTAGAGGTAAATCCCTTACTCCTGCTTCTGTCGATCTGTATTAGCAATAGATCGGTTACAATGGGGGGTTCTCGAGTCGAGAGTCAGATCTCAATCTCAAGGCTTTGGTGGTGTGATCTCGCTTGGCCCCCCTCCCGGTGGTTCTCCTGGCCTTATATAGGTGGCCAGGTCTCAAACCGTACCCGGGGGATACAAACCCTAACCTTAAGACGGTTACAAGTTTCCTTTCTTGACCATCAAGGCCTTGCGGATGGGCCTTGATTGGGTCTTCTAGAACTGTCTATGGCATCTCCCTTCGGGCATAGGTCTTGGGTCTTGGACCGCGTAGACTCACCCGATAGGTCCAGAATTCATCCCCTCGTCAGACCCGTCCAACGAGCGGTGTCCCGACTTTGTCCGACGCCCCCTAGAGAGCCTCCAAACTTGGGGTGGCTCGGCAGTGCGAGATAGTTTTTCGGGGGTGCCACTGGAGCGTATTTTGTTCCGACCCTGTTGGGGCTTTTCCGCTTTTAGGTACTGCAAGTGGACATATTTTTTAAAAAGAATAATAAGACTGGAGGGGGACACCACCCTGGCATTGTCATTGTCATTAAGGTTAAAAGTGAGGTCTTGATCCCACGACCTGGCGCTCGGCGCTTCAGCCTGCGGATCATTGTGCCACGGAAGAGTCCTACACCTGCTTCATCTCCACTACTTAAAAGAGCAAACATGGCAAGCAAATTAAATCTTGATCGTCCATATACTCTCATCAAACGGCTCACATACATTTGTTCTCCCCCACCCGTATTAATTGCTCTCACGCCATGGCTACTATATAGTATGTACTCCATGAAGTAAATCGCCTAGCGTGATTGACGACCAATAAGTCCCTCCATGAAAGGAAAGAATTAAAAGGAAACCATTCTTCGCACGATCGGTCGCAACCCTCAATTTTTGGCCCCAAATTCATAGCATAATTTGTGCTGGAGATTAATTAACCCATACCACTGCATGCAAAGCTATATATGCATGCACTATGCAGCCATCCGCTCCAAGATATACGCAGCTTAGCTTCTCTTCCACACAATGAAAAGGGTAGCACTGGGCGTCCACCGGGGA
Source organism: Alopecurus myosuroides (assembly GCA_028641055.1). Classification (NCBI taxonomy): domain Eukaryota; kingdom Viridiplantae; phylum Streptophyta; class Magnoliopsida; order Poales; family Poaceae; genus Alopecurus; species Alopecurus myosuroides. The sequence goes on from CM054058.1 coordinate 203,762,046, forward strand.
TAGAAAATTTTCATCCCCCGGGTCCCCTGCTTGACACGTGTCCCTTTTTTGCCCAAAACCCGCTTTTGCTCCCGTAGCAAAAAAACGTTTCATCCCAAAAAAGAACAGGAAAAGGTCAGACCTCGCCGGAGTTACTGTAGCAATTTTTTTTTTTGCTACAGTAGCAAAAAGTCGATTTCGCCGGAACCGTCGCCGGAGACTTTTGCTCGCCGGAGGAATAGCAGAGCAAAAAATTTATACTAAAAAAGCAAAAAAAAACCTTATTGTAGCAAAAAAATTATGCTATTAGAGCAAAAAATCGGACCTCGCCGGAGTTACAGTAGCAAAAAATTTATACAAAAAAAGCAAAAGAAAAACCCTATTGTAGCAACCAATTGTACAAAAAAAAATATGCAGCATCTCGACTCCGTTGTGGTTCACCGGCGCATCCTCGTCCACAGGGCGCTCCACCGAAGTCTTGCTGTCACAGCACCGGCATCCTAGCTTCACAGCTTCGCCCCCGCCGCCGTAGCACCGTCATTGGCATACAGTAGCACCGCCACAAGCCAATGGAAGCAACGACGTTCTTCTTATGCAGCTCCATGATGGCGAGCACTCGTCCTGTGCCTCGGCCGCGAGAGAGACGAGGGTGTGCACGACGCAGCAAGCACTGGGGAGACGCCGGCGTCGCCGGCCCAGCACCTGGCCATGTCGGCCGCGATTTAGACGAGCAGGGCTCGCCGGCTCGGGTGCCATGAAAGCACCTCCCAGTGAGGCGCGAACAGCCACCGAGTGAAGCAGCTCCCAGTGAGGCGCGAACAGGCGTCGCCGGCCCAGCACCGGCGACTGGTGGTGTGGGTGCCGTGGTGATTTCGCCGCTGAGCCCGGTGAAATCGGCGGCGAGGAGGTAGAGCCCGATGGCGACCAGGAGCTTGTTGATGGCCGCGAGCCCGCGCGCGTCGGCCTCGTCGATGGATCCGCCTCCCGAGGTAACGGGGCCATCGCGGAGGAACACCCATGGCGACCCCATCCATGGCCTTGAAACTGGCAAAGAGCCGGTGGCAGAAATCGCATCCATGGGGGCGACCATGGCGGGCGTACGTGGGGAAGATAAAGGTAAGGAGAGGATAAGGTGGAGATTGTTGACTCGGGTGGTGGGCTGGTAGGACCAAGGCTAATGACGTCCACCAGATTTGTTTTCATCTGACGGTCCCGCACCCGGAGGACAGAACAACGTGATCCCCCGGGGGGATGACAGCGTTTTCCCAATGAAAAATGCTCTAGATTAATTGACAGCTCAATGAGTATAGGTAGTTAGGCACCAGTGCGCTCAGATGTGGTTGTGTCGGGCACCGTAGGATTCAACACCGGCAAAATGTACACCCAAAAGGACAAGACACGACCATCACGATAGCAGCCAGGTCCACCGGCCACTTCTACATATGTTGCATGGTGGACGTTGTCAAACATTCACATGGCATGCGTGACGGATACCATGAGGCCAGCGATGGCTTCGGGTACGAAGGCACGTGTGGGCTCATGGAAGAACAAATTCATGGCGTGCGCGGCGCTTATGGTTTCAAGGACTACGCAGTTTATGGCGTGTACAAATGTGACCACGCCGGCTTTTGCGGGGGCACCCTGGACGTGTGCAGGTTAGTGCCTTCAACACGTGCGTAGTGAGATCGTTCCCGGAGTACATGATAGCACCCTGGACTGCGTGCACTTTAAGTGCCATCGACGATAGGCGTGGAATAGTCGTCCGTCCAGCGGGTGCACGGCGTCATTCTCCAAGGCTTCATGGTGGTGGCCTTCATGGGGTACGTGGAGAGGTCCTCCCAGGCGGAAGGATGCTCTTGTCACTGGCTGGATGATTAAGCCCCTAG